>CP106726.1:10539873-10692588 GCA_025506655.1 Gossypium rotundifolium
TATATATGGTACACAACTGTCATTGTTCACACATCACATGTGGATTGGTGGATTTCTAATAGTGGGTGTCGTGGCGCAACCATTTTATGGTAAGAGACTATAATCCAACTAATCGATACAATGATTTATTAAATCGTGTCCTTAGGCATATTGATGTATTCATATCACATCTCAATTGGGTATGTATATTTCTAGACTTTCACAATTTTGGTTTGTACATTCATAATGATACCATGATAGTCATTTCCCGCTCTTTATTATTATTATTATCTCTGGTCTCAATTTTAGGCGGGACACAATGGCGTAGAAACTAAATCTATTTTATAAGTAAAATTAGTTTGATACATTCTTCACATAATTGATGCTTTTGTCATTGGAAGTATTGTATTTTTGGTAATCCATTAAGTATTAGATGTTTGATACAATAGATTTAGATTTTATTATTATATTTTGTGGAAGGATCGTTTATCTATTTTTTGAAACTACTAAATTTTTTATTTTCATTTTTGCATTACTAACACCATGTTTCCCAACAACATATTTCCCAAATCTTGTGTAAGTCCCAATTTTGCGGCCCATTTTAAAGCCATAAATATTAACCAAAAAATCAAAAAAATAAATAGAATAATAATAAAGTCCAATAAGCACAGTCCATTACAAATAGTGGCCCGGTTTCATTACTCATTAAAGCCCAAAACCCATTGGCCCAATAACCGAAATCGGCCCAAATGGCCTGAAACTGAAGCATTCTCAGAGACCTCAAACCCTAGAGCTTCCAGAGGGTTCCAGCACCATTTCAGCTTCCATCGCACGTGTCCCCACGTGAGCCCAGCCAGGCATTTGGATTGCCTCGGTTCTCCACGCAGCACTCCACCGCGATGCTTGGCTGACCTCGGTGATATGAGGCCAAAGCGACCCTAATCGGGCGGTGGTTTGGGACCACGAATCTGAACAGAAATATTTAAATATTATATTTAGAGCTTATTATATATGAATTTATGTGTGGGAAAATTTAGTAGAAAAATTTTATCGTTTAAGTATTGAATTTGATAAAAGGATTTAATGTGAAAAGCGTAAAAGTTGCATGCTAAGGTGTAATGTACTAGATTGCTTGTGGCTTTTTAAATGAGTGTCCCAAAGGGCAATTAGCCCATTGACCATATTAATGGATGACAATGGGCCAAAATAGCTACCTATATATGTTAGTTTAATTATATTAATTTTTTATAAGGTTATGTTATATATTATAATAATGTTAATGCATTTATATAAAACAAGCATAAAAATAAAGCCATCATTTCTTTGATTCTCCTAGCCGAATGTTGGGATAGAAAACACCATTGATAAAGCTTCAAGTTTGACAAGTTAGAAAGCTTGATTAAGGTATGGTCGGTTTTAGTTTTGATAATTTTTACGTTTTGAGATCGTTGCTTAGTATATTACCGACCCATGTCTAAATTTTTGAAAATACTATGTATATAGGATTGACCATTAACATGCTTGGATAGTTTTGATCTTTGATGATTTTAGATTTAATATATGTTAAAGATTTATAAGTTTTGTGTTGAAGTTTTGGAGATTTTGAGTAAATAGGGCTAAATTGAAAAGAATAAATTTGTGAAGGTTAAAATGACAAATAAATGAAATGCATGGACACATATGGCTATGGGGAAGATTCGCCTAGCTATGGTGTTAGGAAATTTTGCATATTTTGTGTTTTGTGTAAATAGAACCAATTTGTAAAAATGGGAAACATTAGGGGCAAAATGGTAAATTGCCCATTTGTGTGTTTTGGGATTAAATTGAGATGAAATGCAATTAAATGAGCTAAATTTTAATGTGTTTTAGATCAAGAGCAAAAAAACGAATTAGACCAGGGAAAGATGAAGGTTCTCGAATAAGCGGAATTCACACGGACTATCGACAACCGAGAGGTAAGTCCTTAACAAGTGTATACTAAAGGAATATTTATGAACATTACATATGATAAAGTTAGAAAATTTAAAGCATAAAATGTATGTTGGCGAATGTAATAGTATAAATTGATAATGAGTTTAATTTGTTAAATGTGATGTAAGTAAGTAAGTTTGGTTTGATAAATGAAAGTTGTATGAAGTATATAAGTTGTGGTGATTTAGGTATTAAGTAAAGTATATTGAAATGTTAAATCGTTGAATTGACTAAATGCCTAGCAGGCCTAGTCTTGGGTGACATGTTAGAGCTTAATGCCTAGCAGGGCTTCATCTTAGGTGATCTATTTCGGCTTTAATGCCTAGTAGGCTTCGTGCCGGTGATCTATTTTGGGCTTTAATGCCTAGCAGGCTTCGTGCCGGTGATCTATTTCGGGCTTTAATGCCTAGCAGGCTTCGTGCCGGTGATCTATTTCGGGCTTTAATGCCTAGCAGGCTTCATGCCGGTGATCTATTTCGGGCTCTAATGCCTAGCAGGCTTCGTGCCGGTGAACTATTTCGAGCTTTAAATGCCTAGTGAGGCTTTTGCTTGGTGATGTGTTTTACAAAGGAGAAACCGAATTGTTGTTCAAGGTAAATCATAGCTAATGTGTTTAGTTAAAGGCTCAGGTAAGTAAGTAAAGTTTGATATGTTTAATGTTACTAGAGTTTAACTAATATTACGAGTACAGTGATATGTATATTTGAGATTATGATTGATGTGCACAAGTATTATATGACTGAGTTTGTGCTTGAAGGTACTATCATGGAGATTCGGTTTTCAAATAGTAGTGCTAAAGGTGTAAGAAATTTTAATATGATAACATGGTTGAGATGAATGATTTAAATGTTTAAGTAATTGAATGTAGTATCATTTTAAGCTTGGGACTTACTAAGTTAGTAAACTTATTTGTGTGTAATGTTCTCCTCTTTTATAGATTAGGTAAAGGCTACCGCTCAGCGGGATCGTCAAGACAGGTCAACCACACTATCGATCTAATTTTGGTACTCTTTCATTTTGGTTTTTGGATAGAGGCATGTATAGGAAAGACTTGACCTTGTTTGTTGAAAACTTTTTGGTTCATGTATATAATAGCCATGCGAATATGGCTAAATTTTTGGTTAAGTATGTTTATCAAGCTTTTGATATAATAGTGGTTTATATCGTTAATGTTTGTGCAAACCCAATCAAGGATTAATTCGAATATGGTAAGGAAATATGTGATTGAGAAGTGAAAATATGAGTTGGGTAATGTGGTATGAATAATTAATTGTATACTCGATTATATTGAACCATAGTTGTGATTTGTTCATAGGTTAGTAATGTTAGGTTATAAAAGATATTGGGTATGTGTATTTCTTTTTAAGTTCAGATGAGGTGATTCGATGATGAAATGATCAAATTATGGTGCTATGGTTTGTTTGTATTTGGTCTTTTTGCATGATTCTTAAACAGGTTAATTCGGCATAGTAAACAAGTATAATTTAGGTACATTGCTCATGAATATGTCTAGTTAGTTATATATGTATGCTTGAAATGTGATATATGTTTGTGCATATTCGGATGTAATAGAATTTTGCTAAAGAATAGGAAATTGATAAAATTTTGATAGAAGATGATTATAGGCCGAATAGGTATTTGGATAACTAGATAATATGATTTGTTGGAAATAATAAAAGTGCATGAGTTGATATTTTATTATTAAATTATAATAAATGCTCATATATGAATCTAACTATTACAAAAATAATGTATATACCGTATAGTTATTTTGGTTCAAATATGTGCATGTAAAAGAATTCATGTGAACATTGATCGATTGATTATTTGAATCTATTTGAACTTTGGTATGAGCTAGGTACATATAATTGCATATATGTGTCTATGTATATTTGGTCAAGTAGATATGTATTTATATGATGTTTATTGAGTTTGTAAGTTTGGACATCTGCTAATATCTTTTGTGTTGGTATATTCGGCCCTTTAAGTGGGTTAGTATAAAATGATAATTGAATTATGTTATTCAATCACATAGATATGAATGGGATAAATTGCTTGAGTATTTTATAAGTAAATAATGACATAGCAATTGAGACTTACGATACTTGCATTATTTTGTGATTTTCATAAAATGTATTTTGCATGTTCAGCTTATGTTTGTCAATGTTTGTGCCATATATGATTTGGTTTAGTGGAATAAATATGTTTTATGCATATGTAATGGTTTGCTTATATGTGTATTATTATATAAGCTTGTTTAAATATGATTGAATTGATCGAATAAAAGTAATGATTATTTGGTAATGCCCATAACCCTAATTCGGCGACGGATACGGGTTAGGGGTGTTACACAGCGCCTCCATAGGCTTCACGCGCTCCACACACCTCCGTACTGCCAACAGCCTCGTACACTCCACGTCCGCTCCGTACCTGGCAAAAGAAACAAAACACCAGCAAAGCAGAGAGAAAAAGAGAATATTGTATTTTATTTTTTCTTTTATTTTTCTTTTCGGTTATAAAAACCGAAGAAAACCTATAATCAGGGGGATCCCCATTTTCGTATACACAGAAACAAATCACAAAAAAATACGAAATCAAAAAAGATTGAAAGGTGATTTTCATTTTCTCTTTTTCTTCAATTTAGAGTTTCTGTTTCATTGTTTTTAAACATATATATATCTGAAATAAAAGAAGCGAATAAGAAGTTTACCTTAGCGAGACGAACTGTCAATCATTCTCTTCACGAAATCAAGTAAGAAGGATTGTGAATGTTAGGGATATCAAGACCTTCGTGATTGATTTAAAAGAAATCTTTCAAGTAGCCTAGATCTGTCAATAAATCACCAACGGCGGCGGTGCTATGGGAGTTTGATGGTCGTCTCAGACACTGCGAAGAGAGAATGTTTGGATTGCGGCAGAGAAACATAAGAAGAAAAGAGGGATTAGGGTTTGATTAAGGAAGAAAAGAAAATTTGTTTAGTTTAAGGCTAATTAGGTAAAGAGAATGTTACTCTACAATGCTATTGTAAATATTACTCTTAAATTTGTTGATAGATATATAGGTTTGGCACAAAATCAAGAATACGCAAAGGCTTAAACCATACCTTATATTCATGAATTCTCATCATCACATGTTTATAAATGCAACTCAAACTTGAATAATTGAATTTTTTGTAATTCAAAATGTCTTTGTTCGACAACTAATTGAGTTGTTATCTGCAGGTTTAAGGATATGCTTGTAGTTCCCGGTGATTATGGTAAGGCATTGGAGCTCAAACAGACGGATGATATGTGATTCAATTGATAATCATATTCAATCCTACTTTATTCATATGTGGGTTTGCTTTGTTTAGTGTTTACCACGATTTTATAGCTAGCAACAATCTGCGAGTGTGTTCCAATTCAACATTTAATTTCTCATGCTTTTTCTTTCCCCATCTTTTATGAGACATTTATGGTGAGCATTAGCAGAGGTTACGAGACAAAACAAAATTACTATATCTAATCGGTTATAAGCCTAAGATTGACAATTTTGAGGCAGCTAATGCAATTCTTTTCCTAATAGCGAGTCACATGTATAAGACCAATGGGGCATTCACATAGCCTAAAAGATATTTTAGAGACTCAGACAAGCCCAATTCAACTTTGGGCCCATCGGTAATAAATTAAAAATAAAAGATAGAAGCCCAACTTAAAAAGCCTAAAATAAAATAAACAAAAAAAACAAAAACCCTAGGACTACTTAGGTGCCGCCACTTGCATTGCCCATTCTTTGCTTTCTTTGCCATTGCCCATGTTACATCTCCACATGGTTTACCTTTAAAAAGCGGAATAATCATTTTAGTGAAAGCAAGTTGTAAATGGCTATAAAGCCATATGAACCCAATGTATTTTTTTTCTCTGGGCAGTTTTGAATACCATAGACAAGGATTCAAACAAATACAAATATTCGAGTAATAGCAAGTAATATACAAAATAGAGAGATTGATTCGAATATTAATAGGTTATCATTTTTTCCTTTATTTTCCCTCTTGAAACTACATATACATACACCTATATATATATTTTAAAAACTATTATATATATATATATAATATATATATTAGTAATATAAAAAAAGCTTACCTAGGCGTCCACCACCACATACATGCTGGAGGCGCCCAGACCCTGGCCCCTTTGGGAGTTTGGACTACGTCCGAGAGAATGAGAACCCCTTTTTTCTTTCAAACGCAGAAATGATTTTTTTCTCAAAGGGTGGCTTTTATAGCTCAAGTAAAAGCGATGTCGTTTTAGTGGCGTCTTAAGCCCCAAAACGGCGTTGGTTAGTCGTCCACCGAGATTCGACCCGCTCGGGCTTAGGATCCGTGTGTTTTTAACGTAAGGCTAATTTCACTTTTAGCCCTTCCGCTTTTTTATTGTTTTGTAATCAAGTTTTTCTTATTTTTAATTTTTACCCATGATTTATTTTAATTTCAAGTAGGTCCATATTCGAACACGTCGTTTTCGGTAGGGGATTAATTGCCTGTTGGTCTCTCCTTGTTATTAAGCGTTGTTCCTTTTCCTTTTTATTTATTTTAGATTTGCCCCGAACTTGATTTTAAGTTCAATTTAGCCCTTTTAGTTATTTTTACAATTTTATTATTATTATTATTATTATTATTATTATTATTATTATTATTATTATTACTACTACATTTCTTTTATATTTATTTACCTAAAATCTTTTATATACATTTATTTTATTTTATTACTTATTTATTTATATCCTTCTATATAATTTTAAAACTTTAGGTTTTTTATTATATTATTATTATTAACATCATCATCATTATTATTAATATTATGTTTTTTGATTTATGTTACACTATATTTATTAATTTATTAGATTAGTTTTTGGTTCCAAATTTTAGTTTTTTAATTAATATTTCTCTTCTATTTTGGTTCATTTATTTTATTTTAGCCTTTATATTGTCATTAACACATTTATTATTTTGTTATGCACGTCAACGCCGTAATCCATGATGCATTTTACATTTTTGTAATACAATTAAGACCAAGGTGTCCTTGAGTTGGAGATGCTTTTGAAGTGTTGGTCCTTTCATTGTTACGATCTAAATAATAATCCTAACAATAATCTTAATAAAATTCAAATTTTATAAATCTCTTCTTTGAATTTTTTGACCCAAGTCTTTCACACTTTGTATTTTCGACACCACTTCTTTCTTATTTGCATCTTTGACCCATTTTATCTTTAAATTCAAGCTTTTAGCCCCTAAGTTTCTTTTTGCCTTCAATTTAGTCCCTACAAGATAAGAAACCATAAAAAGCCCAAATTAGTAGGATCATACTCAAAATATATATGCAATTAACACATAAAAGTATCTCATTTTAGAGTACTATCAGACATTTATAGTGAGTAATAGCAAAGATTTTGAGACAAAAAAAGTACTTTATTTAATCGATTACAAGCCTAAGAAAAATAATTATGAGATTGTTTTCTCTATTTTATGGTGAGTAGTACAAAAGTTTATTGAGACTGAAAATGGAAAGTCATCATAAATAGATGCATCATACAAAATGTTACACTCAAAACAAACCCTTGGAGACACTAGAAAATTTAATCAAATACTGAGGAATTGATACAATAGTAAAGACAAATGCATCGCAATGCAACCCTTCACCATAGGAAGAAAAACATTTTGAGAGACTACAAAATAAGAAATTATGAAGATACAACAAAAACGCCAGAACATCATTTCCACCAACTAGATCTTTGTCCATTCCTGTGATTGCCATTCTTTGACTTTCTTCTTCGCCTCTTCTCATGTTGGTTTTCAACCAAGTTCACGAGACACTTGACACCAATTTGGAAAACAACATATCCCATGGCCATTAGAACACTACTCCACATCCATAACCTATCAACACCACTTTCCAACCAAAAGCAATGTTTGATTTTGACCCATCCTTTTCAAGCACATTTGGAGGTGCTGGCTCAATGATGTTGCAACCTTTCGACATTGGAAATCCACATAGTCCCTTATTTCCTTCATATGAATCATTTCCAAATGTGTTGAATTGCTTGCCTTGAGGAATCGACCATGGAGTTGATTTTGAAACATTGAAGACGAAAGAAATGGCGAGATCTGCCAATCTATTTGGAATCGTCCCGGACAACTGTTTGAAGATAGGTCCAACCATTCAAGACTTGTCAAATTCCCTATTGAGGTGGGGATACCACCATTAAGGTTATTATGAGAAAGGTTGAGCCCTTTCGTAAGTTAAGCTTCAATAACCTTTGGAATCTCCCTTCAAGCGATTGTTTGATAGATCAATGATCATCCACATGGTGAAAATCTTCACCAATTCCATATATTGTCCTTTCATAACAATTCCAATGGAATAGGTATAGAAGCCAGGACGTCCATGATCATACACCCCATATACGATAATTGTACTACCAATCTTCTCTTGATTTATGATAGCCTTGAAGTCGTTGATGTATCTCTTGGTAGGGTCCGGAAAAATAATTACTTGAGAGATCAAAATTTGGATTTTAGAGAAAAAGGGCTAGACTTGGAGCTATTGACACACAAGGACCCATGCATATGATTTGACTTCAATAAAAGAACTTGTAGCTGTGGAAGACTTCCCAACCAATGAGGAAATGTATCATTGATCCTGTTGTTACCAAGATCTAGCACTTCTAGGCCTTTACAATTAAGGATGGATGGCGTCAAAGGCCCTTCTAAAAGATTTCCATTTAAGTTGAAATTACTCAATTGGCATCCCTTTGCAAATGTTGGAGGAATCGTCCCATAAAACTTGTTCTTCTTGATTCAAGAACTCAAAAGTTGTTGCTCAAATTTCCAAAACATCGTGAATTGTTCCCTCAAGTTATTGTGGGACAAATCAAGAATTTGAAGAGAAGTGACATTGCAGAATAAAGAAGAGACGTCTCCATTGAAACTATTATTTGAGATCAGAAAGACATTGATTGTCGAAGCTGGAGTCGAAAGATTTCCACAGATCAAATTGGAGCTTAAGTCAAGAGCAACAATATTCTTCCATGGAAATTGCTCAACTTCTGTCAAAGAATTATGAGATACATTTAAGTAAGTCAAGAGTCATTCCCCACCTCTTGCATCCATTGTGGAATCTTGCCTTCAATTACATTGTAAGAGAGGTCTAACCTTTCCAATCTTTTAAGCCCTTTCAAAAATTTGGGAATTCACTAAGATTGCACGATGAAAAAATAACCTTTTAAGATTAGGCAATATATGGTTAACACTAGAGGTGCTATTAGATGTTAAGGATAGTTTGTTATATGAAAGGTCAAGATATTGGAGATTTGGAAGGTTTGAGAACATGCTCAACTCTATGACACCACTAAAATTATTTGAGGATAAGATGAGTTCGGTAAGATTGAGAAGTTGGAATATTGAAGATGGAAGAGGACCTTGGAGTTTATTTTTCTCTAACCATATCGATTCTAGTGATTTGGATTGGAATTCTTTGATATGCCCATGAATTTATTATGATGGAGACATATTCCTTTAAGGAGGGAGCGAGATACAACCATGATGGAAGGATTCCATTGAGTAAATTGTCCTCTAAGTATAAATATATTAGATTAGGAAAAGCAATTACCTCATCTGGAATGGAACCTTCTAACGAATTTTCAGCTATTGCCAAGTATTTAAGCTGCGTTAGGTTTAGGATTGATAATGGAATTTGTCCACTCAATTGGTCCCAATGCAAGCTTAAAAGAGTGAGTTGCAAGAGGTTCCCCAATGATCTTGGAATTTGTCCACTCAATTGGTTGTTTGACAAGTCTAAATGAGTGAGTTGCAAGAGGTTTCCCAGTGATCTTGGAATTGGTCCTGATGAGTTGGAAAAGTAGAGATCTAAAAATTTCAAGGACACAAGATTCCCCATCGATTCAGGCAATCCTCCACAAATATTTGCGTCTGAAATAATCAAGTACTCCAAAGATGATAAATTTGTGATTGAGACAGACAATCCTTGAAAGAAAGAATTTCCTGATAGATCTAAGTACTTTAAGGCGTGTAGGTTATCGACTGAATCAATGAATTCTGTAGAGAAAGACATCCACGACAGATACAAATGTTCAATATTGCTGCTTCGGTTGAACTTCAAATGATCAAGATTGAGGTTTTGGTTGTGTCCCAAGTTGAGGAGATTGAGGTTTCGCAAATCAAAAATGTTTTTTGGGAATTTTCCTTGCAAATCACAACCAGCAAGACTGAGAGACCTTATAGAAGAGGATAGGTTCATGAAGACATGAGCATTAACAGAAGGCATGTTGATTCCATCCAAAAACAGATGTCTGACCTCGGTTAGGTTGTGAACAAGTCCCTTCACAGCATGTTTGTCAATTGTAAATTGCTCATAGTCATAAATCCAAGAGGAGAGATCAAGTGAAACCAAATTTGAGAGGTGGGAGACTTGGGATGGGACCTTTCCTGAAAATTCTGCGTGAGAAAGGTTGAGGTAGAATAGGCTTGTAAATCGACCAAACTCAGATGGAATTTTGCAAAGATTAAAATCATTGTAGGCAAGGTTGAGTTTTTGGAGGTGAGGAAGAAGGAAGAGTGGTATTGGAAGGAAGTTGCCATATAGCCAACTGCAGCTCAAGTCAAGGGCAATAACATGAGCATTTAGGTGGTCAAGTGACCCCATCCATGAGCAGCAATCTGTACCCTCCTTCCATGAATTTGTCTTGGGATAAGATTTATCATAAAACAAAGAAGCATCCTCTGTTATGGAAAAGGAGTTCTTGAACTGGATTAGTGAGGAGCAGGAGTGAGATACTGAAGAAGAAGCATAAAGATGGGGAAAGAAGAGGAATAGGCAGAGAAAGAGATAGGAGGCCATGTTATGTTTGTTGAGGAAGATGAAGGATAGGAATGGTATTTATAGGCAACAAATAATAGCACAACATTAGTGTTACAGTCTTTTTTGCTTTTACATTGAAAAGCTATGGATATTAGATTTTCAAAATTTTTGTATTTTCACAATCATCAACAATCACTTAGTCTTCTTTTTACCATATTTTTCATTCTTAAAATTGGATGCTTTTTTTTAAGCAAAATCTTGAATTTCATTTGAACTCCTAAACAACTAAAAGAATTAAGATTGATGAGATTACAAAGTAGAATGACTTAGTCTTCTTCCTATAACAGGTAAAGAATGTGAGTGTCTATTCACTTGCCTGTCAACCAGAGCTAATTGATGTGGAAATTCTTTTCTACACAAAAGAACAAAATTGTGCTCTATTCACTACGTTTGAGGAAGACAAAGACTATCAATTGTCTATTGACTATACTTTAACTCCACAAAGAAAGACTAAGACTATCAATTGTCTATTGACTTCACACTTGCTGTTGCTTCCTCCTATCTCTCTCACCTAAACTTAATTTACAAGCAATGTGGAAATTTCGGACATTTGCATACAATGTACAATAATTCCACACCATTTGCAGTATTGACTACGTTTACTTGAGGAAAACAAAGACATGAATGCTGGAAATTTTAACTAGTTTGTACGGTCAATGAAGCTACCTAAAAGCCATTAAGGGAATCAATTTATGAGAATAAGTTACGGATTTTGAAGGAAGATTACAATGGTGAAAGAAATGAAGTTTTGAAGATGAAAATATTAAGAGATGAAGATGATCAGATTCATAAACAAAGGAAGATGAAGATGAAGCAAAATTTTGTAATTTTGTAATTCATAAACAAACTAAGATTGATGAGATTAGAAAGTAGATTGGCTTAGTCTTCTTCCCTATAACACGTAAAGAATGTGAGTGTTTATTCACTTGGTATGTATGGCTGTCAACCAGCGTTAACCAATTGATTTTTATATGAAACTTTTATTTATTTTAAGATTTTAAATTTTGTTACAATTATTTTATGAAAATTTGAAAATATAAAAATAATTTTGAATTATAGTTCAAGGACCAAATTAGCTATTAATCATTTGAACAAATAAAACATACATGAATCCATAAGCAATGTTGGACATTTTCATAATGCAGAATCTCACTTCAGATTTAGGTACCCATAATCATATTTAAACAAGCAAAAATACAACAATCACACAAAATAGACATAACTAGAAAACATGAGAAAAATGAGAAAAGCTTGAAAACAATTACAATGGTAGCAAAGGAAATGTAAAAGAAGACTTAAAAATCTGATTTACAGTCTAACCCATAACATGAGAAAAATGAGAAAAGCTCGAAAACAATCACATCAATGCATTCACTTTCAAAATAGATTTCCAATACTTCCTCTCACTTAATCGACAAGCAATAAGGAAATTTCAGTCATTTGCAGCATAATGTGCAAAATAATTTACAATATAGACTAAGTTTGATGTGATGAGGAAAACAACACCATGAATGATGAAAATTAAATCCAAGTCTTACCCTAAATAATAATTAAAGCCAAGACTTGGTAAGTAGACTAATTAGTTTACAAGTAAATATTTGTTATATTTATACAACACCAATTTCTAACTATTGCAGAAGAATGTCCAATACTTCCACATAAATTAACAACAATTTGCAGTATCCACTACGTTTATTCGAGAAATAGATAGACCAATTCTTTAATTAGATAACACAAAATTGGAGACCAATTAAGTTTAGTGTTGAAATTTTGAGTCCCATGACACCACCATGCTTAAAAATTGTGTGTTTTAAGTGTCAAATGGTTTATGGAGAAGCTTGCTGACGTGCATATACGTGGATTGTTAGGTCAATAACTTCATTTAATTCTAAAAAAATATAAAAACACATAAAGGATGTGAGTGTCTATTCACTTGCCTGTCAACCAAAGCTAATTAATGTGGAAATTCTTTCCACACAAAACAACAAAATTGTGCTCTTTTCACTACGTTTGAGGAAGACTAAGGCTATCAATTGTCTATTGACTATACTTTAAGTCCATAAAGAAAGACTAAGACTATCAATTGTCTATTGACTTCACACTTGCTGTTATTATTCTGAATAAATTGTTCTTTTGATGAAATTGTGGGTCAATCTCTTTTAACCCATATATATATATATATACATCTCTCTGCAATGCTATTGTGGGTCAATGTTGGTTTTTTTTTTTAAGTCAAATATCACACCAACAAATTTAATAGAAGAATTTTAATAGTGTTAATAAATAAACTTAAATTTTAGATTTGAAAAGTAGAGGACTAAATCCCTAAAATAAAAATATAGAGACTAAACTTCAAATATATAAAGAGTAGAAGAAATTTGAGCATGTTACAACTATTAAATTTTTCCTCTATAATTTAGTCAAAAAATTAAATAATTACCCCAAAGTGAAAGCGCGGATAATAAGCATATTAGTTTAATGTATATTTTAGTACACCATTTTTTAGTAAGAGCATATCAACGCCATGTCGCAGTTTTATGATGACATGGTAGTGCCACATATTACTATTTCTTTTTAGCTAACTAGAAAATTAAAATAGAAAAAAGATCTCATATCAAAAGAATATAAGGCGTAAAGTTTGGTCCAACACTGTTAGTGTGTATTGACTTCAACTACTTTTACTGTTTGTGTCAACCAAAGATAACCCACAAGCAATGTGGGACATCTGCATAATGCAGAATTCTGCACAAATAATATGAAAATTTTGCAATTTTGACTGTATACATTTACTCGAGAAAACGGTGATTAGGTGAGAAAATTTCACATTCACGCATTGAAGCTTTAGAATTTGTTGGAAAAATGGTAAGTTTTGGAAAATTTGTGGTGATTGGTAAAGGTAGAGAGTTGAATCATAAAATTATGGTTTTATATTTTACTCTATGAGACATTTACAAAGGTATACCATATGCTCAAAATGGTTAAGTGATGAATGAAAAATTGATATTCAAAGTAAGCTACTTATGAATTGTGTTGAGAAAAATGAAAAGCAAAGCATTAATCCCACATTGATTGGGAATCAAGTGTGGAACTTGTATATATATGTAAACTAACTTAATAATTATTTAATGACTAAAGCTTAAACTGATTGAGCTTAAGAAGAGTTTGCGGATATTAAACAACCAACCCCTTACAAAACAATAACAAAGATTAATGAGTAAGAAATTTTTGAAAGTAAAACCTATGGAACAACCATAGCCTTATGTTTAGATCTGCTCCTGCTGTAGGAGCCCAAATCTGCCCGGGCCCATTCATCAACCAAAAAACCAAAATTAAATGAAACAATAATAACAGTCCAATAACAGTCCATTTACACCAGCAAGCCCAGTTATTAAACTGAACCCTAACCCAATTACAAGCTATGACCCAATCCCGAAATTGGCCCAAATGGTTTCAGCAGATCGAAACCCTAGAGTATTCCAAGCGTCGCAATGACCTCAGCGTATCTCCACGCACGCCGCTCCAGCACCCCACGCGCGTGTCACCACATCAGTGGCCTTTCCTACACGCACCGTACCTCTGCCAGCGCAACCTCCGTACGAGCCACGCCCATGCCTCCGTACGCGGCCTTGTACCTGCGAAACAACAAACAACCAGCAAACAGAAACGAGAGCAGACATAGAATAAAAAAAAAATGGTATTTTCATATTTTTCAGTCCATCACATTCAAGCATTTATGATTTATGTGACAATAGTTCAATAGGGCATAAAATATAGTAAGTGTCTTCTCTTCTCCAAACTGTCTTTACCTCAAGTTGTTTAGTATAAAAGGAAAAAAAAAGTTGTCAGTCTATCTATAACACTTATTTTATTGTAAGGTATTCCAATTTTAAAGAAGATTTTTAATTGGCTTTTCAATTGAATATCAATTCGATCATTTTGAGTTAAAAGCAAGTTTCTAAACCCTTTTTATCACAAAATAAAGCTAAAACACTTTATAACTAAAGGATGATCAAGAAATGAAGATCTAATCCTAGATGAGTTCAAATTAAAGAAACTTTCAAATATTTTGGCCTTTTTTATTTAGAATGTAAAATCGAATTGTAAAGGTTGAAAACGAATGGAAATCAACTTTAAAACTATTTGATACCTTAATTGCAAGTTTGGAGATCATATTCGGAAGAATCTCACCTAAGCTAATCCAAGTTCTAGTTACTACTCTTTAACCCGGATTTCCTTACCTAATCTCACCTAATCTTTTTTTTTTTATCTCTAGTCCAATTTTGGGTGTGACACAATGACTTAGAAACTAAATCTATTTTTGTAAGAAAAATTAGTTTGATTCATTCTTCACATAATTGATGTTTTTGTATTTCGGTAATCCATAAAGTATTCGATGTTTAATACAATAGATTTGGATTTTGTTATTGTATTTTGTGGAAGGATTGTTTATCTATTTTTGTAACTACTAAATTCTCACTTTTACGAGTGCTCCAATAAAATTCCTCTTAGTTTATATTTGAATTTCAAACTTAATAAAATTAAATTTCTTCAATTATTGATATATGTTTAGACATTATTCTTTGCTTTAATTGTGAAATCTTAAAATTTCAAACAAGTTTAAACATTAAATATAAAATAGTTAAATTTCAATTAAGCCACGTAAAGGAAATTAGAGACATGGGATCCACCAATTGTACCTCAATTCACATCAACTTTATTCTTGAATCTGCGTTACTCTAGAAATATAGTGAAAAAGGGACATGCATGCTTGAAATTCCAACTTTTACGCACCATCAACATCTTGATTTCCATGTTAGCTATAAACTTAACTCGTTAATTCATTAACTTGTCAAGTGATTCATGAACAAGCCATCATCGAGAATACACCATGCACAATTAATGTTAAAGATAAAGACATATGGTTAAATTGGTCAAGGCAAAACATTAGACACACTTGTAAAAATTATGAAAATACAGCAGAGATCACTCAGACATTTTGTTCTCCTTTAGTGAGCAGTAGCAAAGATTATTGAGACTGAATTGAAAGTCATGAAAGAAGACATAAACAACAACACCATACAAAATGTTACACTCAAATAAACCATTATAGATAGTACGAAATGCAATGAAAGACAGAGGAACTGGCACAATATTAACGACAAACAGATACCAATGCAAGCCTTCACCATAGGCAAAACGGTCTGCAAAACAAGAAATTGTGAAAATACAACACTAATGCTTGAACATCATTTGTAGTTATTAGATCCTTCTTCATCTATTGCTGCGATTGCCTTTCTTTGACTTTCTTCTTCGCCTCTTCTCATGTTGGTTTTCAACCAAATTCACCAACCATTTCGACACCAATTTGGAAAACAACATATCCCAATGACATTCGAACAACGCTCGCATCCATAACCTATCAACACCACTTTCCAACCAAAAGCAATGTTTGATTTTGACCCATCTTTTCAAGCACATTTGGAGGTTTGGCTCAATGATGTTGCAACCTTTCGACACGGAAATCCACATAGTCCCTTATTTCCTTCGTATGAATCATTTCCAAATGTGTTGAATTGCTTGCCTTGAGGAATCTGACCATGGAGTTGATTTTTAGAAACATTTAAGGACGAAAGAAATGACAGATCTACTAATCTATTTGGAATAGTCCCAGACAACTTGTTTGATGATAGGTCCAACCATTCAAGACTTGTCAAATTCCCTATTGAGGTGGGGATACCACCGTTAAGGTTATTATGAGAGAGGTTGAGCCCTTTCAGTAAGTTAAGCTTCCCAATAACCTTTGGAATCTCCCCTTCAAACTGATTGTTTGATAGATCAATGATCATCCACATGGTGAAAATTTTCACCAATTCCATATATTGTCCTTTCATAACAATTCCAATGGAATAGGTATAGAAGGCATTATCTCCCTGAACATACACCCCCATGTACGACATTGTACTACCAATCTTCTCCGGTTATAATAGCTTTGAAGTTTGTTGATGTATCTCATTGGTAGGGGTCCAGAAAAATAATTACTTGAGAGATCAAAAATTTGGATTTTAGAGAAAAAGGGCTAGACTTGGAGGTATTGACACACAAGGAACCATGCATATGATTTGACTTCAATATAAGAACTTGTAGGCTGTGGAAGACTTCCCAACCAATGAGGAAATGTATCATTGATCTGTTGTTACCAAGATCTAGCACTTCGGACCTTTACAATTAAGGATGGATGGCGTCAAAGGCCCTTCTATGATTTCCATTTAAGTTGAAATTACTCAATTGGCATCCCTGCAAATGTTGGAGGAATCGTCCCATAAAACTTGTTCTTCTTGATTCAAGAATTCAATGTTGTTGCTCAAATTTCCAAAACATTGTGGAATTGTTCCACTCAAGTTATTGTGGGACAAATCTAGAATTTGAAGAGAAGTGACATTCAGATTAAAGAAGAGACCTCTCCATTGAAACTATTATTTGACATCGAAAGACATTGATCGTCAAGTTGGAATCGGAAGATTTCCATGGATCAAATTGGAGCTTAAGTCAAGAAATACAATAGTCTTCCATGGAAAGTGCTCAACTTCCATCAAAGAGTTGTGAGATACGTTTAAGTAAGTCAAAGAGTCTTTTCCCACCTCTTGCATCCATTGTGGAATCTTACCTTCAATTACATTGCAAAGAGGTCTAAAGTTTTCAAACTTTTAAGCCCTTTTAAAAATTGGGGGAATTCACCAAGATTGCAAGATGACAATAGTAAGTCAGTAAGATTAGGCAATACATGAATGACACTAGAAGTAAGATTAGATGTTAAGGATAGGCTGTTATATGAAAGGTCAAGATATTGGAGATTTGGAAGGTTTGAGAACATGCTCAACTCTATGACACCACTAAGATTATTTGAGGATAAAAAGATGTCGGTAAGATTGAGAAGTTGGAATATTGAAGATGGAAGAGGACCTTGGAGTTTATTATTCCGTAACCATATCAATTCTAGTGATTTGGATTGGAATTCTTTGATATGCCCACTGAATTGATTTTGATAGAGATATATTTCCTTTAAGGAGGGAGCAGTATACAACCATGACGGAAGTGTTCCATTGAGTAAATTGTCAGATAAGTCTAAATGAATTAGATTAGAAAAAGTGGTTACCTCATCTGGAATGGAACCTTCTAATGTATTTCCAGCTATTATCAAGTATTCAAGTCTGCGTTAGGTTTAGAATTGACGATGGAATTTGTCCACTCAATTGGTTCCAATCAAGCTTAAATAAGTGAGTTGCAAGAGGTTCCCCAATGATCTTGGAATTTGTCCACTCAATTGGTTGCTTGACAAGTCTAAATGAGTGAGTAGCAAGAGGTTCCCCAATGATCTTGGAATTTGTCCACTCAATTGGTTCAGCGACAAGTCTAAATGAGTGAGTTGCAAGAGTTTTTCCAGTGATCTTGGAACCGGTCCTGATAAGTTGGAATAGTAGAGATCTAAAAATTTCAAGGACACAAGATTCCCCATCGAGTCAGGCAGTCCTCCAAAAATTTTTGGCGTCTAATCACGCAAGTACTCCAAAGATGATAAATTTGTGATTGAGACATACAATCCTTGAAAGAAAGAATGTCCTGATAGATCTAAGTACTTTAAGGCCTGTAGATTATCAACTGAATCAATGAATTCTGCAGAGAAGGACATCCACGAGAGATCCAAATGTTCAAGATTGCTGCTCGATTGAACTTCAAAGGATCAAGATTGAGGTTTCAGTTGCCTCCCAAGTTGAGGAGATTGAGGTTTGGCAAATCAAAAATGTTTTTGGGAATTTTCCTCGCAAATAACAATCAGCAAGACTAAGAGACCTTAGAGAAGAGGATAGATTCATGAAGACATGAGCATTAACAGAAGGCATGTTGATTCCATCCAAAACAGATGTCTGACCTCAGTTAGGTTGTGAACAAGTCCCTCCAGAGCATGTTTGTCCAGTTCATCAGCCCCAAAGGAGAGATCAAGGAAACCAATTTTGACAGGTGAGAGACTTGGGATGGGACTTCTCCTACAAACCCTGTATTGGAAAGGTTGAGGTAGAGTAGGCTTGTAAACTGACCGAACTCAGATGGAATTTTGGAAAGATTAAAATCATTGTAGGCAAGGTTGAGTTTTGAAGGTGAGGAAGAAGGAAGAGAGTGGTATTGGAAGGAAGTTGCCATATAGCCAACTGCAGCTCAAGTCAAGGGCAATAACATTAGCATTTAGGTGGTCACAAGTGACCCCATCCCATGAGCAGCAATCTGTACCCTCCTTCCATGAATTTGTCTTGGGATAAGATTCATCGCAATTAATAGGAACATACTCTGTCTGAGTGGTGGAAAAGGAGTTCTTGAACTGGATTAGTGAAGAGCAGGAGTGAGATACTGAAGAAGAAGCATAAAGATGGGGAAAGAAGAGGAATAGGCAGAGAAAGAGATAGGAGGCCATGTTATGTTTGTAGAGGAAGATGAAGGATAGGAATGGTATTTATAGGCAACAAATAATATCCAAGATTTGTTTAAATAATGTTACACTTACATGTATATTTTCATACCTAAATAATTTATTTATCATTTAAACTGTAGTCAGAGTCAATTGAATGATTAAAATCCGATTTATATTAATTCCAAAGTAATTAATTATTTGTTATGTAGGTTCTTATCTGTCTGTTACCGAAATTTGTGATTTTATAATAGAACATGCTTTAAAGGATTCTTGAAAGTTAAGGATATGTTGTGAAGATTGGATGAAATACTAGCTGTCCGGTTGTCTTTTCTTTGTCCACTTAAATATAAAATTGTTGAAGCGGCTGTAAATTTTCTTGTAATGCTTGCCTGCAGATTTTAGTATGCTTGAAATGTATGGAGACGTGCCAAGTGGATTTATTTTTGGGATGTTTGTCACTACCTCTATGTCACAAAATCAAATAATCAAATCATCTCTTTAAATATTCAAATACCAAAAGTTAAAAGAGCATGTAACACCCCATACCTAATCTAGAAGCAAGCATGGAAGCTACATCAAATCATTTCAAGAAATGCTACTTTTAACTAATTAAAGTTTAACTGTTAGAAAATGTTTAGATAATTGAATCAACCCAGAAATCTAAACTTGAAATCCGTAATTCAAGAAAAAACAACTATAATATAAGTTTAATTAAAGTGGCAAAATACTAGATAAGGATGATTGAGCTCCCACCACAATGACCCGTCTAAGTCGATTAATTACCTGAAATTCAGTGAAATAGACAAAACCGTAGAATAAATCTACAGTTTCTCAATGTTTGACCAGTTCTCAGAATAAAATACGGAAGCAGAACAGAGTATACTAGTTACAAATACAGATTATGACAGATAAAGAATGCAGATTCCCTACCGTTATTTGCTACACTCCATCTTCGTCCAGCCCTACACATTAAAAAGGGTATCGAGTACCCACGGCCTGGACACGTGCTCATGTCCCTAGCCCGTGTGACCCTAAATCCAAAACAATGAGTTACACATTCCCGTGTTTCTAGCCCATGTGACCCAAAATACAAACGGTGAATTACGTGGCCTGGACAAATGCCAGTGTGCCTCCAATTTGAAAATAAAGAGTTACACGGCCTGACACACAACTGTGTGGTGTTAGAGTAATATTTTCCAGCGTTCAAAATTTGCAGAAAAATGAGTTTTCATCACACACTTGAAATATAATCGACTTAGGAGCAACAAGAATGACTCTGGGACCTAACAACGAACAACCAAATACCATTCAACAAGAGAAGCTGATGGCTTTGTGCCTGGGGGACGCATGGGAATGTTTAACAGAGAGATGAATGCTGAATGGGCGGAATTGAAGGCTATGGAGGAGAGCATTAGTTTTACACGGATAAAAGGTTGGGTCAATGTGGAGTTTGAAACTGATTGTGCTGGTCTTGTTAATCGTTTCAACAAAAGAGCGTTGACTTGACTACGATGGACCATTGCTTGTGGCATATGGTTAAGCAGTATATATACAGAAATAAAAAGAAACGAATAAGAAGTTTACCCTTAGCGACTAACTGCCGAATCATTCTCTTCGTCGAATCGGAGTAAGAAGGATTGTGAATGTTAGGATATCAAGACAACCGTGATTGATTTAAAAGAAATCTTTCAAGTAGCTTAGATCTGGATATAATCACCACCCACAAGTGCTATGGGAGTTTGATGGTCGTCTGGATAATCGAAGAGAGAATGTTTGGATTGGCGGAGAAACATAGAAGAAAAGAGGGATTAGGGTTTGATTAAGGAAGAAAAGAAAATTTGTTTAGTTTAAGGCTAATTAGGTAAAGAGAATGTTACTCTACAATGCTATTGTAAATATTACTCTTAAATTTGTTGATA
The DNA here is from genome assembly GCA_025506655.1 of Gossypium rotundifolium. Classification (NCBI taxonomy): domain Eukaryota; kingdom Viridiplantae; phylum Streptophyta; class Magnoliopsida; order Malvales; family Malvaceae; genus Gossypium; species Gossypium rotundifolium. The sequence goes on from CP106726.1 coordinate 10,561,123, forward strand.
GATATATAGGTTTGGCACAAAATCAAGAATACGCTAAAGGCTTAAACCATACCTTATATTCATGAATTCTCATCATCACATGTTTATAAATGCAACTCAAACTTGAATAATTGAATTTTTGTAATTCAAAATGTCTTTGTTCGACAACTAATTGAGTTGTTATCTGCAGTTTAAGGATATGCTTGTAGTTCCCAAATTTATGGTAAGGCATTGAGCTCAAACAGACGGATGATATGTGATTCAATTGATAATCATATTCAATCCTACTTTATTCATATGTGGGTTTGCTTTGTTTAGTGTTTACTATTTTATTTAGCTAAAACAACTGCAGTGTTCCAATTCACTTTTAATTTCTCATGCTTTTTTTCCCCATCTTTTATGAGACATTTATGGTGAGCATTATGAGGTTACTAGAGACAAAACAAAATTACTATATCTAATCTGTTATAAGCCTAAGATTGACAATTTTGAGGCAGCAATGCAATTCTTTTCCTAATAGCAGTCACATGTATAAGACCAATGGGGCATTCACATAGCCTAAAGATATTTTGAGACTCAGACAAGCCCAATTCAACCTGGCCCATCAAGAATAAATTAAAATAAAAGAAGCAACTAAAAAGTTTAAAATAAAATAAACAAAAAAAACAAAAAACCTAGGACTACTTAGTCCACAAGCCACTTGCATTGCCCATTCTTTGCCGCCTAATGCCATTGCCCATGTTACATCTCCACTGGTTTACCTTTAAAAAGCGAGAATAATCATTTTAGTGAAAGAAGTTGTAAATGGCTATAAAGCCATATGAACCCAATGTATTTTTTCTCCGGAGCGTTTTGAATACCATAGACAAGGATTCAAACAAATACAAATATTCAGTAATAGCAAGTAATATACAAAATAGAGGAGATTGACCAATATTAATAGGTTATCATTTTTTCCTTTATTTTCCCTCTTGAAACTACATATACATACACCTATATATTTTTAAAAACTATTATATATATATATATATATATATTAGTAATATAAAAGCTTACCTAGGCGTCACTGACCACCATTCATGGAGGCGCCAGAGCCACCCCTTGCTTGAGTTTGGACTACGATCGAGAGAATGAGAACCCCTTTTTTCTTTCAAAGTAGAAATGATTTTTTTTCAAAAGGGTGGCTTTTATAGCTCAAGAAACGATGTCGTTTTAGCTTGCTGGCTTAAGCCCCAAACGGCGTTGGTTGGTCTCCAGGCGAGATTCGACCCGCCTCCGTGCTTAGGATCCAGTGCTTAATTTAAGGCTAATTTCACTTTTAGCCCTTCCGCTTTTATTGTTTTGTAATCAAGTTTTTATTTTAATTTTTAATTTAATGATTTATTTTAATTTCAAGTAGGTCCATATTCTAACGATTGCCGAGGGCGGGATTAATTGCCTGTTGGTCTCTCCTTGCGTTATTGTTCCTGTTCTTTTTTATTTATTTTAGATTTGCCCCGAACTCGATTTTAAGTTCAATTTAGCCCTTTTAGTTATTTTTACAATTTTATTATTATTATTATTATTATTATTATTATTATTATTATTATTATTACTACTACATTTCTTTTATATTTATTTACCTAAAATCTTTTATATACATTTATTTTATTTTATTACTTATTTATTTATATCCTTCTATATAATTTTAAAACTTTAGGTTTTTATTATATTATTATTATTAACATCATCATTATTATATAATATTATGTTTTTTGATTTATGTTACACTATATTTATTAATTTATTAGATTAGTTTTTTGGTTCCAAATTTTAGTTTTTAATTAATATTTCTCTCTATTTTGGTTCATTTATTTTATTTTTCATTTTAATATCATTATTAACACATTTATTATTTTGTTATGCACGCAACGCCGTAATCCATGATGCATTTTTACATTTTTGTAATACAATTAAGACCAAGGTGTCCTTCAGTTGGAGATGCTTTTGGAAGTATTGGTCCTTTCATTGTTACGATCTAAATAATAATCCTAACAATAATCTTAATAAAATTCAAATTTTATAAATCTCTTCTTTGAATTTTTTGACCCAAGTCTTTCACACTTTGTATTTTAAATTCACTTCTTTTCTTATTTCGTTGACCCATTTTATCTTTAAATTCAAGCTTTTATTTCTAAGTTTCTTTTGCCTTCAATTTAGTCCTACAAGATAAGAAACCAAAAAGCCCAAATTAGAGGATCATACTCAAAATATATATGCAATTAACACAAAAGTATCTCATTTGAGTACTAATGGACATTATAAGTGAGTAATAACAAAAGATTTTGAGACAAAAAAGTACTTTATTTAATCGATACAAGCTAAGAAAAATAATTATGAGATTGTTTCTCTATTTTATGGGAGTAGTAGTACAAAAGTTTATTGAGACCCAAAATGGAAAGTCATCATAAATAGATGCATCATACAAAATGTTACACTCAAAACAAACCCTTGGAGACACTAGAAAATTTAATCAAATCTTGAGAATTGATACAATAGTAAGACAAATGCATCGCAATGCAACCCTTCACCATAGGAAGAAAAACATTTTGAGAGACTACAAAATAAGAAATTATGAAGATACAACAAAAACGCGAACATCATTTCCACCAACTAGATCTTTGTCCATTCCTTGATTGCCATTCTTTGACTTTCTTCTTCGCCTCTTCTCATGTTGGTTTCAACCAAGTTCACGAGACACTTGACACCAATTTGGAAAACAACATATCCATGGCCATTCGAACACTACTCCACATCCATAACCTATCAACACCACTTTCCAACCAAAAGCAATGTTTGATTTTGACCCATCCTTTTCAAGCACATTTGGAGGTGTTGGCTCAATGATATTGCAACCTTTCGACATTGGAATCCACATAGTCCCTTATTTCCTTCATATGAATCATTTCCAAATGTGTTGAATTGCTTGCCTTGAGGAATCGACCATGGAGTTGATTTTGAAACATTGAAGGATCGAAAGAAATGGCGATCTGCCAATCTATTTGGAATCGTCCCGGACAACCTGTTTGAAGATAGGTCCAACCATTCAAGACTTGTCAAATTCCCTATTGAGGTGGGGATACCACCATTAAGGTTATTATGAGAAAGGTTGAGCCCTTTCAAGAAGTTAAGCTTCCCAATAACCTTGGAATCTCCCCTTCAAACCGATTGTTTGATAGATCAATGATCATCCACATGGTGAAAATCTTCACCAATTCCATATATTGTCCTTTCATAACAATTCCAATGGAATAGGTATAGAAGCCAGACGTCCATGATCATACACCCCATGTACGATCACATTTTACCAATCTTCTCTTGATTTATGATAGCCTCAAGTGTTGATGTATCTCATTGGTAGGGTCCGGAAAAATAATTACTTGAGAGATCAAAATTTGGATTTAGAGAAAAAGGGCTAGACTTGGAGCTATTGACACACAAGGACCCATGCATATGATTTGACTTCAATAAAAGAACTTGTAGTGTGGAAGACTTCCAACCAATGAGGAAATGTATCATTGATCCTGTTACAAGATCTAGCACTTCTAGGCCTTTACAATTAAGGATGGATGGCGTCAAAGGCCCTTCTAAAGATTTCCATTTAAGTTGAAATTACTCAATTGGCATCCTTTGCAAATGTTGGAGGAATCGTCCCATAAAACTTGTTCTTCTTGATTCAAGAACTCAAGGTTTGTTGCTCAAATTTCCAAAACATCGCTAATTGTTCCACTCAAGTTATTGTGGGACAAATCAAGAATTTGAAGAAGTGACATTGCAGAATAAAGAAGAGCGTCTCCATTGAAACTATTATTTGAGATCGAAAGACATTGATTGTCGAAGTCGGAGTCGAAAAGATTTCCTGAATCAAATTGGAGCTTAAGTCAAGAGCAACAATATTCTTCCATGGAAATTGCTCAACTTCCCGTCAGAATTATGAGATACATTTAAGTAAGTCAAAGAGTCATTCCCACCTCTTGCATCCATTGTGGAATCTTGCCTTCAATTACATGTAAGAGAGGTCTAACCTTTCCAATCTTTTAAGCCCTTTCAAAAATTTGGGGAATTCACTAAGATTGCACGATGAAAAAAATAACTTTTAAGATTAGGCAATATATGGTTAACACTAGAGGTGCTATTAGATGTTAAGGATAGGTTTATATGAAAGGTCAAGATATTGGAGATTTGGAAGGTTTGAGAACATGCTCAACTCTATGACACCACTAAAATTATTTGAGGATAAGATGAGTTGGTAAGATTGAGAAGTTGGAATATTGAAGATGGAAGAGGACCTTGAGTTTATTTTTCTCTAACCATATCGATTCTAGTGATTTGGATTGGAATTTTGATATGCCGAATTTATTATGATGGAGACATATTCCTTTAAGGAGGGAGCAGATACAACCATGATGGAAGGATTCCATTGAGTAAATTGTCCTCTAAGTATAAATATATTAGATTAGGAAAAGCAATTACCTCATCCGGAATGGAACCTTCTAACTAATTTTCAGCTATTGCCAAGTATTTAAGCTATGTTAGGTTTAGGATTGATAATGGAATTTGTCCACTCAATTGGTCCCAATGCAAGCTTAAAAGAGTGAGAGTTGCAGGTTCCCCAATGATCTTGGAATTTGTCCACTCAATTGGTTGTTTGACAAGTCTAAATGAGTGAGTTAAAGAGGTTTCAGTGATCTGGAATTGGTCACGATGAGTTGGAAAAGTAGAGATCTAAAATTTCAAGGACACAAGATTCCCCATCGATTCAGGCAATCCTCCACAAATATTTGCGTCTGAAATAATCAAGTACTCCAAAGATGATAAATTTGTGATTGAGACAGACAATCCTTGAAAGAAAGAATTTCTGATAGATCTAAGTACTTTAAGCGTGTAGGTTATCGACTGAATCAATGAATTCTGTAGAGAAAGACATCCGACAGATACAAATGTTCAATATTGCTGCTTCGGTTGAACTTCAAATGATCAAGATTGAGGTTTGTTGTGTCCCAAGTTGAGGAGATTGAGGTTTCGCAAATCAAAATGTTTTTAGAATTTTCCTTGCAAATCACAACCAGCAAGACTGAGAGACCTTATAGAAGAGGATAGGTTCATGAAGACATGAGCATTAACAGAAGGCATGTTGATTCCATCCAAAACAGATGTCTGACCTCAGTTAGGTTGTGAACAAGTCCCTTCACAGCATGTTTGTCAATTGTAAATTGCTCATAGTCATAAATCCAAGAGGGAGATCAAGTGAAACCAAATTTGAGAGGTGGGAGACTTGGGATGGGACCTTTCCTGAAAATTCTGCGTGAGAAAGGTTGAGGTAGAATAGGCTTGTAAATCGACCAAACTCAGATGGAATTTTGCAAAGATTAAAATCATTGTAGGCAAGGTTGAGTTTTGGAGGTGAGGAAGGAAGAGAGGGTATTGGAAGGAAGTTATAGCCAACTGCAGCTCAAGTCAAGGGCAATAACATGAGCATTTAGGTGGTCAAGTGACCCCATCCATGAGCAGCAATCTGTACCTCCTTCCATGAATTTGTCTTGGGATAAGATTTATCATAAAACAAAGAAGCATCCTCTGTTATGGAAAAGGAGTTCTTGAACTGGATTAGTGAGGAGCAGGAGAGATACTGAAGAAGAAGCATAAAGATGGGGAAAGAAGAGGAATAGGCAGAGAAAGAGATAGGAGGCCATGTTATGTTTGTTGAGGAAGATGAAGGATAGGAATGGTATTTATAGGCAACAAATAATAGCACAACATTAGTGTTACAGTCTTTTTTGCTTTTACATTGAAAAGCTATGGATATTAGATTTTCAAATTTTTGTATTTTCACAATCATCAACAATCACTTGAGTCTCTTTTTACCATATTTTTCATTCTTAAAATTGGATGCTTTTTTTTTTACAAAATCTTGAATTTCATTTGAACTCCTAAACAACAAAAAGAATTAAGATTGATGAGATTACAAAGTAGAATGACTTAGTCTTCCCTATAACAGGTAAAGAATGTAGTGTCTATTCACTTGCCTGTCAACCAGAGCTAATTGATGTGGAAATTCTTTTCTACAAAAGAACAAAATTGTGCTCTATTCACTACGTTTGAGGAAGACAAAGACTATCAATTGTCTATTGACTATACTTTAACTCCACAAAGAAAGACTAAGACTATCAATTGTCTATTGACTTCACACTTGCTGTTGCTTCCTCCTATCTCTCTCACCTAAACTTAATTTACAAGCAATGTGGAAATTTGGACATTTGCTACAATGTACAATAATTCCACACCATTTGCAGTATTGACTACGTTTACTTGAGGAAAACAAAGACATGAATGCTGGAAATTTTAACTAGTTTGTACGGTCAATGAAGCTACCTAAAAGCCATTAAGGAATCAATTTATGAGAATAAGTTACGGATTTTGAAGGAAGATTACAATGGTGAAAGAAATGAAGTTTTGAAGATGAAAATATTAAGAGATGAAGATGATCAGATTCATAAACAAAGGAAGATGAAGATGAAGCAAAATTTTGTAATTTTGTAATTCATAAACAAACTAAGATTGATGAGATTAGAAAGTAGATTGGCTTAGTCTTCTTCCCTATAACACGTAAAGAATGTGAGTGTTTATTCACTTGGTATGTATGGCTGTCAACCAGCGTTAACCAATTGATTTTTATATGAAACTTTTATTTATTTTTAAGATTTTTAAATTTTGTTACAATTATTTTTATGAAAATTTGAAAATATAAAATAATTTTGAATTATAGTTCAAGGACCAAATTAGCTATTAATCATTTGAACAAATAAAAATACACATGAATCCATAAGCAATGTTGGACATTTTCATAATGCAGAATCTCACTTCAGATTTAGGTACCATAATCATATTTAAACAAGCAAAAATACAACAATCACACAAAATAGACATAACTAGAAAACATGAGAAAATGAGAAAAGCTTGAAAACAATTACAATGGTAGCAAAGGAAATGTAAAAGAAGACTTAAAATCTGATTTACAGTCTAACCCATAACATGAGAAAAATGAGAAAAGCTCGAAAACAATCACATCAATGCATTCACTTTCAAAATAGATTTCCAATACTTCCTCTCACTTAATCGACAAGCAATAAGGAAATTTCAGTCATTTGCAGCATAATGTGCAAAATAATTTACAATATAGACTAAGTTTGATGTGATGAGGAAAACAACACCATGAATGATGAATTAAATCCAAGTCTTACCTAAATAATAATTAAAGCCAAGACTTGGTAAGTAGACTAATTAGTTTACAAGTAAATATTTGTTATATTTATACAACACCAATTTCTAACTATTGCAGAAGAATGTCCAATACTTCCACATAAATTAACAACAATTTGCAGTATCCACTACGTTTATTCGAGAAATAGATAGACCAATTCTTTAATTAGATAACACAAAATTGGAGACCAATTAAGTTTAGTGTTGAAATTTTGAGTCCCATGACACCACCATGCTTAAAAATTGTGTGTTTTAAGTGTCAAATGGTTTATGGAGAAGCTTGCTGACGTGCATATACGTGGATTGTTAGGTCAATAACTTCATTTAATTCTAAAAAATATAAAACACATAAAGGATGTGAGTGTCTCTTCACTTGCCTGTCAACCAAAGCTAATTAATGTGGAAATTCTTTCCACACAAAACAACAAAATTGTGCTCTTTTCACTACGTTTGAGGAAGACTAAGGCTATCAATTGTCTATTGACTATACTTTAAGTCCATAAAGAAAGACTAAGACTATCAATTGTCTATTGACTTCACACTTGCTGTTATTATTCTGAATAAATTGTTCTTTTGATGAAATTGTGGGTCAATCTCTTTTAACCCATATATATATATATACATCTCTGCAATGCTATTGTGGGTCAATGTTGGTTTTTTTTTTAAGTCAAATATCACACCAACAAATTTAATAGAAGAATTTTAATAGTGTTAATAAACTTAAATTTTTAGATTTGAAAAGTAGAGGACTAAATCCTAAAAATAAAATATAGAGACTAAACTTCAAATATATAAAGAGTAGAAGAAATTTGAGCATGTTACAACTATTAAATTTTTCCTCTATAATTTAGTCAAAAAAATTAAATAATTACCCCAAAGTGAAACGCGGATAATAAGCATATTAGTTTAATGTATATTTTTAGTACACCATTTTTTTAGTAAGAGCATATCACTGCCATGTCAGCAGTTTTATGATGACATGGTAGTGCCACATATTACTATTTCTTTTTTAGCTAACTAGAAAATTAAAATAGAAAAAAAGATCTCATATCAAAAGAATATAAGACGTAAAGTTTGGTCCAACACTGTTAGTGTGTATTGACTTCAACTACTTTTACTGTTTGTGTCAACCAAAGATAACCCACAAGCAATGTGGGACATCTCATAATGCAGAATTCTGCACAAATAATATGAAAATTTTGCAATTTTGATGTATACATTTACTCGAGAAAAGCGGTGATTAGGTGAGAAAATTTCACATTCACATTGAAGCTTTAGAATTTGTTGGAAAAATGGTAAGTTTTGGAAAATTTGTGGTGATTGGTAAAGTAGAGTTGAATCATAAAATTATGGTTTTATATTTTACTCTATGAGACATTTACAAAGGTATACCATATGCTCAAAATGGTTAAGTGATGAATGAAAATTGATATTCAAAGTAAGCTACTTATGAATTGTGTTGAAAAATGAAAAGCAAAGCATTAATCCCACATTGATTGGGAATCAAGTGTGGAACTTGTATATATGTAAACTAACTTAATAATTATTTAATGACTAAAGCTTAAACTGATTGAGCTTAAGAAGAGTTTGCGGATATTAAACAACCAACCCTTACAAAACAATAACAAAGATTAATGAGTAAGAAATTTTGAAAGTAAAACCTATGGAACAACCATAGCCTTATGTTTAGATCTCACCCACCGAGGAGCCCAAATCGCCGGGCCCATTCATCAACCAAAACCAAAATTAAATGAAACAATAATAATCCAATAATGTCCATTTACCAAAGCAAGCCCAGGTTATTAAAGCGAACCCTAACCCAATTATACATGACCCAATCCCGAAATTGGCCCAAATGGTTTCAGAGATCGAAACCTAGAGTATTCCAAGGTCGCAATGACCAGCGTATCTCCACGACGCCGCTTAGACTTAGCGTGTCACCACATCGATGGCCTTTCCTACACGCCGACTACCTTCGCCAAACAAGAACCTCCGTACGAGCCACGCCTACCTCTGTGACGCCTTGTACTGTGAAACAACAAACAACCAAAGCAAAGAAAAGCGAGAGCATATATATAAAAAAAAAATGGTATTTTCATATTTTCAGTCCATCACATTCAAGCATTTATGATTTATGTGACAATAGTTCAATAGGGCATAAAATATAGTAAGTGTCTTCTTCTTCCAAACCGTCTTTACCTCAAGTTGTTTAGTATAAAAGGAAAAAAAGTTGTCATCTATCTATAACACTTATTTTATTGTAAGGTATTCCAATTTTAAAGAAGATTTTTAATTGGCTTTTCAATTGAATATCAATTCGATCATTTTGAGTTAAAAGCAAGTTTCTAAACCCTTTTATCACAAAATAAAGCTAAAAACACTTTATAACTAAAGGATGATCAAGAAATGAAGATCTAATCCTAGATGAGTTCAAATTAAAGAAACTTTCAAATATTTTTTTTATTTAGAATGTAAAATCAATTGAAAACGAATTGAAATCAACTTTAAAACTATTTGATACCTTAATTGCAAGTTTGGAGATCATATTGGAAGAATCTCACCTAAGCTAATCCAAGTTCTAGTTACTACTCTTTAACCATTTCCTTACCTAATCTCACCTAATCTTTATCTCTAGTCCAATTTTGGGTGTGACACAATGACTTAGAAACTAAATCTATTTTGTAAGAAAAATTAGTTTGATTCATTCTTCACATAATTGATGTTTTTAGTAATCCATAAAGTATCGATGTTTAATACAATAGATTTGGATTTTGTTATTGTATTTTGTGGAAGGATTGTTTATCTATTTTTGTAACTACTAAATTCTCACTTTACGAGTGCTCCAATAAAATTCCTCTTAGTTTATATTTGAATTTCAAACTTAATAAAATTAAATTTCTTCAATTATTGATATATGTTTAGACATTATTATGCTTTAATTGTGAAATCTTAAAATTTCAAACAAGTTTAAACATTAAATATAAAATAGTTAAATTTCAATTAAGCCTACGTAAAGGAAATTAGAGACATGGGATCCACCAATTGTACCTCAATTCACATCAACTTTATTTTGAACTGCGTTACTCTAGAAATATAGTGAAAAAGGGACATGCATGCTTGAAATTCCAACTTTTCGCACCATCAACATCTTGATTTCCATGCTATAAACTTAACTCGTTAATTCATTAACTTGTCAAGTGATTCATGAACAAGCATCATCGAGAATACACCATGCACAATTAATGTTAAAGATAAAGACATATGGTTAAATTGGTCAAGGCAAAACATTAGACACACTTGTAAAAATTATGAAAATACAGCAGATCACTTGGACATTTTGTTCTCCTTTAGTGAGCAAGAGCAAAGATTATTGAGATCGAATTGAAAGTCATGAAAGAAGACATAAACAACAACACCATACAAAATGTTACACTCAAATAAACCATTATAGATAGTACGAAATGCAATGAAGGAGGAACGGCACAATATTAACGACAAAGAGATACCAATGCAAGCCTTCACCATAGGCAAAACGGTACGCAAAACAAGAAATTGTGAAAAACAACTAATGCTTGAACATCATTTGTAGTTATTAGATCCTTCTTCATCTATTGCTGCGATTGCCTTTCTTTGACTTTCTTCTTCGCCTCTTCTCATGTTGGTTTTCAATCAAATTCACCAACCATTTCGCCACCAATTTGGAAAACAACATATCCCACCGACATTCGAACATCGCTTCGCATCCATAACCTATCAACACCACTTTCCAACCAAAAGCAATGTTTGATTTTGACCCATCTTTTCAAGCACGGAGGTGTTGGCTCAATGATGTTGCAACCTTTCGACAGGAAATCCACATAGTCCTTATTTCTTCGTATGAATCATTTCCAAATGTGTTGAATTGCTTGCCTTGAGGAATCGACCATGGAGTTGATTTTAGAAACATTTATGACGAAAGAAATGAGATCTACTAATCTATTTGGAATAGTCCCGGACAACTTGTTTGATGATAGGTCCAACCATTCAAGACTTGTCAAATTTCCTATTGAGGGATACCACCAAGTAAGGTTATTAAGAGAGAGGTTGAGCCCTTTCAAGAAGTTAAGCTTCCCAATAACCTTTGGAATCTCCCTTCAACCGATTGTTTGATAGATCAATGATCATCCACATGGTGAAAATTTCACCAATTCCATATATTGTCCTTTCATAACAATTCCAATGGAATAGGTATAGAAGGCATTATCTCCTGAACATACACCCCATGTACGACATTGTACTACCAATCTTCTCCAGATTTATAATAGCTTTGAAGTCGTTGATGTATCTCAACTGGTAGTCCAAAATAATTACTTGAGAGATCAAAAATTTGGATTTTAGAAAAAGTATGACTTGGAGGTATTGACACACAGGAACCATGCATATGATTTGACTTCAATATAAGAACTTGTAGGCATGGAAGACTTCCCAACCAATGAGGAAATGTATCATTGATCCCGTTACCAAGATCTAGCACTTCCTGCACCTTTACAATTAAGGATGGATGGCGTCAAAGGCCCTTCTATTTTTAAGTTGAAATTACTCAATTGGCATCCTGTGCAAATGTTGGAGGAATCGTCCATAAAACTTGTTCTTCTTGATTCAAGAATTCAATGTTGTTGCTCAAATTTCCAAAACATTGTGGAATTGTTCCACCTGTTATTGTGGGACAAATCTAGAATTTGAAGAGAAGTGACATTGCAGATTAAAGAAGAGACCTCCATTGAAACTATTATTTGACATCGAAAGACATTGATCGTCAAGCTGGAATCGGAAGATTTCCATGGATCAAATTGGAGCTTAAGTCAAGAAATACAATAGTCTTCCATGGAAAGTGCTCAACTTCCATCAAAGAGTTGTGAGATACGTTTAAGTAAGTCAAAGAGTCTTTTCCCACCTCTTGCATCCACCGGAATCTTACCTTCAATTACATGCAAGAGAGGTCTAAAGTTTTCAAACTTTTAAGCCCTTTAAAATTGGGGAATTCACCAAGATTGCAAGATGACAATAGTAAGTCAGAAGATTAGGCAATACATGAATGACACTAGAAGTAAGATTAGATGTTAAGGATAAATGTTATATGAAAGGTCAAGATATTGGAGATTTGAAGGTTTGAGAACATGCTCAACTCTATGACACCACTAAGATTATTTGAGGATAAAAAGATGTCGGTAAGATTGAGAAGTTGGAATATTGAAGATGGAAGAGGACCTTGAGTTTATTATTCGTAACCATATCAATTCTAGTGATTTGGATTGGAATCTTTGATATGCCCACCGAATTGATTTTGATAGAGATATATTTCCTTTAAGGAGGGAGCAGATACAACCATGACTAAGTGTTCCATTGAGTAAATTGTCGATAAGTCTAAATGAATTAGATTAGAAAAGTGGTTACCTCATCCGGAATGGAACCTTCTAATGTATTTCAGCTATTATCAAGTATTCAAGCTAAGTAGGTTTAGAATGACGATGGAATTTGTCCACCAATTGGTTCCAATCAAGCTTAAATAAGTGAGTTGCAAGAGGTTCCCCAATGATCTTGGAATTTGTCCACTCAATTGGTTGCTTGGAAGTCTAAATGAGTGAGAAGAGGTTTGATCGACACAAGATTCCCCATCGAGTCGCAGTCCTCCAAAATTTATGCCACCACACAAGTACTCCAAAGATGATAAATTTGTGATTGAGAGACATATAAATTCCTTGAAAGAAAGAATGTCCTGATAGATCTAAGTACTTTAAGGCTGTAGATTATCAACTGAATCAATGAATTCTGCAGAGAAGGACATCCACGAGAGATCCAAATGTTCAAGATTGCTGCTCTGATTGAACTTCAAAGGATCAAGATTGAGGTTTCAGTTGCCTCCCAAGTTGAGGAGATTGAGGTTTGGCAAATCAAAAATGTTTTTGGGAATTTTCCTCTAAATAACAATCAGCAAGACTAAGAGACCTTAGAGAAGAGGATAGATTCAAGACATGAGCATTAACAGAAGGCATGTTGATTCCATCCAAAACAGATGTCTGACCTCGGTTAGGTTGTGAACAAGTCCCTCCAGAGCATGTTTGTCCAGTTCATCAGCCCCAAAGGAGAGATCAAGGAAACCAATTTTGACAGGTGAGAGACTTGGGATGGGACCTCCTACAAACCCTGTATTGGAAAGGTTGAGGTAGAGTAGGCTTTAAACTGACCGAACTCAGATGGAATTTTGGAAAGATTAAAATCATTGTAGGCAAGGTTGAGTTTTTGAAGGTGAGGAAGAAGGAAGAGAGTGGTATTGGAAGGAAGTTGCCATATAGCCAACTGCAGCTCAAGTCAAGGGCAATAACATTAGCATTTAGGTGGTCAAGTGACCATCCCATGAGCAGCAATCTGTACCTCCTTCCATGAATTTGTCTTGGGATAAGATTCATCGCAATTAATAGGAACATACTCTGTCTGAGTGGTGAAAAGGAGTTCTTGAACTGGATTAGTGAAGAGCAGGAGAGATACTGAAGAAGAAGCAAAGATGGGGAAAGAAGAGGAATAGGCAGAGAAAGAGATAGAGGCCATGTTATGTTTGTAGAGGAAGATGAAGGATAGGAATGGTATTTATAGGCAAAAATAATATCCAAGATTTGTTTAAATAATGTTACACTTACATGTATATTTTCATACCTAAATAATTTATTTATCATTTAAACTGTAGTCAGAGTCAATTGAATGATTAAAAATCCGATTTATATTAATTCCAAAGTAATTAATTATTTGTTATGTAGGTTCTTATCTGTCTGTTACCGAAATTTGTGATTTTATAATAGAACATGCTTTAAAGGATTCTTGAAAGTTAAGGATATGTTGTGAAGATTGGATGAAATACTAGCTGTCCGGTTGTCTTTTCTTTGTCCACTTAAATATAAAAATTGTTGAAGCGGCTGTAAATTTTCTTGTAATGCTTGCCTGCAGATTTTAGTATGCTTGAAATGTATGGAGACGTGCCAAGTGGATTTATTTTTGGATGTTTGTCACTACCTCTATGTCACAAAATCAAATAATCAAATCATCTCTTTAAATATTCAAATACCAAAAGTTAAAAGAGCATGTAACACCCCATACCTAATCTAGAAGCAAGCATGGAAGCTACATCAAATCATTTCAAGAAATGCTACTTTAACTAATTAAAGTTTAACTGTTAGAAAATGTTTAGATAATTGAATCAACCCAGAAATCTAAACTTGAAATCCGTAATTCAAGAAAAAACAACTATAATATAAGTTTAATTAAAGTGGCAAAATACTAGATAAGGATGATTGAGCTCCCACCACAATGACCCGTCTAAGTTGATACAATAGTAAAGACAAATGCATGGCAATGCAACCCTTCACCATAGGAAGGGCTAGACTTGTACGACATTGTACTCCCAACCTTCTCTAGATTTATAATAGCCTTGAAGCTGTTGATGTATCTCACTGGTAGGGGTCCAGAAAAATAATTACTTGAGAGATCAAAAATTTGGATTTTAGAGAAAAAAAGGGCTAGACTTGGAGCTATTGACACACAAGGAACCATGCATATGATTTGACTTCAATACAAGAACTTGTAGCTATGGAAGACTTCCCAACCAATGAGGAAATGTATCATTGATCCTGTTGTTACCAAGATCTAGCACTTCCAAACCTTTACTGTAGCGACCTAAAATTTGCTTGGGCGCTAATTGAGGAAATTATTTAAAAATTTAAAAATAGAGTTTCAATTTTATTTAAAAAAGGGAGTCGCCACCGATCTTTTTTCTAGGTGTGATCGGACACCTAATAAATCCTCTTTTTAAAGAAAAATCATTTTTTTGAATTTTCTTAAAAAGGGCGGGATTTAAGTCTGCGACAAAATTCCAGAGAAAAATAGGGTTCGGGAGTCGGTTACGCGCGAGGAAGGTATTAGCACCCTCGCGACGCCCAAAATTGGTATCTCGTTAAACGCGCGTTGTCTTAATTTTCAAAAATACAAGTTCAATTTAATATTTAATCGTGATCCGATTGAGACACGAGAAATTTTTTTAAAAACAAGAGAATTTTAAGACTGGAAAATTTTTTTAAAACCGAGAATTTTGAAAACACGAAATTTTTTTAAAACCCGAAAATTTTGAAAACACTAAATTTTGGAAATACGAAAACTCTGAAAACACGAGAATTTTCTTGAAACAGAAATTTTTTTTGAAAACACGAAATTTTTTTAAAACACGGAAATTTTAAAACACAAGAAATTTTTTTTGGTTTTAAAAACATGAATTTTTTGAGAATACGAAAACTTTGAAAACACGAGAATTTTTTTAACACGAAATTTTTGAAAACACGAAATTTTTAAAACACGGAAATTTTAAAACACAAGAATTTTTTTTGTTTTAAAACATGAATTTTGAAAATCGAGAACTTTGAAAACACGAATTTTTTTGAAACATGAAATTTTTGAAAACACGGAAATTTTAAAACACAAGATTTTTTTTTAAAACATGAAATTTTTGAAAACCGAAAATTTTAAAACACGAAATTTTGGAAATCTGAAACTTTGAAAACACGAGAATTTTTGAAACACGAATTTTTTGAAAACACGGAATTTTTGAAAATCGAAAATTTTAAAACACAAGAAATTTTTTTAAAAAACATGAAATTTTGAAAACCGAAAATTTGAAACGCGAAAATTATTTTTTTTAAAACACGAATTTTTTGAAAATACGAGAACTTTGAAAATCGAGAATTCTTTGAAACACGGAATTTTGAAAATATGAAAATTTTGAAATACGAAAATTTTGAAAACACGAGAACTTTTAAAACACGAGAATTTTTAAAATACGAGAATTTTGAAAACAATTTTTTTAAAACACGAAAATTTGGAAAATACAACAATTTTTGAAAACACAAAAGTTTTGAAACTCGAAATTTTATTTTATTTTTTTAGATTTTTGATTTTTTAAAAGGGTGTATCGTATTTAACACGAACCGATAATTCACCCAACATAGCGATGAAATCAACGACAAGTGTTAAACCGATTCGTTGCCTTATTTATTAAAATTATTATCATTAATAATAAAATTAAATAAAATAACATTAAAAATATAAATACAAAATGCTTAAAAAATACCAATAATGTCATCAAAATATACTAATTAAATTAAAAGTAGGTAAAAAGAAAATTACCAAAAGCTCAAAATTACGAGCTTGAAGAATGAGATACACGACCGGGCTCTTTTTCCTTTTTTCTCTTTTTCTTCTTTTTTTCTTTTTTTCTTTTTCTTTTTTTCTTCTTTTTCTTCTTCTTTTTTTTTTTCTTGGGCCTCATCGCCTTTGGGCCCGAGGCTTTCTTCTTGGTTGGGCTTCTTTGTTCATTGTTGGGCTGCACGGGCGGGTCGGTCACGGGTCGGGTCGGGTCGACCTGACCGAGTTTGAATTTTTTTTACTTTTACTTTTTCTTTTTTTCCCTTTCTCCTTTCTTTTCTTTTCTTTTTTTTCTTTCTTCTTCCTTCTTTCTTCTTTTTTCTTCTTTCTTCTTCTTCTCCCCTCTTCTTCTTCTTCTTTTTCTCCTCCTAGCCCGCCGCTGCCGTCGCCGTGGTCGCCGTCTCCTCCGCCGGTGGTGCGCCTCCTCTTCTTCTTCTTCTTCTTCCTTTTTCTCTTCTTCTTTTTTTCTCCTTTTTGTGGGTTTTCTTCTTTGATCATGGGGTTTTATTTTTGGGAAAAATCCCTTTTATAGTGTTGTTCTTGCAGTGGCAGTGAGGAGGAGTGGCCACCCATCTTGGTGGCGGAAAATCCGGAATTAGGTGTCCCAAATCACCAAATCTGCCAGAATGACCAGATTGCAATCACAGTAAAATTTGTGGGGTCAAAACGTAATTTTAAGAAAGTTTAGGGTCAAAATGTAATTTTGAAAAGTTTTGGGGCCAAAATGTAATTTTTAATTTTTAATTAATTTTTTAATTTTTTTTCTTAATTTTGGAAATTAAACACGAAATCGAACCGGACAAAATTTAGTGCTTACAGCTGCCCCTCTTTGCTCATCGCTGTGAAACAGGGATAGAGCAAAGACTTAAAAGCGCTAAATTTTGTTCGATGTCCAATATTTATTCTTTATTGAAAAACAGAAATCGAAAATAGCTCGGCATGTGACCCGAAGCTCAACTCACCTCTCGAATTATGAGTTGATCTTTGAAAAAATAGAAATTGAAAATACCTCATCGTGTGACCTGAGGCTCAACTCACCTCTCGCAATATGAGTTGATTTTTTTGAAAAACGAAAATTGAAAAATACCTCGGCGTGTGAGCCGAGGCTCAACTCACCTCTCGCAATATGAGTTGATTTTGAAAAACGAAAATTGAAAAATACCTCAGCGTGTGACCTGAGGCTCAACTCACCTCTCGCAATATGAGTTGATTTTTTTTGAAAAACAGAAATTGAAAAACACCTTAGCGTGTGACTTGAGGCTCAACTCACCTCTCGCAATATGAGTTGATTTTGAAAAACGAAAATTGAAAAATACCTCAGCGTATGACCTGAGGCTCAACTCACCTCTCGATTATGAGTTGATTTTTGAAAAACAGAAATTGAAAATACCTCGGCGTGTGACCTGAGGCTCAACTCACCTCTCGCAATATGAGTTGATTTTTTTGGAAAACGAAAATTGAAAAATACCTCGGCGTGTGACCCAAGGCTCAACTCACCTTTCGCAATATGAGTTGATTTCGAAAAACGAAAATTGAAAAATACCTCAGCGTGTGACCTGAGGCTCAACTCACCTCTCGCAATATGAGTTGATTTTTTTGAAAAACAGAAATTGAAAAACACCTCAGCGTGTGACCTGAGGCTCAACTCACCTCTCGCAATATGAGTTGATTTTGAAAAACGAAAATTGAAAAATACCTCAGTGTGTGACCTGAGGCTCAACTCACCTCTTGCATTATGAGTTGATTTTTGAAAAACAGAAATTGAAAATACCTCAGCGTGTGACCTGAGGCTCAACTCACCTCTCGCAATATGAGTTGATTTTTTTGAAAAATGAAATTGAAAAATACCTCGGCTTGTGACCTGAGGCTCAACCCACCTCTCGCAATATGAGTTGATTTTGAAAAACGAAAATTGAAAAATACCTCAATGTGTGACACGAGGCTCAACTCACCTCTCGCATTATGAGTTGATTTTGAAAAAATAGAAATTGAAATAATTTTAAAAGTATCAAAATTTCAAAACATATCATCCGGTGGAACTCGAATGTCTTCCTTGTCCTTGGTTCAATCACTATCATCAAAACCTTTTGCTTTATTGGAATACCAGATATGTCATGCATGATGTTATCATGATATGCACATGTTTGGTCTTAAATGCTTTTATGCCTATATGATTATGCCATACGCCTTAGGTTTGTTTGCCATATATCTCTTTTCGTTACGACTCTCATGATGACTGCATTCATTGCTTCGATTCTTGACTGCCCTTTCAGGTTTTGTACCCATCCTCGAGTAATCTGCATTTCTCGTGTATCACCCTTTTGCCCCTTGTTGAACTTTGTCCTTGCTTTGAGGCTCTTGTACTTACCAAATTCTCATCCAGGTAATACTCAACATTCCTTTTGTTTAGAGTATGTCATTTCACTATTTATCATTTAGACGAACCACACATGAGATGCATGAAAATAGGAAAATAGGTACGAAAGGAATACCTCACATTCATATTTATTTCAAAAGCAATAAGCAAAGAAAATTGACAAGGAAAAGCTCAATAAAGAAAACATTATAAAGAAAGGAAAGCAGATTCAATTGTCACAAATGCTCTAGATATTCAACGCATGAACTTCTCCACATTTCTTCATCCTGGATCTCTTCGAGCACGGCTTCTTGTGTAGAAGATTTTGAGCTTCCGGGACTGCTTCAAATATTGTAATCTCGCCACATGACTCCCCGTTCAAATCGTCTTGCTCCTTTTGTCCGAACCTCCTTCATTAGGACGCCTTTCGTGTTTTCATCCTAATCTTTTTGTTTATCAAGACGCCTTTCGAGTTTTCATCTTGATTTTTTTATCAAGACGCCTTTTCGGTTTTCATCTTGATCTTTTCTTTTTTTATCTTTTTTATTATTATCAAGACGCCTTTTGGGTTTTCATCTTGATCTTTTTCTTCTTTTTTTTTGGGCATAGTACTTTTCACGGCATCCGAGTTCTTTGGATTAGGTAACTCCTTCCCATCCATCTCGGTGAGAATCAAAGCTCGCCATGAGAAAGCCTTCTTTACGACATACGGCCCTTCCCAATTTGGTGCCCATTTTCCTCAAAAGTCTTTTTGTATTGGGAGAATCTTTCTCAGTACGAGTTCCCCCTCGCGAAATTCTCTCGGTCGCACCTTCTTATCATGAGTTGTGATCATTCTCTTCGGTACATCTGTCCATGATGATTGCCTTCAAGCGCTTTTTCTTCGATAAGATTTAGCTTGTCATATCGAGCTTGAACCCATTCTGATTCTTCTAGTTTCGACTCCATTAAGACTCGTAGAGAGGGGATCTCAACTTCAATGGGCAGCACAGCTTCCATTCCATAGACCAGAGAGAAAGGAGTTGCTCCGTAGATGTCCGCACGGATGTGCGATATGCATCTAAGCGAATGGTAGCTTCGTGCCAATCTTTATATGTCTCGGTCATTTTCCCAATAATCCTCTTAATATTTTTGTTAGCCGCTTCTACTGCTCCGTTCATCTTTGGGCGATAGGGTGAGGAATTATGATGCTTTATTTGAAATCGCCGCACACTTCTTTCATCATCTTGTTGTTCGATTTAAAGCGTTATCTCAAATAATTTTCTCGAGCAAACCAGTATCGACATATGATTTCCTTTTTTAAGAACTTGCAAACTGCAGTCTTCGTCACATTAGCAAATGAAGCGGCTTCTACCCATTTTGTGAAGTAATCTATAACCACAAAAATGAACCGGTGGCCATTAGAAGCTTTTGGAGAAATTGGCCTATAACATCCATGCCCACATAGAAAAAGGCCACGGAGAAGTCATGACATGAAGGGCGAAGGGTTGCATGAATTTTATCGTAGAATTTGACATTTGTGGCACCTTCATGCATAACTAATGTAGTCGCTTTCCATCGTCACCAAGAATAACCGAAGTCTCATAATCACTCGCCATAGTGAAACCATTGGCATCGTCCCACAAATTCCTTCATGGACATCTTCAAGTATTTTTCCGCTTCAACAGAATCCACGCATCTCGTGAGCACTTGATCTTTTCCTCTTTTATGCAGGATATCCCATCAAGGACAAATCCCACCGCCATTCTTCGATTGTTCTTTTGTCGTTCTCATTTGCTTGCTCTAGATACCTTTGATTCTTGACATATTCTAATATATCATGGAACCACGGCCACCATCTCTCTTTTTCATGCTAAAACAATGTGCGGGACCTCATATATACTCATTTGGAGAGGCATTATTTCCGTTTCTCTGTTTGCTTTGAACATTGAAGCCGTGGTGGCCAAGGCATCACCAATTGGTTTTCTTCGTGGGAAGTAGTTAAAAGTCACTTTAAATTCTTTGACCAGCTCTCGCCACGAGATCGCGATATTTGACCAATTTAGAATCTCTCACTTCCCAATCTCCACGAATTTGGTAAATCACCAACGCCGAGTCCCCAGATACTTCTAAGATTTTGATGTTTCGTTCAATAGTCGACGAAGGCCCATGATGCAAGCCTCATATTCGCTACATTATTGGTGCAGAAGAAATTTAATCTGGCGTGAATGGATAATGGTTCCCTTCCGGTGACACTAAGACTGCTCCAATCCCATGCCCCAATGCATTCGATGCACCATCAAAGCTCATCTTCCATGATTTCTCTTTTGATGACTCACACTCTTTTTCTGCAATGCATATCAAATCCTCGTCTGGGAAATCAAATCTCAAAGGCTCATATTCTTCCGTGGCTCGAGTTGCTAAGAAGTCGGCTATTGCGCTCCCCTTTATCGACTTTTGACTCACATATACAATGTCGTACTCTGATAGTAGGATCTGCCATCGTGCCATTCTTCACGAAAGTGCGGTGATTCCATCATGTATTTTATTGGGTCCAGCTTTGAAATTAACCACGTCGTATGATACAACATATATTGTCTGAGCCTTCGAACTACCCAGACCAAAGCACAATAGAATTTTTCAATTGACGGGTACTTTGCTTCATATTCTGTGAACTTCTTGCTGAGGTAGTAAATCACCCTTTCTTTTTTCCCTGACTCATCATGTTGCCCCAGTACGCAACCCATTGAGTTTTCGAATACAGCTAGATATAATATTAACGGTCTTCCGGGAGTTGGCGGTACTAGCACCGGAGGGTTAGATAAATACTATTTTATCTTGTCAAAAGCCACTTGGCACTCATCATTCCACTCTCCCGGATTATGTTTTCGAAGGAGTTGAAAAATTGGGTCACACTGATTGGTAAGTTGAGCAATGAATCGAGCGATGTAGTTCAACCTCCCTAAAAATCCTCTGACTTCTTTTTGTGTACGCGGAGGTGGTAATTCTTGTATGGCTTTTATCTTATCTGGATCAACCTCAATACCTCTCTCACTGACGATAAAGCTGAGTAATTTTCTCGAGGTAGCCCCGAACGTACACTTGGCTGGATTAAGCTTCAGCTGAAACTTTCTTAGTCTTTCGAACAATTTCTTGAGGTTCCCAATATGCTCTCTTTTCCCCCGAGATTTGGCAATCATATTATCAACATAAACTTCTATCTCTTTGTGCATCATGTCATGGAATAGCATCACCATTGCCCTCTGATACGTTGCCCCAGCATTCTTTAATCCAAACGGCATCACCTTGTAGTAGAATGTCCCCCACATCATTATGAAGGTAGTTTTCTCCATATCCTCGGGAGCCATCTTTATCTGATTATAACCTTTTCATCTTTCTTCGATGCTGAGACTATATTAGCTACCCATTCTGGGTATTTGGAGTCTTGTAGGAAGCCAGCATCAAATTGTTTCTTGACTTCTTCAGCATTTCAGGTCTCATTCGTCTTAGCTTCTGTTGAATGGGTTTGCATTCTGGTTTCAGTGGGAGTTTATGGACCACTACATCTTCGTTCAAACCTGGCATGTCCTGATACGACCATGCAAATACATCTTTATACTCACGAAGCAAAGCGATCAAATCATGTTTGGTATTATCTGAAATAGAGGTCCCAATCTTCACTTCTTGCCTCTTTTCTTCATTTCCCAAGTTCACCGTCTCAATGATTCTTGATGGGGTAGGATCATTTATCTTCTTGTTCTATCATTTTTGTAAGTCGAGACGAGATATAATCTTCACATTTTCCTCGACTTGAATTCTCCTAAACAAATAGCTTTCGAAATCAATTTTAGGACTTGTAAGGATTGCTCATGTCGTTGATATCTGAGCACCGAAAGGTGAATGGAAAAGAAAACTATAGAGGAGCATCAAAGTATTGGAACCAAACAAACATAATGTTATGGCATGATATGAGGTACATGTAAGGACAGGCTGTGAGAAGAAGGAATAATTATGAAGTTAACAAGAATGAAAAGGCTATGACAAAATGCATCCCCATTAATGTTCATTTAAATGATAAAGAGCAAACATAAGCTCTTACAAAAGAATTCCACTATTACTTAGGGGCACACAAAAAGAGAATTAACATTGAGCATTACTCGGAGAGGACTTAGAAACTACAAGAAGATCCACAGATCAATTGTTCAAAATGAATCCAGGAGGACAAGGGCGTATCATTGAAACATCTTCAATTGCATCATCTCCTTTATCAATAACATTTATACTGACGTTTTGAAGACCCATTTCAGTCAATAACAGCGTGCTTCGTGAATTATCTTGCCCTGGGTACATCGTTCCTACAGATGTAAATGTTTTTGACAAATGAGGATACGTTATGGGCTCCCATTCTAATTCCCAACCTGAGGCTCTTGCAATCCTCATTTCTTAATCTTTCTGCAACTGTGGATTGTATGGCTTTAACCGTGGTGAATGATTAGGGTGATATGCACATGCAATGAATGGATGAGTGAATAAATGAAAAATGCATGTTAGTCATGAATAAATATGCAAGAATTTGGTGTTGATTTCAAGATAGCCCCATACTTAGGCATTTCATTAATCAAAAGAGTCCATTACAAAACGTTTTACCGTCTCTGATTTAACAGTTACATAAATTTCCTAGCCACATCGCCTTGTTTTTTCACTCGTTCTAGGAATTCTGACATGTTTGATCCTTGTCTCAGAGGGAATTGCTAACTGAGATCTTCTGCTTCATCTGATAATTGCACAATTTGCATAGCCGCCTTGCGAATTTCATTAATCAAACCTCCAAGATGCATATATTTTTCTTGGAGAGCTCTTTCGTAGGCACGAATGTCTCTGTCATGCTGGCCATTCTTTTCTTCTAGGGCTTTTAGGAGAGTATCCAAGTGTTGCTGATAAACTTGCAATGTATTTTATAAATCTTGTATTTTTCTTCTTAGCTCTTGACGCTTCGGATGACTAGTCATTAATTCTCGCAGACGCATTTCAGATTCAACATTCTTCTTCTTTAACTCTATCATAGCACGCAGCGACTTTTTCCTCTTCCTTCTTCGCTTTCCTCTCCGAATTTCATCCCACCTTTGATGTTGCTTAATTCTTCCTTCCATTCCGTCGATGATTTTCCCACCGCTATTCTTTATGGTGCCTCTTAATTTCTTATTTTCCAAATGAAGATCTTTTAAGTCATTTCTCATGATCTCACTTCTTTCTCGGACTTTCGTTTCGGATTTTTCAATTTGAACATCTATCTTCATTGGTAATTTTCCTCTTGAAGAGAACTAATATCCCGTAATGATCGGTCTTTTCACGCTCAAATTTATGTCTTGCTATTTCCAGCTCGGATGGCATTTTTTTTGAGAAAGGATTCTGGAAAGTATAATCCGTTGGTGAGGTTTGTTGACTATTCACTCGTCTTTGTCTCCATATTTTATAATCTTGAGTGATAGTATCAGCATACAGAGCTAACTCCATTAGGTAGATTTCCTTCCAAGACTTTGCGATATCTCGGACTTTTTCATGTAACCTTCACCGTAAAAGCAAACTCGGATCATGCTAATCCTCCGGTAGTTGGTATGAACTGTCGTGAAGCAAACTGCCTTTGAACCATTAACGGTGCATATCCAACTCCTCCCCATAACCCGAGTAAAGGTACCCAATCCTGGCTTCCGCATTTGTATAGCAGGACTGAAGGACGGATCCATGTTGCTCTCCAAGTTATATCTTCAGCGCGGAGGTTTTGAAAAACTGAAACCCAGTGCTGTTCGGTGACATCGTTCGGCCAATCTTTCTCAAGGTAAGCTTTCAATGGAGCGAATGTTTTCAAAAACATGTGGAAAGGTGTGCGCTCCACTTTCTAGAAGTGGCTCAGAATCCAAACATTAAGTAGCTGTGCACATCCGATAAAACGTCCTTCCCCTTTTTTCCTACAACAATTTAGAGATCTAAAAGTCTCAGCTAAGATAGTTGGGACGGGGTTGATTCCTTGCCTCAACTTTTCAAAGAACAAGAACTTTTGGGAAGACAATTAATCCGTAAATGGCTAAAGCAAACAGATCCACTCTCTTCACAATATCTGGATGGTTTTGAACTAAGTCTCGCAGAGAAAACCATGGAATACAACTGGCTTCGTTCTTTTTCTTTATCTATTTTTCAGCCCATGTATCAGCCATTCCTGTCAACTTCATTAACTTTTTCTTGAAGGTCATCGGTTTGGGCTCTTTCACATATATCTTGCTGAATTGTGCATTGTTAACTTGAAGCAAGACGGCATACTCTTCTATGGTGAGTCATATCTTCTCGGTTGAAAGTAAAACATTGATAAGTGGGTCCCAAAATTGAACCATGGCTTGAATCAACTGTTCGCTCACGTTGACAATGATTAAGTGAGCTATATCCCGTGCTTTTCAAAGTGAAGATGCCCCTAGTGTCCGAGTCCCACTGCTTCCAGATCCTAGTCAAGTCTTGAGGTTATTCGACGAACATTCATGGTCATATGCTCGGGAAGATTGGAGATGCATCCTTCCTTTAAACTGTTCCCTTTTACTTTCTGAGTTTTCAAAGACCAGTCTCGAACCACGGCATTTTTCTCGGTCACTTGTGTAATTGACTCCTCCATCAGAAACCCATTTTTGGCAACCAATCTCTAATCAACACCTTCCTAACAAGATGCCTATGATGCATGATGAAAAATAAAAATGACGACAAATAACATTGGTTAGTAATTACAACAAGTATAAAAGGAGAAAAACTATGGAAAATCTAACAAATTAAGATATTTAATTTTGCATTTTGGTGAAACTGACCTACTTTTTTTTTTTTTACCCCATCATATTTACAAAATAAACTTACCCCACATGCTCATCGATAATCTACCTCTCTAAATTATTAAATGACCTGATTTGCTTGCATAAAAAGTGTAAATGTAAAAGAAATAAAAGGTAAGAAGTTTCTCCCATGAACTTATTTTGGTAACTATTAACAGACGGAAGTTCGGCATGGCTCTAATCGGGTGGCTCATACGGTTCACTATATGCGGTTTCGGTTCTAAAAGGTATTTCGAATTGTCCGTCTGCCGCCTACTAAGGCTAGTCTGAGCCTCGGTTATCGCCCATCATAGGCTCGTGAGCTCAATTCGAGGATTACATTTACTTATGCCTATGCGGAGGACAAGTTAACTCACAAAGCATAAGTCATATATAACCTAAGTATTCACTAGCCATGCGGAGGGACGAGTTAACTCACGAAGGCATAGCGTTTACTTCCACTTAAGCGGATGGAGCCCGGTAGAGAGCTCATGTTATGCAAAATGCAAGTGCAAAGTGTGTGGGAGAAACTCACAAACCTTTTCGTTTTTATTTTAAAACTAAAAACTAAAACCGTAAAAACTTAAAGTTGAAAACAAAAAGATAAGACAAGTTAGAAAATATTTACAACATGATGCAAATGCATGACTTTTCAAAAAAACAAAATTTAAGGATCACGACTTAATATTAATTTGAACAAGGAGTTTGAAAATTTTGACAACACGCGCTTAATTGACTCGACTCTCCAAAATATCCCGATGGAGTCGCCATTTGTAGCGACCTAAAATTTGCTTGGCGCTAATTGAGGAAATTATTTAAAATTTAAAAGCAGAGTTTCAATTTTATTTAAAAAGGAGTCGCCACCGATCTTTTTTCTAGGTGTGATCGGACACCTAATAAATCCTCTTTTAAAGAAAAATCATTTTTTGAATTTTCTTAAAAGGGCGGATTTAAGTCTGCGACAAAATTCCAGAGAAAAATAGGGTTCGGGAGTCGGTTACGCGCGAGAAAGGTATTAGCACCCTCGCGACGCCCAAAATTGGTATCTCGTTAAACGCGCGTTGTCTTAATTTTCAAAAATACAAGTTCAATTTAATATTTAATCGTGATCCGATTGAGACACGAGAATTTTTTTTAAAAAACAAGAGAATTTTAAGACTCGAGAAAATTTTTTTAAAACCCGAGAATTTTTGAAAACACAAAATTTTTTTAAAACCCGAAAATTTTGAAAACACGAAATTTTGGAAATACGAAAACTCTGAAAACACGAGAATTTTCTTGAAACAGGAAATTTTTTTTTTGAAAACACGAAATTTTTTTTAAACACGGAAATTTTAAAACACAAGAAAATTTTTTTTGGTTTTAAAACATGAATTTTTGAGAATCTGAAAACTTTGAAAACACGAGAATTTTTTAACACGAAATTTTGAAAACACGAAATTTTTAAAACACGGAAATTTTAAAACACAAGAATTTTTTTTGTTTTAAAACATGAATTTTTGAAAATACGAGAACTTTGAAAACACGAGAATTTTTTTTTGAAACATGAAATTTTTGAAAACACGGAAATTTTAAAACACAAGAATTTTTTTTTTTAAAAAACATGAAATTTTTGAAAACCCGAAAATTTTAAAAACACGAAATTTTGGAAATACGGAAACTTTGAAAACACGAGAATTTTTTGAAACACGAATTTTTTTGAAAACACAGAATTTTTGAAAATACGGAAATTTTAAAACACAAGATTTTTTTTTTTAAAAAACATGAAATTTTTGAAAACCCGAAAATTTGAAACGCGAAAATTATTTTTTTTAAAACACGAATTTTTTGAAAATACGAGAACTTTGAAAATACGAGAATTCTTTGAAACGCGGAATTTTTGAAAATATGAAAATTTTGAAATACGAAAATTTTTTAAAACACGAGAACTTTTAAAACACAAGAATTTTTAAAATAAGAGAATTTTTGAAAACACGAAATTTTTTTAAAACACGAAAATTTGGAAAATACAACAATTTTTTGAAAACACAAAAAGTTTTGAAGCTCAAAATTTTATTTTATTTTTTTTAGATTTTTTGATTTTTTTAAAAGGGTGTATCGTATTTAACACGAACCGATAATTCACCCAACATAGCGATGAAATCAACGGCAAGTGTTAAACCAATTCGTTGCCTTATTTATTAAAATTATTATCATTAATAATAAAATTAAATAAAATAACATTAAAAATATAAATACAAAATGCTTAAAATAATACCAATAATGTCATCAAAATACACGAATTAAATTAAAAGTAGGTAAAAAGGAAATTACCGAAAAGCTCAAAATTACGAGCTTGAAGAATGAGATACACGACCCGGGCTCTTTTTCCTTTTTTTTTTTTTTCTTCTTTTTTTTTTTTTTTTTTTTCTTTTTTTCTTCTTTTTTCTTCTTCTTTTTTTTTCTTGGGCCTACTGCCTTTGGGCCTGAGGCCTGCTGCTGGTTGGGCTTGCTGCTACTGTTGGGCTGCACGGGCCGGGTCGGGTCACGGGTCGGGTCGGGTCGACCCAACTGAGTTTGAATTTTTTTTACTTTTTACTTTTTTTCTTTTTTTTCCCCTTTCTCCTTTCTCCTTTCTTTTCTTTTCTTTTTTTTCTTTCTTCTTCCTTCTTTCTTCTTTTTTCTTCTTTCTTCTTCTTCTCCCCTCTTCTTCTTCTTCTTCTTCTCCTCCTAGCCCGTCGCTGCCGTCGCCGTGGTCGCCGTCTCCTCCGCCGGTGGTGCGACGCCTCCTCTTCTCTTCTTCTTCTTCTTCCTTTTTTCTCTCTTCTTTCTCTTTTTTTCTCCTTTTTTGTGGGTTTTTCTTCTTTGATCTTGGGGTTTTATTTTTGGGGAAAATCCCTTTTATAGTGTTGTTCTTGCAGGTAGCAGGTGAGGAGGGAGTGGCCACCCATGCTGGTGGCCGGAAAATCTGGGAATTAGGTGTCCCAAATCACCAAATCTGCCAGAAGGACCAGATTGCAATCATAGCAAAATTTGTGGGGTCAAAACATAATTTTAAGAAAGTTTAGGGTCAAAATGTAATTTTGAAAAGTTTTGGGGCCAAAATGTAATTTTTAATTTTTAATTAATTTTTTAATTTTTTTCTTAATTTTGGAAATTAAACACAAAATCAAACCGGGCAAAATTTAGTGCTTAGATTTACAATTAAGGATGGATGGCGTGAAAGGCCCTTCTAACAGATTTCCATTTAAGTTGAAATTACTCAATTGGCATCCCTTTGAAAATGTTGGAGGAATCGTCCCATAAAACTTGTTCTTCTTCAAATTTAAGAATATTCAAGGTTGTTGCTCAAATTTCCAAAACATTGCGGAATTGTTCCACTCAAGTTATTGTGGGACAAATCAAGAATTTGAAGAGAAGTGACATTGCAGATTAAAGAAGAAACCTCTCCATTGAAACTATTATTTGAGATCAGAAAGACATTGATCATTGAAGCTGGAATCGGAAGAATTCCATGGATCAAATTGGAGCTTAAGTCAAGAACTGCAATAGTCTTCCATGGAAAGTGCTCAACTTCAGTCAAAGAGTTGTGAGATACGTTTAAGTAAGTCAAAGAGTCATTACCCACCTCTTGCATCCACTGTGGAATCTTCCCTGCAATTCTGTTGCAAGAGAGGTCTAAAGTTTCCAAACTTTTAAGCCCTTTTAAAAATTGGGGGAATTCACCAAGATTGCAAGATGACAAAATTAAGTTTGTAAGATTAGGCAATATATGAATGACACTAGATGTTAAGGATAGGCTGTTATATGAAAGGTCAAGATATTGGAGATTTGGAAGGTTTGAGAACATGCTCAACTCTATGACACCACTAAGATTATTTGAGGATAAGCTGAGTTGGGTAAGATTGAGAAGTTGGAATATTGAAGATGGAAGAGGACCTTGGAGTTTATTATTGTCTAACACTATCAATTCTGGTGATTTGGATTGAAATTCTTTGATATGCCCACTAAATTGATTTTTAGGGAGATATATTTCCTTTAAGGAGGGAGCAGTATACAACCATGACTGAAGTGTTCCATTGAGTAAATTGTCAGATAAGTATAAATATATTAAATTAGGAAAAACGGTTACCTCATCTGGAATGGAACATTCTAATGAATTTCCAGCTATTCCCAAAGTATTCAAGCTGCGTTAGGTTTAGAATTGACGATGGAATTTGTCCACTCAATTGGTTCCAATCCAAGCTTAAATATGTGAGTTGCAAGAAGTTCCCCAATGATCTTGGAATTTGTCCACTCAATTGGTTCATTGTAAAGTCTAAATGAGTGAGTTGCAAGAGGTTTCCTAGTGATCTTGGAATCGGTCCTGATAAGTTGGAATAGTAGAGATCTAAAAATTTCAAGGACACGAGATTCCCCATCGAGTCTGGCAATCCTCCAAAAAAATTTGCGTACCTAATACACAAGTACTCCAAAGATGATAAATTTGTCATTGAGACAGACAATCCTTGAAAGAAAGAATTTCCTGATAGATCTAAGTACTTTAAGGCCTGTAGATTATCAACTGAATCAATGGATTCTGCAGAGAAGGACATGGACGACAGATCCAAATGTTCAAGATTGCTGCTCCGATTGAACTTCAAAGGATCAAGATTGAGGTTTCGGTTGCCTCCCAAGTTGAGGAAATTGAGATTTGGCAAATCAAAAATGTTTTTTGGGAATTTTCCTTGCAAATCACAAAGATCAAGACTGAGAGACTTAGAGAAGAGGATAGATTCATGAAGACATGAGCATTAACAGAAGACATTCTGATTTCATCCAAAAACAGATGTCTGACCTCGGTTAGGTTCTGAACAAGTGCCTCCAGAGCATGTTTGTCAAATGTTAGGTCATAAATCCAAGAGGAGAGATCAAGTGAAACCAATTTTAACAGGTGGGAGACTTGGGATGGGACTTCTCCTACAAACCCTGTATTGGAAAGGTTGAGGTAGAATAGGCTTGTAAACCGACCGAACTCGAAGGGAATTTTGGAACGATTAAATCATTGTAGGCAAGGTTGAGTTTTTGAAGGTGAGGAAGAAGGAAGGGAGTGGAATTGGAAGGGAAGTTGCCATATAGCCAACTGCAGCTCAAGTCAAGGGCAATCACATGAGCATTTAGGTGATGACAAGTGACCCCATCCCATGAGCAGCAATCTGTACCCTCCTTCCATGAATTTGTCTTGGGATAAGATTCAAGCCCAGCAATCTCATCGCAATACAAAGCAGCATCCTCTGTCTGAGTGATGGAAAAGGAGTTCTTGAACTGGATTAGTGAAGAGCAGGAGTGAGATACTGAAGAAGAAGCATAAAGATGGGGAAAGAAGAGAAATAGACAGAGAAAGAGATAGGAGGCCATGTTATGTTTGTAGATGAAGGATAGGAATGGTATTTATAGGCAACAAATAATATCCAATATTAAACAAAAGATTTGTTTAAATAATGTTACACTTACATGTATATTTTCATACCTAAATAATATATTTATCTGTCTCTTAATACCAAAGCAAACAAAGCAAACAATCCGATTTATATTAATACCAAAGTAATTAATTATTTGTTATGTAGGTTTTTATCTGTCTGTTACCGAAATTTGTGATTTTATAATAGAATAGGCTTTAAAGGATTCTGGAAAGTTAAGGATATGCACTCACACAGACATGTGAAGATTGGATGAAATACTAGCTGTCCGGTTGTCTTTTCCTTTGTCCACTTAAATATAAAAATTGTTGAAGCGGCTGTAAATTTTCTTGTAATGCAATTGCCGGTAGATTTTAGTATGCTTGAAATGTATGGAGACGTGCCAAGTGGAATTGTTTTTGGGATGTTTATCACTACCTCTATGTCCCAAAATCAAATCATCAAATCATCTCTTTAAATATCCAAATACCAAAAGTTAAAACAGCAAGCAACACCATTAAATGCAAGCTTGAGAAGCTACATCAAATCATTTCAAGAAATGCTACTTTTAACTAATTAAAGTTAACTGTTAGAAAACGTTGAATTACGTGTCCCAAAATACACATGCCCCTAGCCCGTGTGACCCTAAATCTAAAACAATGAGTTACACATGCTCGTGTTTCTAGCCCATGTGACCCAAAATACAAACGGTGAATTACGTGGCCTGGACAAATGCCAGTGTGCCTCCAATTTGAAAATAAAGAGTTACACGGCCTGACACACAACTGTGTGGTGTTAGAGTAATATTTTCTAGCGTTCAAAATTTGCAGAAAAATGAGTTTTCATCACACACTTGAAGTATAATCGACTTAGGAGCAACAAGAATGACTCCGGGACCTAACAACGAACAACCAAATACCATTCAACAAGAGAAGCTGATGGCTTTGTGCTTGGGGGACGCATGGGAATGTTTAACAGAGAGATGAATACTGAATGGGCGGAATTGAAGGCTATGGAGGAGAGCATTAGTTTTACACGGATAAAAGGTTGGGTCAATGTGGAGTTTGAAACTGATTGTGCTGGTCTTGTTAATCGTTTCAACAAAAAGAGCGTTGACTTGACTACGATGGACCATTGCTTGTGGCATATGGTTAAGCAGATCCTACGGAAGGTGGCTCAGGATATCTCTTGCAATATGGACTTTGATTGGGACTATCCTACGGAAGTTCATGATTTGATCCTTAAAGATGCAATAAATTGAGTTTGACCGTTGAGTCGTTTTTTATCAAAAAAAAAACCATTCAACAATTAATTCCCAAAGGAATGCTCTAAAAGTCAAACAACAAAGTTCTGTCAAAAATTTTGACTAATAACACCAATCTCGAAAAATGTATGCACTCACCTCGTACAAAACAGTGATATACCGAACTAACGCGTTGAGGGAATGCTACTTTCAGGATCTTCGCCTAAAAATGACAATCAATTGACACATAAACAAAGGAATCAAGCAAAAATAAATAGGAAACCTATTCTTTGCAAAAACGAACAAAAAACAACAATTAACTGAATACCAACCCAAAGCTTAAAAGATTAACCTTACCGTTGAAAGAAATAATGAGAGGCGCCAACAAAATGACCAAATGAGGAGTAAAAGAGGGGAAACGAAGCAAACAAAAAGAAAGGAAGGAAAAATAAAGAAGAAAAAGAGGGAAGAACAAAAAAATAAACTTAGAAGGAGATTTTAGGAAATTTAATTTAATAATAAAATCAAACAAATTTTCTAGCTAGAATAGTAAAAATATTTTCCAGAATAATAAAATCAAACAAATTAAACAAACTTTTAAATATTTTGGCCTTTTTTTTATTTAGAAAGTAAAATCGAATTGTAAAGGTTGAAAACGAATGGAAATCAACTTTAAAAACTATTTGATACCTTAATTGCAAGTTTGGAGATCATATTCGGGAAGAATCTCACCTAAGCTAATCCGAAGTTCTAGTTACTACTCTTCAACCCGGATTTCCCTTACCTAATCTCACCTAATCTTTTTTTTTTTTTTATCTCTAGTCCAATTTTGGGCGTGACACAATGACTTAGAAACTAAATATATTTTTGTAAGCAAAAATTAGTTTGATTCATTCTTCACATAATTGATGTTTTTGTATTTTCAGTAATCCATTAAGTATCCAGTGTTTGATACAATAGATTTGGATTTTGTTATTGTATTTTGTGGAAGGATTGTTTATCTATTTTTTGTAACTACTAAATTCTCACTTTTACGAGTGCTCCACTAAAATTCCTCTTAGTTTATATTTGAATTTCAAACTTAATAAAATTAAATTTCTTCAATTATTGATATATGTTTAGACATTATTACTGCCTTAATTGTGAAATCTTAAAATTTCAAACAAGTTTAAACATTAAATATAAAATAGTTAAATTTCAATTAAGCCTACGTAAAGGAAATTAGGGACATGGGATCCACCAATTGTACCTCAATTCACATCAACTTTGTTACCGAACTACGTTACTCTAGAAACATAGGGAAAAAAGGGACATGCATGCTTGAAATTCCAACTTTGTCTGCACCATCAACATCTTGATTTCCATGTTAGCTATAAACTTAACCTGTTAATTCATTAACTTGTCAAGTGATTCATGAACAAGCCATCACTGAGAATACACCATGCACAATTAATGCTAAAGATAAAGACATATGGTTAAATTGGTCAAGGCAAAACATTAGACACACTTGTAAAAAAAAATATGAAAATACAACAGAGATCACTGAGACATTTTGTTCTCCTTTAGTGAGTAGTAGCAAAGATTACTGAGACTGAATTGAAAGTCATGAAAGAAGACATAAACAATACCACCATACAAAATGTTACACTCAAACAAACCATTACAGAAAGACGAAATGCAATGAAAAGAGAGGAACTGCACAATATTAAAGACAACAGATACCAATGCAACCCTTCACCATAGGCAAAACGGTCTGCAAAACAAGAAATTGTGAAAATACAACACTAATGCTTGAACATCATTTGCGTGAATTAGATCCTTCTTCATCTATTGTCACGATTGCCTTTCTTTGACTTTCTTCTTCGCCTCTTCTCATGTTGGTTTTCAACCAAATTCACCAACCATTTCGCTTACCGGTTTGGAAAACAACATATCCCATCGATATTCGAACACTACTCCGCATCCATAACCTATCACCACCACTTTCCAACCAAAAGCAATGTTTGATTTTGACCCATCTTTTTCAAGCACACTTGGAGGTGCTAGCTCAATGATGTTGCAAACTTTCGACACCGGAAACCCACATAGTCCCTTATTTCCTTCATATGAATCATTTCCAAATGTGTTGAATTGCTTGCCTTGAGGAATCGACCATGGAGTTGATTTTCGAAACATTAAAGGACGAAAGAAATGGCAAATCTACCAATCTATTTGGAATCATCCTGATAACCTGTTTGAAGATAGGTCCAACCATTCAAGACTTGTCAAATTCCCTATTGAGGTGGGGATACCACCATTAAGGTTATTATGAGAAAGGTTGAGCCCTTTCAGTAAGTTAAGCTTCCCAATAACCTTTGGAATCTCCCCTTCAAACTGATTGTTTGATAGATCAATGATCATCCACATGGTGAAAATTTTCACCAATTCCATATCTTGTCCTTTCATAACAATTCCAATGGAATAGGTATAGAAGCCACTAACTCCCGGAACATACACCCCCATGTACGACATTGTACTCCCAATCTTCTCTAGATTTATGATAGCCTTGAAGCTGTTGATGTATCTCACTGGTAGGGGTCCAGAAAAATAATTACTGGAGAGATCAAAAATTTGGATTTTAGAGAAAAAAGGGCTAGACTTGGAGCTACTGACACACAAGGAACCATGCATATGATTTGACTTCAAAACAAGAACTTGTAGCTGTGGAAGACTTCCCAACCAATGAGGAAATGTATCATTGATCTTGTTGTTACCAAGATCTAGCACTTCCAGACCTTTACAATTAAGGATGGATGGCGTCAAAGGCCCTTCTAACAGATTTCCATTTAAGTTGAAATTACTCAATTGGCATCCTTTTGCAAATGTTGGAGGAATCGTCCCATAAAACTTGTTCTTCTTGATTCAAGAATTGAAGGTCTGCTCAAATTTCCAAAACATTGCGGAATTGTTCCACTCAAGTTATTGTGGGACAAATCAAGAATTTGAAGAGAAGTGACATTGCAGATTAAAGAAGAGACCTCTCCATTGAAACTATTATTTGAGATCGAAAGACATTGATCGTCAAGTTGGAATCTAAGATTTCCATGGATCAAATTGGAGCTTAAGTCAAGAACTGCAATAGTCTTCCATGGAAAGTGCTCAACTTCCGTCAAAGAGCCATTCCCCACCTCTTGCATCCACTGTGGAATCTTACCTTCAATTCTGTTGCAAGAGAGGTCTAAAGTTTCCAAACTTTTAAGCCCTTTTAAAAATTGGGGGAATTCACCAAGATTGCAAGATGACAAAATTAAGTTTGTAAGATTAGGCAATATATGAATGACACTAGATGTTAAGGATAGGCTGTTATATGAAAGGTCAAGATATTGGAGACTTGGAAGGTTTGAGAACATGCTCAACTCTATGACACCACTAAGATTATTTGAGGATAAGCTGAGCAGGGTAAGATTGAGAAGTTGGAATATTGAAGATGGAAGAGAACCTTGGAGTTTATTATTGTCTAACCATATCGATTCTAGTGATTTAGATTGGAATTCTTTGATATGCCCACTGAATTGATTTTCAGAGAGATCTATTTCCATTAAGGAGGGAGCAGTATACAACCATGACGAAAGTGTCCCATTGAGTAAATTGTTATATAACAATAAAGATATTAGATTAGGAAAAGCGGTTACCTCATCTGGAATGGAACCTTTTAATTTATTTCCAGCTATTATCAAGTATTCAAGCTGCCTTAGGTTTAGAATTGACGATGGAATTTGTCCACTCAATTGGTTCCATCCCAAGCTTAAATAAGTGAGTTGCAAGAGGTTCCCCAATGATCTTGGAATTTGTCCACTCAATTGATTGTTTGACAAGTCTAAATGATTGAGTTGCAAGAGGTTATTCCCCAATGATATTGGAATTTGTCCACTCATTTGGTTCCTTGACAGATTCAAATGTTCAAGATTGCTGCTCCGATTGAACTTCAAAGGATCATGATTGAGGTTTTGGTTGTATCCCAAGTTGAGGAGATTGAGGTTTGGCAAATCAAAATGTTTTTGGGAATTTTCCTGACAAATCACAATAAGCAAGACTGAGAGACCTTAGAGAAGAGGATAGATTCGTGAAGACATGAGGATTAACAGAAGACATGTTGATTTCATCCAAAAATAGATGTCTGACCTCGGATAGGTTCTGAACAAGTCCCTCCAGAGCATGTTTGTCAAATGTTAGGTCATAACTCCAAGAGGAGAGATCAAGTGAAACCAATTTTGACAGGTGGGAGACTTGGGATGGGACTTCTCCTACAAACCCTGTATAGGAAAGGTTGAGGTAGAATAGGCTTGTAAACCGACCGAACTCGGGTGGAATTTTGGAACGATTAAAATCATTGTAGGCAAGGTTGAGTTTTTGAAGGTGAGGAAGAAGGAAGAGAGTGGTATTGGAAGGGAAGTTGCCATATAGCCAACTGCAGCTCAAGTCAAGGGCAATCACATGAGCATTTAGGTGATGACAAGTGACCCCATCCCATGAGCAGCAATCTGTACCCTCCTTCCATGAATTTGTCTTGGGATAAGATTTAAGCCCAGGTAAATCATCGCAATACACAGCAACATCCCATGTTTGAGTGATGGAAAAGGAATTCTTGAACTGGATTAGTGAAGCAGCTTCAGGGTGAGAGCAGGAGTGAGATCCTGAAGAAGAAAAAGAAGCATAAAGATAGGGAAAGAAGAGAAAGAGGCAGAGAAAGAGATAGGAGGCCATGTTATGTTTGTAGAGGAAGATGAAGGATAGGAATGGTATTTATTGGCAACAAATAATAGCCAATATTAAACAAAAGATCTGTATTGAACAAAGCAAACAATCCGATTTATTTTAATACCAAAGTAATTAATTATTTGTTATGTAGGTTTTTATCTGTCTGTTACCCAAATTTGTGATTTTATAATAGACATGGCGTGAAGATTGGATGAAATACTAGCTGTCCGGTTGTCTTTTTCTTTGTCCACTTAAATATAAAAATTGTTGAAGCGGCTGTAAATTTTGTTGTAATGCTTGCCTGCAGATTTTAGTATGCTTGAAATGTATGGAGACGTGCCAAGTGGATTTATTTTTTTGGATGTTTATCACTACCTCTATGTCACAAAATCAAATAATCAAATCACCTCTTTAAATATTCAAATAACAAAAGTTAAAAGAGCATGTAACACCCCATATCTAATAACAAAAGTTAAAAGAGCATGTTTAGATAATTGAATCAACCCACAAATCCAAACTTGAAATCCGTAATTCAAGACAAAACAACTATAATATAAGTTCAATTAAAGTGGCAAAATACTAGATAAGGATGATCGAGCTCCCGCCACACCGACCCGCCTAAGTCGATGAGTTACCTGGAATTCAGTCAAACAGACAAAACTGCAGAATAAATCTACAGTTTCTCGAAGTTTGACCAGTTCTCAGAATCAAATACAGAAGCAGAACAGAGTATATCAGTTACAGTTACAGATTATGACAGATAAAGAATGCAGATTCCCTACCGTCATTTGCTACACACCATCTCCGTCCAGCCTTACACATCAAAAAGGGTATCAAGTACTCACAGCCTGGACACGCGCCTGTGTCCCTAGCCCGTGGGACCCTAAATCCAAAACAATGAGTTACACAGCCTGGACACACGCCAATGTGACCCAAAATACAAACAATGAATTACGCGGCTTGGACAAATGCCCGTGTGCCTCCAATTCGAAAATAGAGAGTTACGTACACGGCCAGACACACAAATGTTTTCCAGCGTTCGAAATTTGCAGGAAAATGAGTTTTCATCACACACTTGAAGTAGAATCGACTTAGAAGCAACAAGAATGACTTCGGGACCTAACAACGATCAACCAAATACCATTCAACAATTAATTCCCAAAGGAATGCTCTAAAATTCAAACAACAAAGTTATGTCAAAAATTCAACGAAGAACACCAATCTCGAGTAGTAAAATATAATAAAATCAAACAAATTTTCCAGAATAGTAAAATATATCCCCACTTGGTTTGAGCAGAGACTCAAACACAAGACCAAAGACATACAAAAGCTTATCCATTGAACCTTTCTCTTGATTTTAGATCCTTGCAAGCATTTTTCTCAAGTTCACAGCCTGATCTTTTGTCTGCAAGTCATTGAAGCTAGACTCGGCTTTGTTTTTTATTCTGTTTCTTAACACCAACAAAGGCTCAAACCATACCTTATGTTCATGAATTCTCATCATCACATGCTTATAAATGCAGCTCAAACTTGAAATTGAATCTTTTGTAATTCAAAATGTATTTTTTTTTATGGTGAGCAGTATAATATCTACTAAAAATTGAATTTCAAGAAAGAAGACATACATAGTTGCACCATACAAAGATGTTACACCCAAAATAAACCCTTACAAATAGTACGAAATGTAATGAAATACAGAGGAATTGGTACAATCATAAAAATAGACACATATCACTGCAACTTTTCACCATATGCAAAACATTCTGACAGACTACGAAACAAGAAATTATGAAGACACAACAGAAATGCTTGACATCATTTGCACCGACTAGATCCTTCTTCATCCATTGATGCGATTGCTATTCTTTGACTTTCTTCTTCGCCTCTTCTCATGTTGGTCTTCAACCAAATTCACGAACCATTTCAGCTGACCGGTTTGGAAAACAACATATCCCATGGCCATTCCAAACACTACCCCGCATCCATAACCTATCAACACCTCTTTCCAACCGAAAGCAATGTTTGCTTTTGAGCCATCCTGTTCCAGCACATTTGGAGGTGGTGTATCATTGATGCTGCAACCTTTGGAGACTGGAAATCCACATAGTCCCTTGTTTCCTTCATATGAATGGTTTCCAAATGTGTTGAACTGTTTGTCTTGAGGAATCTGACCATGGAGTTGATTTTCAGAAACGTTTAAGGAAAGAAATGTCGGATTTGCCAATATCACTGGAATTAACAAAGTTCAAAAGACAATATAACTCGTAAAGTTTGGTCCAAGACTGGCGGCGTCTATTGACTTCAACTCTTGCTATTACCTCAAGAAGAAAGACTGCTACAATTCTATCTTGTTTAAACCAGCTATCTATAAGTGTTGGTGTTATGAACAATGAGCAAGCAAGTTCAGCTGAGACTTGAGCAACAAGGCTCGAGACTTGCAGAAGAAACAAACAGAATTCAAGAACAGAACTGAAAACAAAAGCAAAGAAAAATGGAGAGTATATGGAAGGAAATCTGATGAAATTTTCATTCAAAAATGAATAATGGCATAATGGCAATACATAAACCAAGCATTCAGCTTGTCAAAATCAGTATATGGTCACCTAATCAATACCAACTACCACTAATACATTGAAACTTGGTAAACCAAGCTTGTACACATGAACAAAGCTGAGTTAACAGCTCAATCACTATCAAATTACATCAAACATCAAACTAACATAGTTCAAAATGAACTAAATTACATTACATCAAACTAAGGTTACAAAATGAACAAAAATCAACAGCTGCACTTGCTTCAGCAGCGCCTGCATGGCTCGGACTGCATGGCCTGCTTCTTGACTGCTCCTGGTGCTACATGCTGACCAAACTTCAACAATAAGCAATAAGGACATTAGATCCACCAATTTATGGTTGAATTCATTACATCATTCAGCTCTGCTATGTACTAATATTATTAGCAAAAATCTTGAAAGGAGAACCTCAAATTTAAAGACAAGAAATGAACAAGAAAAATCATATATTATAAATATGACTTAGAAACGAAGACCACATATGAATTCCAACAATTGCATAACCCCAATTAAATTTACTCATAAAATATAAACACTTTATTTTCCCAAGTCTTTACTCAATACTGGTCATTCATATTATCAAGTAATAAAATAAATTTTATTATGATTTTAACATATTGATCGTTACAGGTATTCTCAAGTGATGATTCCAAATGGCTCATCGTCCTCCACCACAAACTATTAACTATCCAAGTTTGCAGTGTGAAAGCAGGTACTTCCATTAGAGAAACCTTTCACTGTATATTGACTTGGTCTTGTTTCCTGTAACACCACCTCATGTTTGGTCCTAGATGGTGGAAGACAGTAGAGACTCGATACATCACCCCAATTGCACCGACAATTAAGCTTAGTTATAAGGAAATTAATAAGGAGATGGAATCCACCAATTTTACCTAGACTCACACCAACATTGTTATTGGGCTGTTCATCTTCTGTGGAGCACTTTAATAAAAAATGCATAATGATTTTTTAAGGCAAATATTAGCCAATAAAATTTTTAAAATTTTAAATTAGTAAAGATAAAATTACAATTTGACTCTCCTTAAAAATGATAAAATTTGATTTAATCCTTTAAAAATTATAAAGATATAAACTATTAAAATGGTAAAATTGCATTTTACTATTGTAAAATTACAATTTAATTTTGGCCCCTAAAAAATTTTCTGGCTTCTCCCTTGTTTTAGCCGTTCATTTAATTTTTCATCTTTTTTAACCATTAAACTTGCATTATTTCCCAAATCACCTCAAAATAGATGGAAAAGTTAATATCTGTTAATTTTGTCGACGTGGCATCCACATGACATTGGAATTCTAATAAATTTATTTGGGAATTAGTTGGTTAACTATTTCTCTTTTAGATTTGAAAAGTAGAGGGACTAAATCCCTAAAAATAAAAGTATAGATATTAAACTTCAAATATACAAATTAGTACAAGAAGTTTTAGAAATTAAAACTATTAAATCTAACCCTGAAGCTGGAATAGCTCAGTTGGCTAGAGCGTGTGGCTGTTTACCACAAGGTCGGAGGTTCAAGCCCTCCTTCTAGCGTGTTACTTCTGGTTAAATTTCATCTTTGGTCCCTTTAAATTCCTTTTTTCTTTAATTTGATTGCTTTCTAGCGTTGCAAATTACACAACACTCTTCAAATGTCTTATTAAATTCTCACTTTTACGAGTGCTATATATGTTACTCAAACAAAATTCCTCTTAGTTTATAATTGAATTTAAGCATAGAATATAAATTTAATTAATATTGAAATCTTAAATATAAATATAAAATATTATAAATTTTGTAACAATTTTTTAATAAATAAATAATACTAAAGTTTATACATATGCTAATATTGGATATTCAAAGAAGTCCCAATCATCCTTGTACTCTGTAATCTTGAGCATTTACTGAGCTTCAATACGCTCACACTCTTTGCATATACCTTGCAGATAGATAGCTCGTGGGACTAATGGTGAGCTGTGGAGACTGGAAATCCACATAGTCCCTTGTTTCCTTCATATGAATGGTTTCCAAATGTGTTGAACTGTTTGTCTTGAGGAATCTGACCATGGAGTTGATTTTCAGAAACGTTTAAGGAGGACAGAAATGCCGGATCTGCCAATATCTCTGGAATTAACTCAGTTCAAAAGACAATATAACTCGTAAAGTTTGGTCGAAGACTGGCAGCGTCTATTGACTTCAACTCTTGCTATTACCTCAAGAAGAAAGACTGCTACAATTCTATCTTCTTTAAACCAGCTATTTAAAAGCAATAAGGACATTAGATCCACCAATGTAGATTCAGAACCAGAATAAATCAAGAATGGTAGTGAATAAATAAGGAAAAACAATGTAGATTCAGAACCAGAATAAATCATAGTAAGCTCATGAGTTTATAATATATATCTCTGCAGCTTGATTGTCTTGTTAGCTATAAACATAACCTGTTAATTCCATCATTAATACCATTAGATATA
Organism: Gossypium rotundifolium; assembly: GCA_025506655.1. Classification (NCBI taxonomy): domain Eukaryota; kingdom Viridiplantae; phylum Streptophyta; class Magnoliopsida; order Malvales; family Malvaceae; genus Gossypium; species Gossypium rotundifolium. Next base: position 10,603,240 of record CP106726.1, read on the forward strand.
TTTTGATGGGGGAGATTTTTTAGTACGAAAGCAGATGACGTTATTCAAGAAGACATAAACAGCTGCAACTATGTAAGAGTTTAACATTGAGAATAGATCCTTACACGTTATTGAAATACCATACTAAAGATAAAGACATATAGCTAAACGTCAGACACACCATAAAAATATATATATGAAAATACAACAGAAATGCTTGAACATCATTTGCTCTGCCTAATCCTTCTTCCTCCATTGCTGCGATTCCCGGTCATTGGCTCTCTTCTCTGCCTCTTCTGAATATGATCTTCAACCAAACTCACAATCCACTTTGGCTTACCAGTTTGGAAAACAACATATCCCACGCCCAATCCTAACACCACTCCACATCCATAATCCAATAACACTACTTTCCACCCAAAATCAATGTTTGATTTTGATCCACCTTCTTCTGATAAGTTTGAAGGTGGTGGTAGCTCATTATTGTTGCAATCACTTGACAATGGAAAACCATGTAATCCTTTGTTGCCCTCATAGGAAGTATTTCCAAAGGTATTCAATTGTTTTCCTTGAGGGATGCACCCAACCAATTCATTCATTGAATGGTTTAACATAGAAAGAGCCATCAAATTTAGCAGTTCTCTTGGAATCCGTCCGACCAGCTTGTTTGAAGAGAGGTCTAGCCATTCAAGGTTGGTCGAACTCCCTATTGATGTGGGAATGTTACCAGTAAGGCTATTATGAGAAAGGTTTAGCCCTTTGAGTGATCTAAGCTTTCCAGTAAGCTAGGGAATCTCTCCATCAAACTTATTATTTGAGAGATCAATGATCGCCCACATGACGGAAATTTTATTCAATGCTATATCTTGTCCTTTCATCACAATTCCAATGGAATAGCTATAAATGCCACCACTACCATTAACATCCTGCACACCATGTATGTCATCGTACTTGCTAAACTCTATGACATCACCAAGATTATTTGAGGATAAAAAGAAGTTGGAAAATTGAAGATGGAAGAGGACCTTGGAGTTTATTATTGTTTAACCTTATGAATTCTAGTGATTTGGATTGGAATTCTTTGATAAAAACCTCTATTAGTACAATTCTTCGGAATTAAAAACTCAATTCACTTTATTAAAAAAACTAAAGGCATAATGACTTAATTGGTCCTCTTAACTTTACAAAAAAGAAGTTATTTTAGCCCTTAATTTAAATTTTCATCCTTTTAGCCCTTAAACCTACATTGTTTATCAATTAACCCCAAAATAGATAAAAAAAATTTAATTATGTACTTTGCCGATGTGCATACATGTGCATTATTAGGTCAATAACTTCATTTAAATCTAAAAATATATAAAAAGAATCAAATATGTATAAATCTAAAAATTCTTAAAATTAAAACTAAAAATTTTTAAACTAGCATTTCTTGCAATTTTATTGTCTAAAAAGTCTTAAAATTTTCAAGTTAAATTCTATTTATATTTTACCGTTGATGAACACCTTCAATCACATCAACAACTTCATGTTGTTTTGCCTAGAAATTACATTACAAATTTATTTTGGTTTATTTATTTCTAAACCCATATTTGTTTTCTATAACTCCAATTACTAAATTGTTTAGGGTTTTGAGTAACTTTCAGTTTTGGAATTTAAATTTTTAAAATTTGACATATCAATTTACAGCAGATCATAAACATAATTTACGAACCTTGTTAAAATTTCGATATTCTTTATTAGTTTTCTTTCAATATTTTGTATGGTACATTTATAGCAATATATTGTGCAGATGATAGACTAAATTGTTTTATTAGTTTTCTATTGTTAGTCTTCTTCTTTTTATTCATAATAGTCTTGGGGATCCTTGGGAGTTTTGGGTATCGCGATACAATATAGACTAAGTTTGATGTGGTGAGGAAAAAAATACCATCAATGATGAAAATTAAATCCAAGTCTTAACCTGATGAATAATTAAAGCCAAGACTTGGTAAGTACACTAATTAATTTACAATTAAATATTTTTGCACTCATTATTAAAGCAAATATTAGCCAATAAAAATAGCATAATGATTTATTAAGGCAAATATTAGCAAATAAAATTTTAAAATTTTAAATTAGTAAAGATAAAATTGCAATTTGACCCTCCTAAAATGATAAAATTTAATTTAATCATTTAAAATTATAAAGATATAAACTATTAAAATAATAAAATTGTATTTTTACTATCATAAAATTACAATTTCCTAAAAACTTTTGGGTTCTCCCTCTTTTAGCCCTTCATTTAATTTTTCATCTTTTTTAACCCTTTAACTTGCATATATATAGTTGTGTTTAAGTGTCCTCAACCACAAACAATCCAATTTTGCAGAGAAACCACCCATATATAGGTTTGGCAATGAGATGAGGAAGCAGACTGCTAGCTAGACATTCATGCATCTTTGAATCACCAATTCAATTAATAAGCTTAACTAAAGGACATAAGGACTTTACATCCACCCATTCAAGCAAGCTACATGTACCCTTTTACAGTCTGCATTGTTCCATGTTTCAATTCATTACATCATTCCTTCAGCTCTGCTATATATTATTACTTTCTCCAAATAACCAAACCTTTTACTGCTAACTTGTAAAAACATTATGAAAATACAACAGAGATCATTCACACATTTTGTTCTCCTTTCTCCTTTCTTGAGCAATAGCAAAGATTATTGAGACTAAATTGAAAGTCATGAAAGAAGACATAAACATCAACACCATACAAAATGTTACACTCAAACAAACCATTACAAATAGTAGGAAATGTAATGAAAAAAGAGGAATTGGTACTATACTAAAGACGGATGAGATACCAATGCAACCCTTCACCATAGGCAAAACAGTCTACAGAACAAGAAAATATGAAAATACAACACTAATTCTTGAACATCATTTGCGATAATTAGATCCTTCTTCGTCTATTGCGAAGTAATCAGTCTAAAAGTAAATATTTTTATATTTATACAACACCAATTTCTAACAATTGCAGAAGAATGTCCAATAATTCCAAACAAATTAACAACAATTTGCAGCATCCAAATTGGAGACCATGCTTACAAATTGTGTGTATTAAGTGTCAATCTGAAATGCAATGAAAGATGTAAGAACGGCACAATATTAAAGACAACTAATACTGGGACGGATGATATGTGATTCAATAGATAATCATATTCAATCCTACTTTATTCATAGCTTTGTTTAGTGTTTACTACCATTTTGTAGCTAGCAACAATCTGCAGTGTGTTCCAATTCACTGTTTAATTTCTCATGCTTTCTTTTCTTTCCCCCATCTTTTATGAGACATTTATGGTGAGCATTAGCAGAGGTTACTGAGACAAAACAAAATTACTTTATCTAATCGGTTATAAGCCTAAGATTGACAATTATGAGACAGCTAGCTAGTGCAATTCTTTTCCTAATAGCGAGTCACATGTATAAAACCAACAGGGGCATTCGCATAGCCTAAAAGATAATTTAGAGGCTTTGTACAAGCTCAATTCAGCCCGGGCCCATCAATAATAAACTAAAAATAAAAGATACAAGTCCAACCTAAAAGGCTCAAAATAAAATAAATAGATAAAACCAAAAACCCTAGAATTACCTAAGTCGCCACCACTTGCTTTGCCCATTTGTTGCCGCTTTCTTTGCCACCGCCCATGTCACATCTCCACCACCCGTTTGCCTACAAAAAGGCAGAATAATCATTTTAGTGAAAGCAAGTTGTAAATGGCTATAAAGCCATATGAACCCAATGTATTTTTTTCTCTGGACAGTTTTTGAATACCAAAGACAAGGATTCAAACAAATACAAATATTCAAGTTATAGCAAGTAATATACAAAACAGAGGAGATTGATTGGAATATTAAAAGGTTATCATGTTTTTCCTTTATTTTTCTTCTTGAAACTACATATACATACACTATATATATATATATATATATATATATATATATTTAAAAACTATTATATATACATCGTATATACACCTATATATGTACTTTTACATTTCATTACAAAACCGTGTTACATTTTTACACAATGCATTAACATTTTTTACAATAAGCAATTCTTCGTATTTTGAGATTCGAAAGGTCGTTCCCTAACTTACGGGGTTTCGATTTTCTCGATAAATCCAAACAAACGAATATTTTAAAATTTTTAAAATAATCTCGGGAATTACGAAAATATCGTGTTCTAACTTACGGAATATGATTTCTTTCTAACCGAGATAATCAAGCATCTTCCAAAATAAATTTTTCAGCGTTTATTCTCATATCGGGAGTTTAAGACATTGTGTCCTAACTTACAGGACGTAATTCTTTTTCTCGGTTAACGTTAAATATTCCCTTTTCTTGAAAAAATTTCAATTTTATAACAAATGATCGTATTTTAAAATTTCTTCAAATTTTCAATTTTTCGACACTAAAGACATCAATTAATCAACTAGGTACCAATTTTGGGCGTATCGAGGGTGCTAATCCTTCCTCCTGCATAACCGACTCTCGAACCCGTTTTTCTGGATTTCGTAGACCAAAAATCATCATTTTAGTAAATTTTAATTTTTATTAAAATGATTGAATTACGAGATGACCCAATCACACCTCATCAAAAAGGATTGGTAGCGACTCTTGTTTTCGTTTTCATTTTTAAAAATTAAAGTCAATCCCATTTTTCAAAAAAATAGTTTCGACATGCTCATAAAGGTCCATTTATGGGCCAAGGGCATAAAGGACTATATGAAATCCTAACAACATCATGACTTGCTCAATTATCTCTGAACTTAGCTATGTTAGGCTCTTTAACCATTATTGTAGCTCACTATATGTATCTCATCCCCTAATCCATATCTAACTATTGACTATATATGGTACACAACTGTCATTGTTCACACATCACATGTGGATTGGTGGATTTTTAATAGTGGGTGTCGTAGCGCATGCAACCATTTTTATGGTAAGAGACTATAATCCAACTAATCGATACAATGATTTATTAAATCGTGTCCTTAGGCATATTGATGAATTCATATCACATCTCAAATGGGTATGTATATTTCTAGACTATCACAATTTTGGTTTGTACATTCATAATGATACCATGATAGTCATTTCCCGCTCTTTTATTATTATTATTATCTACGGTCTCAATTTTAGGCGTGACATAATGACTTAGAAACTAAATCTATTTTTATAAGTAAAATTAGTTTGATACATTCTTTACATAATTGATGCTTTTGTTGTGGAAGTATTGTATTTTCAAGAATCCATTAAGTATTCAGTTTTTGATACAATAGATTTAGATTTTATTATTATATTTTGTGGAAGGATCGTTTATCTATTTTTTTGAAACTACTAAATTTTTTATTTTCATTTTTTGCATTACTAACACCATGTTTCCCAACACCATATTTCCCAAATCTTGTGTAAGTCCCAATTTTTGCCCGGCCCATTTTAAAGCCATAAATATTAACCAAAAAAACAAATAGAATAATAATAAAGTCCAATAAGCATAGTCCATTACAAACAGTGGCCCGGATTCATTACTCATTAAAGCCAAAAACCCATTGGCCCAATAACCGAAATCGGCCCAAATGGCCTGAAACTGAAGCATTCTCAGAGACCTCAAACCCTAGAGCTTCCAGAGGGTTCCAGCGCCGTTTCAGCTTCCATCGCGGGTGGACACACGCGCCCAGCCAGGCGTTTGGACTGCCTCGGTCCTCCACGCGCTCCACCACGCACGACGCTTCAGCAGCCTCTGGCGCCTCCATACGCTCCACGCACCCCACGCACCTCCGTACTGCCAATAGCCTCGTACGCTTCACGTCCGCTCCGTACCTGGCAAAAGAAACAAAACACCAGCAAAGCAGAGAGAAAAAGAGAATATTGTATTTTATTTTTCTTTTATTTTTCTTTTCAGTTATAAAACCAAGCAAACTCAGAATCGGGGATCCCCATTTTTGTATACACAGAAACAAATCACAAAAAAATACGAAATCAAAAAAGATTGAAAGGTGATTTTCATTTTCTCTTTTTCTTCGATTTAGAGTTTCTGTTTCATTATTTTTAAACATATATATATATATATATTTACGGAAATAAAAAAGCGAGACGAACTGTCGAATCATTCTCTTCGTCGAAATTGAAGTAAGAAGGATTGTGAATGTTCGGAATATCAAGACCTTCGTGATTGATTTAAAAGAAATCTTTCAAGTAGCCTAGATCGTCAATAAATCACCAAACGGCGGTGCTATGGGAGTTTGATGGTCGCCTCGCATACACGACGAAGAGAGAATGTTTGGATTATGGAGGAGAAACATAAGAAGAAAAGAGGATTAGGGTTTGATTTAGGAAGAAAAGAAAATCATTTAGTTTAAGGCTAATTAGGTAAAGAGAATGTTACTCTGCAATGCTATTGTAAATATTACTCTTAAATTTGTTGATAGATATATAGGTTTGGCAGAAAATCAAGAATACGCAAAGGCTTAAACCATACCTTATATTCATGAATTCTCATCATCACATGTTTATAAATGCAACTCAAACTTGAATAATTGAATTTTTTTGTAATTCAAAATGTCTTTGTTCGACAACTAATTGAGTTGTTATCTGCAGTTTAAGGATATGCTTGTAGTTCCCAAATGATTATGGTAAGGCATTGGAGCTCAAACAGATTGATGATATGTGATTCAATAGATAATCATATTCAATCCTACTTTATTCATATGTAGGTTTGCTTTGTTAAGTGTTTACCACCATTTTATAGCTAGCAACAATCTGCAGTGTGTTCCAATTCACTGTTTAATTTCTCATGCTTTCTTTTTCTTTCCCCCATCTTTTATGAGACATTTATGGTGAGCATTAACAGAGGTTACGAGACAAAACAAAATTACTATATCTAATTGGTTATAAGCCTAAGATTGACAATTATGAGACAGCTAATGCAATTCTTTTCCTAACAGCGAGTCACATGTATAAGACCAACTGGGGCATTCACATAGCCTAAAAGATATTTTAGAGACTCAGACAAGCCCAATTCAACTGGGCCCATCAAGAATAAATCAAAATAAAAGATAGAAGCCCAACTTAAAAAGCCCAAAATAAAATAAATAGAAAAAACAAAAACCCTAGGACTACTTAGGTCTGCCGCCACTTGCACCGCCCATTGTTTGACCGTCTTGCCATTGCCCATGTCACATCTCCACTCGGTTTACCTTTAAAAAGCGAATAATCATTTTAGTGAAAGCAAGTTGTAAATGGCTATAAAGCCATATGAACCCAATGTATTTTTTTCTCGGATGGTTTTGAATACCAAAGACAAGGATTCAAACAAATACAAATATTCGAGTAATAGCAAGTAATATACAAAATAGAGGAGATTGATTCGAATATTAAAAGGTTATCATTTTTTTCCTTTATTTTCCTTCTTCGAAACTACATATACATACACCTATATATATATATATATATATATATATTTAAAAACTATTATATACTTTTAGCCCTTCCGCTTTTTTATTGTTTTGTAATCAAGTTTTTCTTATTTTTAATTTTTACCCCATGATTTATTTTAATTTCAAGTAGGTTCATATTCGAACGACGTCGTTTTCGAGGGCGGGGATTAATTGCCCTTTCGGTCTCTCCTTGTTATTCGCGCGTTGGTCCTTTTCCTTTTTTATTTATTTCGGATTTGCCCCGAACTTCGATTTTAAGTTCAATTTAACCCTTTTTAGTTATTTTTACAATTATTATTATTATTATTATTATTATTATTATTATTATTATTATTATTATTATTATTATTACATTTCTTTATATATTTATTTACCTAAAATCTTTTATATACATTTATTTTATTTTATTACTTATTTATTTATATCCTTCTATATAATTTTAAAACTTTAGGTTTTTATTATATTATTATTATTAACATCATCATCATTATTATTAATATTATGTTTTTTATTTATGTTACACTATATTTATTAATTTATTCGTTTAGTATTAGTTTTTTGGTTCCAAATTTTTAGTTTTTTAATTAATATTTCTCTTCTATTTTGGTTTATTTATTTTATTTTCGCCTTTATATTGTCATTAGCACATTTACTATTCATTATGCACGTCAACGCCGTAATCCATGATGTATTTATACATTTTTGTAATACTATTAAGACCAAGGTGTTTTTCAGTTGGAGATGCTTTTGGAAGTGTTGGTCCTTTCATTGTTACGATCTAAAAATAATCCTAACAATAATCTTAATAAAATTTAAATTTTATAAACCTCTTCTTTGAATTTTTTTGACCCAAATCTTTCACACTTTGTATTTTCGACACCACTTCTTTCTTATTTAGCATTTGGCCTATTTTATCTTTAAATTCACGCTTTAAGCCCCAAGTTTTTTTTTGCCTTCAATTTAGTCCCTACAAGATAAGAAACCATAAAAGCCCAAATTAGTAGGATCATACTCAAAATATATATGCAATTAACACATAAAAGTATCTCATTTTAGAGTACTATCGACATTTATGGTGAGTAATAGCAAAGATTTTGAGACAAAAAAATTACTTTATTTAATCGATTACAAGCCTAAGAAAAACAATTATGAGATTGTTTTCTCTATTTTATGGTGAGTAGTACAAAAGATTATTGAGACTGAAAATGGAAAGTCATCATAAATAGATGCATCATACAAAATGTTACACTCAAAACAAACCCTTGGAGACACTAGAAAATTTAATCAAATACTGAGGAATTGATACAATAGTAAAGACAAATGCATGGCAATGCAACCCTTCACCATAGGAAGGGCTAGACTTGTACGACATTGTACTCCCAACCTTCTCTAGATTTATAATAGCCTTGAAGCTGTTGATGTATCTCACTGGTAGGGGTCCAGAAAAATAATTACTTGAGAGATCAAAAATTTGGATTTTAGAGAAAAAAGGGCTAGACTTGGAGCTATTGACACACAAGGAACCATGCATATGATTTGACTTCAATACAAGAACTTGTAGCTGTGGAAGACTTCCCAACCAATGAGGAAATGTATCATTGATCCTGTTGTTACCAAGATCTAGGACTTCCAAACCTTTACAATTAAGGATGGATGGTGTCAAAGGCCCTTCTAACAGATTTCCATTTAAGTTGAAATTACTCAATTGGCATCCCTTTGAAAATGTTGGAGGAATCGTCCCATAAAACTTGTTCTTCTTCAGATTCAAGAACTCAAGGCTGATGCTCAAATTTTCAAAACATTGCAGAATTGTTCCACACAAGTTATTGTGGGGCAAATCAAGAATTTGAAGAGAGGTGACATTGCAGATTAAAGATGAGACCTCTCCATTGAAACTATTATTTGAGATTAGAAAGACATTGATCATCGAAGCTGGAATCGGAAGATTTCCATGGATCAAATTGGAGCTTAAGTCAAGAACTGCAATAGTCTTCCATGGAAAGTGCTCAACTTCCGTCAAAGAGTTGTGAGATACGTTTAAGTAAGTCAAAGGGTCATTCCCACCTCTTGCATCCACTGTGGATTCTTCCTTCAATTACATTGCAAGAGAGGTCTAAAGTTTCCAAACTTTTAAGCCCTTTTAAAATTGGGGAATTCACCAAGATTGCAAGATGACAAAATTAAGTTTGTAAGATTAGGCAATATATGAATGACACTAGATGTTATGGATAGGCTGTTATATGAAAGGTCAAGATATTGGAGATTTGGAAGGTTTGAGAACATGCTCAACTCTATGACACCACTAAGATTATTTGAGGATAAGCTGAGTTGGGTAAGATTGGGAAGTTGGAATATTGAAGATGAAAGAGGACCTTGGAGTTTATTATTGTCTAACACTATCAATTCTGGTGATTTGGATTGGAATTCTTTGATATGCCCACTAAATTGATTTTGAGGGAGATATATTTCCTTTAAGGAGGGAGCAGTATACAACCATGAGGGAAGTATTTCATTGAGTAAATTGTCAGATAAGAATAAATATATTAAATTAGGAAAAGTGGTTACCTCATCTCGAATGAAACATTCTAATGAATTTCCAGCTATTCCCAAAGTATTCAAGCTGCCTTAGGTTTAGAATTGACGATGGAATTTGTCCACTCAATTGGTTCCAATCCAAGCTTAAATATGTGAGTTGCAAGAAGTTCCCCAATGATCTTGGAATTTGTCCACTCAATTGGTTCATTGTAAAGTCTAAATGAGTGAGTTGCAAGAGGTTTCCTAGTGATCTTGGAATCGGTCCTGATAAGTTGGAATAGTAGAGATCTAAAATTTCAAGGACACGAGATTCCCCATCGAGTCTGACAATCCTCCTAAAAATTTATGTACCTAATACACAAGTACTCCAAAGATGATAAATTTGTGATTGAGACAGACAATCCTTGAAAGAAAGAATTTCCTGATAGATCTAAGTACTTTAAGGCCTGTAGATTATCAACTGAATCAATGGATTCTGCAGAGAAGGACATGGACGACAGATCCAAATGTTCAAGATTGCTGCTCGATTGAACTTCAAAGGATCAAGATTGAGGTTTCGGTTGCCTCCCAAGTTGAGGAAATTGAGGTTTGGGAAATCAAAAATGTTTTTTGGGAATTTTCCTTGCAAATCACAAAGATCAAGACTGGGAGACCTTAGAGAAGAGGATAGATTCACGAAGACATGAGCATTAATAGAAGACATTCTGATTTCATCCAAAAACAGATGTCTGACCTCGGTTAGGTTCTGAACAAGTGCCTCCAGAGCATGTTTGTCAAATGTTAGGTCATAAATCCAAGAGGAGAGATCAAGTGAAACCAATTTTGACAGGTGGGAGACTTGGGATGGGACTTCTCCTACAAACCCTGTATTGGAAAGGTTGAGGTAGAATAGGCTTGTAAACCGACCGAACTCGAAGGGAATTTTGGAACAATTAAAATCATTGTAGGCAAGGTTGAGTTTTTGAAGGTGAGGAAGAAGGAAGAGAGTGGAATTGGAAGGGAAGTTGCCATATAGCCAACTGCAGCTCAAGTCAAGGGCAATCACATGAGCATTTAGGTGATGACAAGTGACCCCATCCCATGAGCAGCAATCTGTACCCTCCTTCCATGAATTTGTCTTGGGATAAGATTCAAGCCCAGCAATCTCATTGCAATACAAAGCAGCATCCTCTGTCTGAGTGATGGAAAAGGAGTTCTTGAACTGGATTAGTGAAGAGCAGGAGTGAGATACTGAAGAAGAAGCATAAAGATGGGGAAAGAAGAGAAATAGGCAGAAAAAGAGATAGGTGGCCATGTTATGTTTGTAGATGAAGGATAGGAATGGTATTTATAGGCAACAAATAATATCCAATATTAAACAAAAGATTTGTTTAAATAATGTTACACTTACATGTTTAAATAAAAGGTTGGGTCAATGTGGAGTTTGAAACTGATTGTGCTGGTCTTGTTAATCGTTTCAACAAAAGAGCGTTGACTTGACTACGATGGACCATTGCTTGTGGCATATGGTTAAGCAGATCCTACGGAAGGTGGCTAAGGACATCTCTTGTAATATGGACTTTGATTGGGACTATCCTACGAAAGTTCATGATTTGATCCTTAAAGATGCAATAAATTGAGTTTGACCGTTGAGTCTTTTTTTATCAAAAAAAAAAAAAACCATTCAACAATTAATTCCCAAAGGAATGCTCTAAAAGTCAAACAACAAAGTTCTGTCAAAAATTTTGACGAAGAACACCAATCTCGAAAAATGTATGCACTCACCTCGTACAAAACAGTGATATACCGAACTAACGCGTTGAGGGAATGCTACTTTCAGGATCTTCGCCTAAAAATGACAATCAATTGACACATAAACAAAGGAATCAAGCAAAAATAAATAGGAAACCTATTCTTTGCAAAAACGAACAAAAAACAACAATTAACTGAATCCCAACCCAAAGCTTAAAAGATTAACCTTACCGTTGAAAGAAATAATGAGAGGCGCCAACAAAATGACCAAATGAGGAGTAAAAGAGGGGAAACGAAGCAAACAAAAAGAAAGGAAGGAAAAATAAAGAAGAAAAGAGGAAGAACAAAAAATAAACTTAGAAGGAGATTTTAGGAAATTTAATTTAATAATAAAATCAAACAAATTTTCTAGCTAGAATAGTAAAAATATTTTCCAGAATAATAAAATCAAACAAATTAAACAAACTTTTAAATATTTTGGCCTTTTTTTATTTAGAAAGTAAAATCGAATTGTAAAGGTTGAAAACGAATGGAAATCAACTTTAAAAACTATTTGATACCTTAATTGCAAGTTTGGAGATCATATTCGGAAGAATCTCACCTAAGCTAATCCAAGTTCTAGTTACTACTCTTCAACCCGGATTTCCTTACCTAATCTCACCTAATCTTTTTTTTTTTTTATCTCTAGTCCAATTTTGGGAGTGACACAATGACTTAGAAACAAAATATATTTTGTAAGCAAAAATTAGTTTGATTCATTCTTCACATAATTGATGTTTTTGTATTTTCAGTAATCCATTAAGTATCCAAATGTTTGATGCAATAGATTTAGATTTTGTTATTGTATTTTGTGGAAGGATTGTTTATCTATTTTTGTAACTACTAAATTCTCACTTTTACGAGTGCTCCAATAAAATTCCTCTTAGTTTATATTTGAATTTCAAACTTAATAAAATTAAATTTCTTCAATTATTGATATATGTTTAGACATTATTATCGCCTTAATTGTGAAATCTTAAAATTTCAAACAAGTTTAAACATTAAATAGAAAATAGTTAAATTTCAATTAAGCCTACGTAAAGGAAATTAGGGACATGGGATCCACCAATTGTACCTCAATTCACATCAACTTTGTTACCCAACTACGTTACTCTAGAAATATAGGGAAAAAAGGGACATGCATGCTTGAAATTCCAACTTTGTCGCATCAACATCTTGATTTCCATGTTAGCTATAAACTTAACTCGTTAATTCATTAACTTGTCAAGTGATTCATGAACAAGCCATCACTGAGAATACACCATGCACAATTAATGCTAAAGATAAAGACATATGGTTAAATTGGTCAAGGCAAAACATTAGACACACTTGTAAAAAAAATATGAAAATACAACAGAGATCACTGAGACATTTTGTTCTCCTTTAGTGAACAGTAGTAAAGATTATTGAGACTGAATTGAAAGTCATGAAAGAAGACATAAACAACACCACCATACAAAATGTTACACTCAAACAAACCATTACAGACGAGACGAAATGCAATGAAAGATAGAGGAACGGCACAATATTAAAGACAACAGATACCAATGCAACCCTTCACCATAGGCAAAACGGTCGCAAAACAAGAAATTGTGAAAATACAACACTAATGCTTGAACATCATTTGCAGTAATTAGATCCTTCTTCATCTATTGCTGCGATTGCCTTTCTTTGACTTTCTTCTTCGCCTCTTCTCATGTTGGTTTTCAACCAAATTCACCAACCATTTCGACTTACCGGTTTGGAAAACAACATATCCCATCGATATTCGAACACTACTCCGCATCCATAACCTATCACCACCACTTTCCAACCAAAAGCAATGTTTGATTTTGAGCCATCTTTTTCAAGCACACTTGGAGGTGCTAGCTCAATGATGTTGCAAACTTTCGACACCGGAAACCCACATAGTCCCTTATTTCCTTCATATGAATCATTTCCAAATGTGTTGAATTGCTTGCCTTGAGGAATCGACCATGGAGTTGATTTTCGAAACATTAAAGGATCGAAAGAAATGGCAAATCTGCCAATCTATTTGGAATCGTCCCGCATAACCTGTTTGAAGATAGGTCCAACCATTCAAGACTTGTCAAATTCCCTATTGAGGTGGGGATACCACCATTAAGGTTATTATGAGAAAGGTTGAGCCCTTTCAAGAAGTTAAGCTTCCCAATAACCTTTGGAATCTCCCTTCAAACTGATTGTTTGATAGATCAATGATCATCCACATGGTGAAAATTTTCACCAATTCCATATATTGTCCTTTCAAAGCAATTCCAATGGAATAGGTAAAGAAGCCATAATTATTCAACCCCATGTACGACACTGTACTTCCAATATTCTCTTGATTTATGATAGCCTTGAAGCTGTTTATGTATCTCACTGGTAGGGGTCCAGAAAAATAATTACTCGATAGATCAAAAATTTGGATTTTAGAGAAAAAAAGGGCTAGGCTTGGAGCCATTGACACACAAGGAACCATGCATATGATTTGACTTCAATACAAGAACTTGTAGCAGCGGAAGACTTCCCAACCAATGAGGAAATGTATCATTGATCCTATTGTTACCAAGATCCAGCACTTCCAGACCTTTACAATTAAGGATGGATGACGTCAAAGGCCCTTCTAACAGATTTCCATTTAAGTTGAAATTACTCAATTGGCATCCCTTTGCAAATGTTGGAGGAATCGTCCCATAAAACTTGTTCTTCTTGATTCAAGAATTCAAGGTCTTGCTCAAATTTCCAAAACATTGCGGAATCATTCCACTCAAGTTATTGTGGGACAAATCAAGAATTTCAAGATAAGTGATATTGCAGATTAAAGAAGAGACCTCTCCATTGAAACTATTATTTGAGATCAGAAAGACATTGATCGTCGAAGTTTGAATCGGAAGATTTCCACGGATCAAATTGGAGCTTAAGTCAAGAAGCGCAATATTCTTCCATGAAAATTGCTCAACTTCATCAAAGAGTTATGGGATACATTTAAATACCGCAAAGAGTCATTCCCCACCTCTTGCATCCATTGTGGAATCTTACCTTTAATTCTGTTGCAAGAGAGGTCTAAAGTGTCCAAACTTTTAAGCCCTTTTAAAAATTGGGGGAATTCACCAAGATTGCAAGATGACAAAATTAAGTTTGTAAGATTAGGCAATATATGAAAGACACTAGAAGTAAGATTAGATGTTAAGGATAGGCTGTTATATGAAAAGTCAAGAGATTTGAGATTTGGAAGGTTTGAGAACATGCTCAACTCTATGACACCACTAAGATTATTTGAGGATAAGCTGAGTTGGGTAAGATTGAGAAGTTGGAATATTGAAGATGGAAGGGGACCTTGGAGTTTATTATTCTCTAACCTTATCAATTCTAGTGATTTGGATTGGAATTCTTTGATATGCCCACTAAATTGATTTTGAAAGAGAAATATTTCCTTTAAGGAGGGAGCAGTATACAACCATGACGGAAGTGTTCCATTGAGTAAATTGTCATATAACCGTAAATATATTAGATTAGAAAAAGCAGTTACCTCATCTGGAATGGAACCTTCTATTGAATTTCCAGCTAATAGCAAGTATTCAAGCTGCGTCAGGTTTAGAATTGATAATGGAATTTCTTCACTCAATTGGTTCATCGACAAGTCTAAATGAGTGAGTTGCAAGAGGTTCCCCAATGATCTTGGAATTTGTCCACTCAATTGGTTGTTTGACAAGTCTAAATGAGTGAGTTGCAAGAGGTTTGGCAAATCAAATATGTTTTTTGGGAATTTTCCTTGCAAATCACCACCAGCAAGACTGAGAGACCTTAAAGAAGAGGATAGATTCGTGAAGACATGAGGATTAACAGAAGACATGTTGATTCCATCCAAAAACAGATGTCTGACCTCGGTTAGGTTGTGAACAAGTCCTTCCACAGCATGTTTGTCAATTGTAAATTGCTCATAGCCATAAATCCAAGAGGAGAGATCAAGTGAAACCAATTTTGACAGGTGGGAGACTTGGGATGGGAGCTTTCCTGAAAATTCTGCGTGAGAAAGGTTGAGGTAGAATAGGCTTGTAAATCGACCAAACTCAGATGGAATTTTAGAAAAATTAAAATCATTGTAGGCAAGGTTGAGTTTTTGAAGGTGAGGAAGAAGGAAGAGAGTGGTATTGGATGGGAAGTTGCCATACAGCCAACTGCAGCTCAAGTCAAGGGCAATAACATGAGCATTTAGGTGGTCACAAGTGACCCCATCCCATGAGCAGCAATCTGTACCCTCCTTCCATGAATTTGTCTTGGGATAAGATTCAAGGCCAGCATGCTCATCGCAATAAAAAGCATCATTCTCTGTCTGAGTGATGGAAAAGGAGTTCTTGAACTGGATTAGTGAAGAGCAGGAGTGAGATACTGAAGAAGAAGCATAAAGATGGGGAAAGAAGAGGAATAGGCAGAGAAAGAGATAGGAGGCCATGTTATGTTTGTAGAGGAAGATGAAGGATAGGAATGGTATTTATAGGCAACAAATAATAGCACAACATTAGTGTTATAGTCTTTTTTGCTTTTACATTGAAAAACTATGGATATTAGATTTTCAAATTTTTTGCATTTTTCACAATCATCAACAACCACTTAGTCTTCTTTTTACCATATATTTTTCATTCTTAAAATTGGATGCTTTTTTTTTTAAGCAAAATCTTGAATTTCATTTGAACTCTCTAAACAACTAAAAAATTAAGATTGATGAGATTACAAAGTTGAATGACTTAGTCTTCTTCCCTATAACACGTAAAGAATGTGAGTGTCTATTCACTTGCCTGTCAACTAAAGCTAATTAATGTGGAAATTCTTTTCCACACAAAAGAACAAAATTGTGCTCTATTCTCTACGTTTGAGGAAGAAGACTGCTGGAAATTTAATCCACCAATTCCATAAAACGTGTATACTTATATATTTATAACCTCATAATTCAAATCTAAAATCTCATTTCTTATAAATTCTGATAAATTTATTTGGGAATAGTTATTTTCATTCGTTAATTATTTTGTTAAGAAAAAGCTGCTGAATATAAAAGTAAAAACAGAACAAAGGACTTAAATTGAAGCAATAGGAATTCAGAAAATTAGAAACGGTGAAGTACATCTCTTTATTCCATGAAGAGTACTATAAATACTAAAATAGCTAATAACTAAATCTCCTAAATAAAAGGAACACAACTGGCACTAAACAAAGAATAAGTCTGTTTGAAACAGACTTTTACTGACTCAACAACTAACTTATTCAATCGGTAAATAGTAAGAAATAATTTCTACATTAATCTTTAACATATTTCTCTTTTAGTCAAGTAAAAATTAAAACTAAAAACACATAAATGATTTATTTGGCATTTTTTAACTTTATAAACAAAAAGTCATTTTTTTTTTCCATTTTTTTTTCTCTTTTAGCCTTGAAACTTGTATGGTTCCTTAAATCACCCAAAAAAAATGATGGAAAAGTTACATATGTTAACTAACAAAACTAGCACCTACATGGCTGATGTTGACCGTTAGTAGTTAATGGCAACACCTACGTGGCTGTTAATAGATGCTACACTAACACTGTTTGTTGACGTGACTATGCCACATGATCAATAATCGGTGACAGGGTAGCGCCACGCCATCGCCCATTGGTGACATATTAACCTTTGAGTTCAACTCAATTTACTCTTGCCTTTGTTATAAATTAAGAGTACAACTAATTTTGATGGGAATGGTTACTTTTCCGTTTAAAGGACTATAACACGTGAACTTTGGTCCTATTGCAAAATTCACATGCAATGCGTGACATTTACATTATGCAGAATTCAACACATATATGGGAATTTGGATTTTAGAGAGAAAAGGGCTAGACTTGGAGCTATTGATCTTGTTGTTACCAAGATCTAGCACTTCCAGACCTTTACAATTAAGGATGGATGGTGTCAAAGGCCTTTCTAATAGATTTCCATTTAAGTTGAAATTACTCAATTGGCATCCCTTTGTTTTTCCACAATCATCATGTTGTTAGGGACCAACAACTACTTCCTATTTACCATATATTTTTCATTCATAAAATTGATTACTTTTTTTTTTTACCAAAGAAGTAAAATAATTAACATTCATGAGATTACAAAGTCTTCTTCCGTATATAACACCTCAAGTTTGGCCCCAAACTATTTTCCACACAAAAGAATAAAAAGGAAGAAGACTGCTACAAATTTAACTATCAATTGTCTATTCACACCATTTGCGCCACAATGTACAATAATTCCGCAACATTTGCAGTATTGACTACGTTTACCTAAGGGAAAACAAAGACATTGATGCTGGAAATTTTAACTAGTTTGTCGGTCAATGAAGCTACCTAAAAGCAATTTAGGATACATACATAGTTGCACCATACAAAGATGTTACACTCAAAATAAACCCTTACAAATAGTACGAAATCTTTGTTGAAATATGGCCTCCATGCAGCCCATGCAACGTCCAAAAGCACTCAAGGAAACTAGCTATGTCAAGAATTGTTATTTTATGTGAACCCAGGTTTAGCTTTTTTGCTATTTTGTAATCTAATGCCAATGTAACTTAGTTTGGTTTATTTTGAACCATGTTAGGTTGACATTTCATGTCATTTTGATAGAGATAAATGATCATATCGCCTAGGTTAAGTGTACAAGCTATTATTTCAAGTTTCCATAAGTTTAAGTGGTGTTAGGTGAAGATTAGGTGATGACAACCATGATTTGCCTTTGTTATTTGTATTAGCTATAAGTTATCAATGTATTGTAATGAAAAGTGGTGATTTTCATTCAAATCCAAGCTCCATTCTTTTCCTTCATGTTTTCTTTCTTCTCTTCTATCATCTTTGTCTATTTCTTTTGCTGCAAGTCTCGAGCCTTGGAGCTCAAGCTTCAGCTTATGCTAGCTGCTAGTTGATTGTAAACCCAAAAATTGGTATCTAGCGCTTCATTCTTGGAGGACCTGTTGCTGATAAACTCAAAGTCCAATGGTTACATCAAGCTTCTCACCAGCTGCACCACCAGTCTTTAGTGGAGAAAGCTTTCACATATGGCAGGTTTAGATGAAAACTTACCTGCAGGCCTTTGACTTATGGGAGGTTGTTACCACTGATGTTGAACCAGAACCTCTTCGAGCCAATCCAACTGTGGCTCAGATGAGACAACATGCTGAGGAGAAGACCAAGAAGCACAAGGCTATGTCTTGCATCCAAAACTGTGTCTCGGATGTCATCTTTACAAGGATTATGGCCTGTGAGACTCCAAAGCAGGCCTGGGACAAACTCAAGGAAGAATTCCAAGGCACTGAAAGAACCAGGCAACAGCAGCTCTTGAATCTTAGGAGGGACTTCAAGAATTTGAAGATGAAAGAAGAGGAGACTGTAAAACAATACTCAGACAGAATAATGGCTGTTGTAAACAGCATAAGGCTCCTAGGTGAGCAGTTTAGTGAAGAAAGAATAGTGGAGAAAGTGCTATCTACCTTACCTGAGAGGTATGAAGCAAAAATATCTTCCCTTGAGGACTCAAGGGACCTCTCAAGCATCACTCTAACTGAGTTGATAAATGCTCTTTATGCACAAGAGCAAAGGAGGGCAAGTAGGAATGAGGAGCACCAAGAAGGTGCTTTCCAAGCTAAAGCCAGGACTTCCTCACCAAAGACGCTTACAAGGGCAAGAGGACCTGGAAAAATAGGCCCAAGCCTGATGCTGCAAGGACTAATGACCACCTTTGCAGATTTTGTAAGAAGCCAGGCCATCCTAAAAACAAATGCTGGTTTAGGCCTGATGCAGTATGCCAGAACTGTAAGAAGAAAGGACATGTTGAAAAGGTCTGTAAAAACAAAGGTAAACCAAGGCAGACTCAACAGCAACCAAAGACTGAGGCTCGAGTGGCTGAAGAAGATAGTGACCAAGAAGAATAAGTTTTTGTTGTGTCATGCTTAAGTGACCAGAAAAGAGACTCTGAAGCTTGGCTACTAGATAGTGGATGCACAAATCATATGTCACCTAATGCATCAATCTTCAAAACCTTAGACAGAAGTTTTCAAACCAAATTCAAGGTTGCAAATGGTCAGTTCATCAATGCTGAAGGCAAATGAGAAGTTCTAATATCAACTCCAATAGGCAACAAAGTGATTTTCAATGTACTTCTTGTACCGAGATTGATGAAATTTGCTAAGCATACCTCGACTCTCGGATAAAGGATACTCTTGGTGTTCAAAGATAAAGAGTGTCAAATAATCGATTCAAGTGGATCATGCTTCATGACGATCACTATGACTGATAACTCCTTTGAGGTTAATCGTCAAAAGGTTTGAATGTAGCCTATACTGCCTCAGAAAGTGATTCAAAGATATGGCACAAGAGACTAGGTCATGCAAACTTTAAAGCAATGACCAGAATGATCCATGAAGAACTGGTTGAGAAATTCACTAATTCAACATGCAATAATGAAGTCTGTGAAGTGTGTCAGCTTGGAAAACAAGCCAGGCTACCCTTTCCCTCAAATCAAGCCTGGAGCATCAGAAAAGCTCTAACTTGTTCATACAGATGTATGTGGTCCCATGAAGACAGAATCAGTTAGTGGAAACAGGTACTTCATACTCTTTATTGATGATTATTCAAGATTCTGTTGGATCTATTTTCTAAAGTAGAAATCTGAAGTTCCACAAGTCTTTATGAAGTTCAAAGCTGAAGCAGAAAAGGAAACTGGTTGCAAGGTGAAGACTATCGAATTCGATAATGGGTGAGTATATTTCATTTCGATTTCAAACAATTTGCGAGAATGGGCATCAAACATCAATTAACTAATGTGTATACACCTCAACAAAATGGGGTAAGTGAAAGAAAAAATCGAAGCATCATGGATATGGCAAGGTGCTTGTTGTTTGAGAAGAATATGCCAAAGTTTATGTGGGCTGAAGCTATCAACACAGCTGTTTATCTTCAAAATAGACTTCCTACAAAGGCCTTGGCTCGAAAGACACCTTTTGAAGCTTGGTATGGCTTCAAACCATCACTGGCTCACCTGAAGATCTTTGGATGCCTTTGTTATGCTCAAGTTGCAGCAGCTAAGAGAGACAAGCTGTCTAAAAGGTCATAACCTGGTGTTTTAGTAGGATATAGCTCAGTCAAAAAGGGCTATAGGATCATAGATCCAAACATAAAGAAAATTCAAGTAATCAGGGATGTGGTCTTTGATGAGAAAGCTTACTGGAACTGGGATAGGAATCAACCAATGGAGACCTCAGAAGAGCTAGTAGCAGGTCATACAGAACCTGAGCAGGCTGATCTAGAAATGGACATTGATGATGTCCCAGTCAGAGGGACTAGGTCATTGACTGATGTTTATGAAAGGGCCCAAGTGGCCATAATGAAGCCAACAAACTTTGAAGAAGCTGAAGCACACCAGGGCTGGAAGGCTGCAATGGTTGAAGAAATGAAGATGATCGAGAAGAACTAAACCTGGGATTTAGTTGATAGGCCACAAGACAGAAAGGTCATAGGTGTCAAGTGGGTCTATCGTGCCAAGCAAAATGCAGATGGGACACTAAACAAGCTTAAAGCAAGGCTGGTTGTGAAGGGCTTTAGTCAGAAATATGGCCTGGACTACTTGGAAACCTTTGCTCCTAAAGAGCTGTGCTTGACAAAGATCAGATTATTGATTGCTTTGGCGGCACAAAAGCAATGGTCCATACACCAACTCGATGTCAAATCAGCATTTCTAAATGGACTGCTTGAAGAGGAGATCTATATCGACCAACCTCAAGGCTTTACTGTGCCAGGCAAAGAGCACATGGTCTATAAGCTCAAGAAGGCCCTATATGGTCTGAAACAAGCTCCCCGAGCTTGGTATGCTCGAATTGATAGTTATCTCATTAGTTTGGGATTTCAAAGAAGCATCAGTGAGCCCACACTGTATGTTAAGAAGAATGAAGCTGAAACTCAGCTCATTGTGTCTCTTTATGTTGATGATTTGCTGGTTACAGGAGGAGATAGCAATGTCTTAAGAGATTTCAAGAGCAAAATGAAGATGATGTTCGAGATGTCAGACTTGGGCCACATGACTTACTTCCTTGGAATGGAGGTTAGTCAATCCAATGGAGAAATCTTCTTGAGCCAACAGACATTTGCTAAGAAGGTCTTATGCAAATTTTCAATGGAAAATTGCAAACCAACAAGCACACCAATGGCTGTTGGAATGAAGTTATCAAGTCAAGGAGCTTATGAACAGGTCGATGAGTCCTCCTACGAAGTCTAGTTGGATGTTTGTTGTATCTAATAGCTACTCGGCCTGATTTAATGTTTGCTGTTAGCAAGCTATCGAGATTCATGCACTGCTGCAATATGCAACACCTTCAAGCAGCAAAAAGGGTGCTCAGGTACATCAAAGGTACCTTGAGCTATGGATTGAAGTTTAACAAGGCTCAACAGCTAAGGCTGAGAGGCTATACAGACAGTGATTGGGGTGGATCGAGTGATGACATGAGGAGTACATCTGGATATGGTTTCACCATTGGATCAACACTGTTCTGCTGGTGTTCAAAGAAGCAGAACCTTGTAGCACAGTCAACAGTAGAAGCTGAATATGTTGCTATGGCAAATCTTTGTTAATCAAGCAGTATGGTTAAGAAAAATCCTAGTGATTTGAACTTGTATCGGGAGGAGCAACAGAGATTTATTGTGACAACAAGTCGGTCATTGCAATTGCAAAGAACCACGTGTTCCATGGTAGAACCAAACACTTCAATATTAAAGCGCATGTGATAAGGAGATGGAGCAAGCTCGAGAAGTTGAGTGATTCATTGCAATTCGGAGAATCGATTGCGACATCCTCACCAAAGCCCTCAAAACAACAAGATTTAATGAATTAAGAAAGAAATTGGGAATATGCAGCATGGAGTCCAAGGAGGAGCGTTGAAATATGGCTTCCATGCAGCCCATGCAACGTCCAAAAGCAGCTCAAGGAAACTAGCTATGCTGCAACTGTTATTTTATGTGAACCAAGTTTCAGTTTTTTGCTATTTTGTAATCTAATGCCAATGTAACTTAGTTTGGTTTATTTTGAACCATGTTAGGTTGACATTTCATGTCATTTTGATAGAGACAAAGCTGATCATATCAGCTAGGTTAAGTGTACAAGCTATTATTTCAAGTTTCCATAAGTTTAAGTGGTGTTAGGTGAAGATTAGGTGATGACAACCATGATTTGCCTTTGTCATTTGTATTAGCTATAAGTTATCAATGTGTTGTAATGAAAAGTGACTGATTTTCATTCAAATCCAAGCTCCATTCTTTTCCTTCACGTTTTCTTTCTTCTCTTCTATCATCTTTGTCTGTTTCTTTTGCTGCAAGTCTCGAGCCTTGGAGCTCAAGCTTCAGCTTATGCTAGCTGCTAGTTGATTGTAAACCCAACAAATGCAATGAAATATAAAGGAATTGGTACAATCATAAAAACAGACACATATCACTGCAACTTTTCACCATAGGCAAAATATTCTGATAGACTAGAAAACAAGAAATTATGAAGACACAATGAAATGCTTGAACATCATTTGAACATGATATGGAGATACATATCACTTGCATTATTTGTCAAATCACCACAAAATAAATGAAAAATTTAATGTCTATTAACTTTGCCGATGTGGCATCCACATGAAACTAAATGTGTATGTCACACCAACAATTAATTTTTAAATTAAAAATATTTTTTATATATTTTTACTTTTATTTTAAAATTTTAATAGTTTTTAAATTTTTAAAATTTATATTATTGATGTGGCATTCATACAATAATCCACGTATATTAAAAATTAATTAATTGTAGAAAGTTGAGTTATATTAGAATTAGTTTCTGTATATTGTCCAACATTTAAATAACAGAGACCATAAGTTGTTAGTCTGCTGATATTAGCAGGTTAGGTGCTTTTGTTTCTTTTCGCTTTGTCTACCGATTGTAGCAGACTCGGGGCTTTTCTCGATTTTGTTCCAGAATAAAGATCTAAATCAATAACCTGTTTTTAGGTTTTTTATAAAAATAAAAGAAAAAAGAGAAGGATAAGAGAGGTATTGAGAAGCGACAATATACGGCTAGAAAAACAGAGGATGAATTGGCTAATTTAAAAATTGCAGATGACGAAGATGACCCAGTTTGCGATCAAGAATATGGAGAGGAGATCGATGATAGAGTTCAAATTATGTCTAGTAGGCAAAGTTTTGACAAACAGTGCAGTTTACTTCCCATCTATGAGGACAGTTCTTGCAGAATTCTGGCATCCAATTGAAGGAGTATTAATCTAGAATAAAAAAGACTTTGAATATCACTTTAAAAGAAGCCGAGAAATTCAGGTATCAAATTTATATTTAAGCCTAACTAAAACTAGGCATCTAAAGTCAGCACAAGAACAGAGTTTAGATAGTGTTACATTGAACGTTAACGTATTAAAGATTTGGACTAATACAACTTTTGTTTTTCATTTCTGCAAGGTTTGGTAATGCCAAATTTTGATCAATTGAGCTATTAAACTAATAAAACTGACCAAAATTTGACAAACGTTGACCGTTAGTAGTTAACGACAATATCGACGTGGTTGTTAATAGATGTCACATCAACATCGTTTATTGTCACACCATCACTAATCGCTGACATGGTAGTGTCATGTCATCGTCCATTGCTGAGATGGCAGTGCCACATTAGCAAAAACTCAAAAAGTACAGCCACTTTATCTTTAATTTTATACCCCAACTTCATATCATCGACCATGTTCTCTATTATTGGATTCTTCATTGTCTTTGAAGCATTTGATATTTGTGTTTAAAGCATAATGGAACATATGTACGAGTATCCATTTTACATTGACGTGTTGAAGGTCAAGTTTGCAGTGTGAAAAGAGCTACTTCCATCAGAGAAACTTGTCACCGTCATGAGTACGCCAAATTATTTTCCACACAAAGAAGAAATTTTATAGTATTGACTATGTTTAACTGGAGACAAGGATGATGAGATGAGCATGAATATCGCTAGAAATTTGATCCACCAATTATGTTCAATGCCTTGGTCTCTTCTTTTGCTGCTGCCAAAACCCCCAACAACTTCACATACTCTTTTATCCTTTCATTATCGGCCCAACTTAATCTACGAGCAATGAGGAAATTCCAGGACAATTACAGCACAATTCCACACCAAATAACAACAATTTGTAGTATTGATTACGTTTACTTGAGAAATACAGAGAAAAAAAACATGCTTGTCTGTACCGTCAATGAAGCTACCATTTAATGCATTCCATGAAGCTTTTGTGTTTAAAGCATAAGCTAACATATGTACATCAATAAATCCATGTTCAACTTTAAGATATATTAATTAGTTTATATGTAGCAATTTTAGAGCAGAAAATTTTGTTGCCATTACAATTGTCTAACATATATACATATTACTACTAAACATGTTGATAAATGGATAAATATGTCCATTTTTTTATCAGTAACTATTGCTAAAAAATTTCCTGTAAACCGAGATTACGGCCTTTTATTTAAATTAGCTTAAGTTGGATTTGTCATTATGAAAAAAACATAACCAAATCCTCTTATAACGTGCCGTTTGCACATTGAAATATTGACTATGCTTAGTGGAATAATGTAGAGATACAACCCCAATTGCATCTTCATTAAAGCCTACTTATAGGAAAATAGGGACATGGGATCCACCAACTCTACCTGAGCTGCTGCCCTTATTTCACGTCAATGCAAGACTATTATTGTCAGCCAAACTTAATCAACAAAGTGAGAAAATTGACGAACCATTTCGGCTGACCGGTTTGGAAAACAACATATCCCATGACCATTCCACAGCACCAATTTCTAACTATTGCAGAAGAATGTCCAATACTTCCACATAAATTAACAACAATTTGCAGTATCCACTAAGTTTATTCGAGAAATAGATAGACCAATTCCATAAGAGAAAGCAGCTACTTCCATAAATTAACAACAGTTTGCGGTGTGAAAGCAGTTACTTCCATAAGAGAAACCTTTCACTGTATATTGACTTGGTCATGTTTCCTATAACAACGCCTCATGTTTGGGATACAACACCCCAATTGCACCGTTAATTAAGCTGGAGATGGGATCCACCAACTTTACCTAAACTCATATCAACATCGTTACTGGGCTTTTCATTCTTAAGGCAAATATTAGCCAGTAAAAAAAAAAGCAATCACGATTTATTTGACCTTCTAATTTTATAAAAGAAATTATTTAAAGTCTTCCATTTAATTTTTGCTTAGTTTAGCTTTTAAATTTGTATTATTTATCAAATCACCTCAAAATAGATAAAAATGTTAATATTTGTTAATTTTGCTAACATGACATTCACGTGACAATCCATGTGTATACCACTTCAACATTTAATTAATTTTAAAAATTAAAAATATTTTTTATACTTTTATTTTAAATTTTAAAAATTTAATTAATTACACATTCCACGTATATTAAAAATTAATTAAATTCGGAAGTTGTGTTACATTATAATTAATTTCGCATATTATATAAATCAATTTTGTTACATTTGAATTCGACTTTTCACTAAATTGGAGTCAATATTAAAATTTGGAGATAATTAATTGATTTTTTTAAAGAATTTGAGAGTTAAAAGTACGATTAAACCTAAATTATATTAAACAACCAAGCCGTTACAAAACAATAACAAAGATTAATGAGTAAGAAATTTTGAAAGTAGAAATTATGGAACAATCATAGCCTTATGTTTAGATCTGCTCCTGCGGTAACACCTGCATGTATTCAAGTTCCAGACCCGTCACTATTATCTCATATTGGATTCTTCATTGTGTTTGAAGCATTTGATATTCTTGTTGAAAGTATAATGGAACATATATACGAGTAACCAAAATTTTTTTTGAACAATATCATTATATGTTTTGGTTAAATTTGTTCTTATTTACACAATGCCTGGAGCTACTCATAGCCCTCCCTAACCCATAAATAGGAGGCTAATGCGCTTTAGTGCACTCGAACCCATAATGTCCATACTGATCGAGTTAAGACTCAATCAACATCACAGTACCAGTTTACATTGGCGTGTTGAAGTTCAATTTTCATTATGGTATTATATTCGCTCCATGAGACATTTACAACAATATATTATATGCTTAGATATTTGAGTGATGAATTAAAATTGATGCTCAAAGTAAGCTACTTGGGAATTGTGTTGAGGAAAATGAAAAGCATTAGTTCCTTATTGATTGGGAATCAAGTGTGGAACTTGTATATATGTAAATCAACTTAGTACCTAATTAATGACTAAAGGTTGAAACATTATCTCGCACACAAGGGGTGGAGGGTGCCCCTTACGACATGGGTGACGGAAATGTCCGGACCGATCAAGCCCATGAAGGGCTGTAGATATTTTAACACAATACAAAATTTAATTTTTTCTCAACAATGAATATTATTCGAATCTATTTAAAAGGACAAATATTTCCATTTGATTTGATTTTATTCAAATTGATTTAAAGAGTCATTGAACGCAGATTTGTATCTTTATTCATGGAAATTTTCAAAATCCTCCATATTTTTTACACGCAAACACACAACTAATTTATTTCTCTCTCAGAATTCTTTTCTTTTCTCTCTAAAATTTTCAAACGTTTGGGTGATAGAAGAAGGCAAGATTTGTTCGTTGATCACTACATAGATACTCTATCTGCGATCATTTTATTGTTGTATCTGTCCAAGTGCTATAGGAGCAATGAATCATCTTAAGGAAATTGTGAAAGTAGACCTCAATATCTAGTAAAACTTGATTCCCTTATTTGGTTTACGGCTTTTCAAAATCTTATTTATTTAATTGTTTTCGGTCTAACGTTTTAAATAAATATAAATATTTATTTAATTTATTTTATTTAGATCTAGTGTTTTTACATAAATATAAATATAAATTTTCAGTATTGGCTATACTTCTACTCCACAAAAAATGATGATTAGGTGAGAAAGACTATCAATTGTCTATTCACTTCACACTTGGGCTGTTGCTTCCTCCTATCACTCTCACCCAAACTTAATTTACAAGCAATGTGGAAGTTTCGGACATTTGTGGGACAATGTACAATAATTCCACACCATTTATGATATTGACTATGTTTACTTGAGGAAAAGAAAGACATGAATGCTGGAAATTTTAAATAGTTTGTGTACAAACCCATTTTGCCCCCAAAACTAACCCAATTACAAACCGGCCCAAAAGGCCCAAAGCAGTTAATTGATTTTCAGAGAGCTAGGGTTTCTAAAAAAAACCTAGCGCAACCCGCTAGACCTCCACTGCCCCTCACCCGTGCGCATGAGCACCCACCAAGACCCTCCTGCGCCTCGGTCAGACACCTTCACGCGCCTCTGACACCGCACCATCTGCAAGAACAGAGAGCATGCACTAACACAAATCGACAAAAACAGCAGAAACAGAGGAAAGAGAGAAAAAAAATGGAACCTAGGCTTCGATGATAAGAACCGAAATGAACCCATTGTATTAGAGGGGGGCCTCTCTCACGAAAAAAAACAAGCAAAAAAAACAACAGAATAGAAAACAAAGGGTTTTGTAACTAGTTTAGAAGAGAGGAACGACCATTTTGTTAGCAGGTCTTCTGCTTCCCTTCGTATTTTTTACGAAACATCAGAAATCAAGAGCAAGGGAGCATTAGAAGGTTGTTTTAAATTTTTCGTTTTGTTTTCTAGCATAAAACATCTGTTACCTTTTATTTTATTTATTTTTGAAATTTTTACAAATAAAAAATAAAAAGGGAAAGGGAAGAGCCTCACCGAAACTCCCACGGTCGCGGCGTCGAGGTGCTCTCCCTCCGTCGTCGGAGCTTGGCCGGGGATGGGGTGTGAAGGCCCTCTCCCTTCGTTTTCGGGCGCCAAAGGGATGGCCCTCAAACGGGACCCAAAGCAAGGGCTAAAGGCCCGCTTTGTACACCATCGGCCACCAGACCTGGTGGTGGTGCGATGGGAGGCTGAGGGGAGCCTAATCGCCGGACTGAAAAGGAGAGGAAGAGTTGAGAGAAAAGAAGTTTTTTTTAAAGGTCTAATGACAGAAATGACAAAAAAAAAAAAAATGGGGCTTTTATAATAATGAAAACGGCGTCGTTTCAACAGGGCCTCCCAGACGCCAAAACGGCGTCGTTTTGGGAGGCCGACCCGAATTCAACCCGACCCAAGGCCAGGATCCGCGTGTTTTCCTACGGGAGGGTTATTTGCGCCTTTAACCCTTCCGTCTTATCGCTCATTTCAATTAAGTTTTTTTATTTATTATTCGGCTCGGCAGTTGCTTTGTGAATTCAATTTAGTCCCCCATGAAACGCAGCATTTTTGGAAGAAAGGGGTATTTTCCGTTCAGCCCCTTTATTTTCACGCGCGTTACATTAAACCCCAACCCTTTTCTCCTTTTTTTAATTAGGATCTTCAACTTTATTTCTCACTCAATTTAGTCATTTTTATTATTTGCATCCTTTTATTATTAAGTTAACTAACTTTATTATTATTATTATTATTACTATTATTACTATATTCATATTAGTATATTGTATATGTATATTTCGTATTATTGTTATTATATTTACTATCACTATATTATTATTATTATCATCATTATTTTACTTTTATCACTTTTATTATATTATTTATATATATATGTATATATTATTATTTATTTCACGTTCATTAGTATATTTATACTTATATTTTTATTATTAAGTTAACTAACTTTATTATTATTATTATTACTATTATTACTATATTCATATTAGTATATTGTATATGTATATTTCATATTATTGTTATTATATTTATTATCACTATATTATTATTATTATCATTATTATTTTTATTTTATCACTTTTATTATATTATTTATATATATGTATATATTATTATTTATTTAACGTTCATTCGTATATTTATACTTATATCTTTATTATTAATTTAACTAACTTTATTATTATTACTATTATTACTATATTCATATTAGTATATTGTGTATGTATATTTAGTATTATTGTTATTATATTTATTATCACTATATTATTATTATTATCATTATTATTTTATTTTTATCACTTTTATTATATTATTTATATATATGTATATATTATTATTTATTTAACGTTCATTCAGTATATTTATACTTATATTATTTCACATATACTTATATTTTCATTCATGTTATCACATCTTATATATTCCTATTTATATTTACATCTCAATATCATTTTGTTATCGTTATTATCATCATTATTATTGTTATCTTTATTCTCCATCTCGCTTGTAAAGTCGTCATATCGCTTATAATTTTTCGTTTTCGTTTATTATCCTTTTCGACATATCGGTTTTACTCGTTTATATCTATTTTCGTCTTATTATCACCGTTTGTATTTAACATATGTGTTCTATATGCTTGCTAGCATTGTATTCTCTCGCATGTTGTTACAATTATTACTACATTTTACCCAATACAAAATTGATTTCTTTCATAAAGGCAATATTTCGTGTTCAAAATTTGGAAAAATCGTGCTCTAACTCACTGGGTTCGGTTTCTTCTCGTTAAAATTTGAGCAACGGATATCCTTTTTAGGAATCACAATTTAAATTTTAAAACAAAATACTTAATCCGAAAGTTTGAAATGTCGTGCCCTAACTTCTTGGACTCGACACTTAGATACTTCGGGATAAGTTTCTTTCCTAAAATAGAGGCAATCTTAGTATTTGAAATCTCGGGAAATCGAGCCCTAACTCACTGGGTTCGATTTTTTTTATTTGACGAATAACGGAAGATCATCATCAAATAAAAACCCAGTTTCAAAAGGTGAGCTTAGTTTGGATTTTAAAGTATTGTGCCTAACTCATCGGACGTGATGCTTTACCTCTTGAAAATAAGAAAGCCTTAACGTCCTTCAATTTTAAAAATAAAAAGCATTGTATTTTCAAATCCTTTAAAGTTTTCAACAAATAGGACATCAATCAATCGGTTTGGTACCAATTTTGGGCGTGTCGAGGTGCTAATCCTTCCTTGCACGTAATCGACCTCGAACCCATTTTCTTAAAGTTCGCGGACCAAAAAGCCTTTTTTTAGTAAATTAAATTTTATTAAAACAAAGGTGATCCGATCACACCAAATAAAGATCGGTGGCGACTCCTTTCCTTTTTGTTTTCAAAAAAACGAGCGTTTCACCCAAAAAATGGTTACGACAGCTTGGCGACTCCACTGGGGATTTGGGGGGTCAGGCCATAGATTGATTGATTTCTGTCCTTTTGATTAAAATGGTTTCGAAAAAAGTCATGCTTCTTTTAATGCACTTTCAATATTGGTCTTGTAAATGCTTTGGCATTGCATTGTATGACCGTTGTGGTCACACCTTTAAGTGGGAGCGAAGCTACGCCGTGAGGTTTTCACCTCGCATGGGCTAGTGGACTACTTTGGAATACATCCGTACCTATGTCTCCGTGAAGTTTTCACTTCGCATGGCCATAGGGAAATGTATTCCCTGAACCGAACTCGATGCAGATGAGCCTATAATGGGTGAGGAGCGAGGAATCACTGGTTTGGGTACCTCAAACTTTAGAACTAAACCGCATATAGTGAGCCCAAGGAGCCCACCTTAGGTAGAGCTATGTCAAACCTTAGTGGTCACCCAGATAGGTGTTTGTTTATTCTACTTGCTTTATGGTACTAACTTGTTGTGTTTCATTTTTTTTTTGTGCATATCATTTCATATTTTAAGAGGTATCGATTCACGATCAGTTTCTGAGTTAGAAAGCTGGTTATGGAAAACGGATTCCTTGATAAAGTGGAAGACAATGCAGTCGTTCGTATAGTTAGAACCTAGGAATTTAGAAGGGTGTGGATCTATTTGAGCAAAAGGAAATGTGGCAGTTGGAAGAAAAGTGATCGGCGGAGAGCAAGAGACCTGTGACAATAAATTGGTGAAAAGGACTTCGCTATAGCGGGGAGAAAAGTTTATTTACTGTTGGTGCTCTTCCAAATAACAAGCATGAGTTTGTAGTTGTATTTAAGGATGTTACATCTAACAGAAACAACAGTGATGCAAGGCCTGATATCCATGATGACTCAAATGGGCAAAACAGGAAGAGAATTAAATGGCCTTATCGGTCAAATTAGCTTCGTTGCAAGACACCCATGCGAGCAACTCAAAATGCTTAGCGCGGACAGGAATCTAAAAACTCTCAAGAAGCATTGAGGGTGATAGATGTTATTTTTAGGATAGCATGCCGCAAAACAGGGATGCCTCTTGGTTTGTCAATCTTTCAAGATAATCGAATAGCCCTTGCAGACATTGGAAGAGGTGCCCTTGGCAATAGAGGCTTCCATTTAAATTTCATGGCCACTCAAAGAGGTTTTTCCCTGAATATTGATATCCGTCCTAGCCCGATTGTGGATCCTTTGCCAATCAAAATGCCATGGATCCTGGACTAGACCATGGCTAAGCAAAGCTTTAGGAACCTGAGGACAAAAGTCAGCCCATCCAATCACGAGTACAAGATCACTGGATCGAGCGAGTAGTTGTGCAAAGATCCGTCATTTTTATTGAAAGGAAAAAGTGTGAAATAAGTTAATGGTGAAACTGAGAATCTAGAGATTACTGTATATAATCATTTTGTCGACCATCACAACATACAGTCGCGCTTCTCTGCAAGACTTGCCATGCTTCAATGTCGGAGAGCCGAAACAATCTACATTCTTTTGGAGCTCCATTCCTGGAGGTATTTGCAATTGACAAAGCACTAACTAGAGAGCTTCTTTGGTTAAGATAGAAGTCTCAGGAAAGAATGAAAGCCCTATCCAATGCTTCACAGGGGAGCAACCATAGTGCCAAGTCGATAATACGTTCTTGTGGTGTTTCTATCAGCGTTAATTTCACCCAAAGTCGAAGATCGTATTCTGTCAGTACCAAGGGGCAATGATAGAAATTTCTTTGGATTTAGTAGAGCCATCTAGGAGGGAAAGTTAGGTTGTTGTGAACTTCTTGACTCATCGTTGTGATCCAAACAACATTGCAAGGGATTGGGTTCGTGTGAAGAAATGAAAGGAATTTGCATTGACCCCATTTGATAGATCCAAAGAGATTAACTAGAATAGACGACTTTCACCTGCGGTTAGAATGAGAAAAGCTATTAAACAGGTACAATCTAAATGTCCTGAGCTCGCAATTCCTTCTTCGTCTAAAAAACTCTAATCTTTATGAGCCATGAAGCGGAAGAATCCTCGAGTACGACGCTAGCTAGAGTAAATGATCGATACTTTTTTTAGAAAATTGATGCTAATGTGAGATGACCTCCTCACTACCCTCAAAGTCGTAACTATGCAATCGAGTTGAAGTTAAGTCCGAACAAGATTAAGGAAACAAAGTGTAGTTAAATTTAGCATTACACAATTGTGAATCATGGATCGAGCTTCTTGAAATAAGAGAGGAGTGTTGAGAGAAGAACTTCATCATTCTTATGATCATCAAGTTAAAAGTCAAGATTACCTCATGAAGGGAATGGTAGTTGGTCATCTACAGATTTTGGCATTACAGGTGGATATGGTAAGCATAAGATATGGGCTACAGTTTGATCACAGTCAAGAGCTAGCTCCATTGCTTGGGAAATCAAAACCTTTAGGACTTGGGACGAAAGCATATAGTAGTCCATTTTATGTAAAAGAATTTGTTTTCTAATAAAGTTTTCTAAAATGAAGTTGATCAGAATCGATACCTCTTTGCATTCATGCATTCGCACTACATTGCATTCGCATTACATTGCATTCATTTGCATTAGACTTTTACAAAAGGACCCTAATTAGGCAAAATGTTTCAGTTAACCTGGAAAACATGGAACAAAGGTTGGCGAGGATAGAGCAAAGGCAAATACAGATGCAAGAGCAATTGATCCAAATTCAACAAGAAATGCGAGAGCAAATGCTAGACTTCCAAAAGAACATGATGGGCCAGTTAACTCAGTTACTAGCCGGAGGACTTGAAAAAAGAAGTGACCGGTGGACCGACAATGTGGATAATGATGAAGACATCGTTTATTCCCCAATAAATGTCCCAACTCAACCTGATGCACATTCTCGCGTGGTACCTATCATTATTGGATCTCAATATAGGATGATACTTCGGTCTCCGTTGAATTCTCCAATGGGCCCCGGTAATGAGCAAGCCAATCGCGTTGTTTTTGGCCTACCAGAGACAAAAAAAAGGGAGAAGGGGTTTCAAAAGCCCCGAAGAAGAAGGATAAAGATGGGGCTGGCACGAATGCGTATGCTAAGGGTTATTCAAGACGCTGACAAAACCCCACCAAAGAAGGCGATTACAAGTCACCGATCCTCCAAAGCAAAACCCAATCCAGAGGCGTATTGGAAGAACCTCGATTCACTCCTATTCCCATGACGATAGGAGTTATACCGAACTTATTTGATATGCATGTTATAGCTCCTTATTTTATAAAACCACGCAACCTCCATACCCAAGATGGTATGACCTAAATGTCGAGATGAGTATCATGCGGGGTTACAGAGACATTCGATAGAGAATTGCTGACCTTCAAGAAGTTGGTGGAAAAATTCGTCAAAATGGGTGTTGTGGAGATAGGCGATTTAAGCAAAAGCGTAGCATGAACCTAAGAACATTTTAAGCAATGAGACTGTGGAAGTAATTCCTATAGTATTTAGAAGCTTACCTAGAGTAATATATGAAGTATACTTGTTGCTTTAAGCCTAGAAGCAATAAGATCTCTTTGTGAAATAGGCTCGTGTTTTGAATTACTACTTCAATAAAATGCATCTTTTGGACCAATATTTTATTTTCCATGCTATACATTCTATTGAATATTCTTTTATTCTTCATTCATAAACAATCATTCATTCTCCGTAAATTGCCTCCATCAAGACGGGTCCCCGATATCAATGACGTGAGCGATTTATTCGGACTTAACTTTCTAGTGAGATATGTGTCTAGAAGGATCTAAGGACTTAGAAGATGATGAGATTGCAACTTACTTCCTAACTTGTTAAAATGGCTGATCCTACCTCATGAAATGTCACCGACACTACAAGCCAACGAGGAGATGAAGATGGAAGCTTAGCTCACCGTAAGAATAAGGCAAGACATTATCGCATGATCACGATTAGACACATTAGGGCCAATCAAACATGGATTCCTATATATGAGGCATGGACGCTATCAAGCTAGTCTACTCAAGAGCTTTGAGCCAACATCGATTCATATTCATAGCCTTTGGTTACCTTACTAAGAGGGTAAAGGTCGCTTCACCGTCAAAATTACAAAGTCACGATCGCTACTCCAACTTCAAATTCAACTCCCAAAAAAAATCAAAATAAAAAATCAAAAATCAAAAATATAAAAAATAATAAAAAATCAAAAAATCAAAAAAAGAAGAAGAAGAAGAAGAATAAAGAGAGAATGGCGATAAAGAATGCCGAGAAAGAAACGTGTTGGCACGAATTTATAGTCTGTCGAAGATCGACACCACATCGGTCAAAACAAGATAGCCAAAACCATTCAAAATTTTGAAAATGGTGAGACTTGTAAAGGTTGGCATAGAAGTTACCATTTACCTTCTAGGTTTCTTAAAAGTTGGCGGGACTTTCACCGGTATCTTCCCCATTGGTTTTAAAAGGAAACAATTGTTGGAAGATAAGATTCCTTTTCACAAGCTTTGATTTGGTTGGGTGAAGGAATGTCTCTAAGAAGCTTAATTGACAAAGACGCATGGTCGAATGTACCAAAAATGTATGATATGGGCTTATGGCAAAAATGTTCGCTCAAAAGAATTTCAGGAAAAAGACCTAGCATTAAGAAGGGTTCTGCGTATTCAAGAAGACTCCAAAAAGAAGATTGCCTTATGCAGCAAAGAAGGGAAACAATGACCTGTCCAATCCGGTGAGTTCAAAAAAAAAGAGTTTTGCAAAAAAAGGGTGAAAAAGAACAAAAGCGAAAAAACACGAAAAAAGAAAAAGAGAGGCCGAGGCGAAAACCCGCAAAGGGCGCCTTGGGATCAAAGGGGATTTGAGTTGAAAACCCGAGAATGGCAGCTTAAATTTTGATCAAGATTGAGGCATACGGTAGTCTTACCATGCTTAAGTTAACAATGAAGAAGTATGTTGCGTCTTGGAGCATCGATAAAGTACTCCGGATCCCCTAAACACATATTGAACCTATAATGGTCCTCAAGAAGTTTGAACAGAGAAGCTCAAGCTGCGATATCTGGGGCACCTAGTTTCTATTTTTTACCTTACAAGATACACTGCCAATAAATTTCTTTCCTGATTGCACTCGCTACTTTTGCTTAACCCATTGGTTTCGAGCTATGCTCCTAACTAACTTCGTTCTTATCCATAGTTATGATCTCTTTCAGACATTTGCATTGAAATAACGATTAATGGACTAACGACACTTTCACAAAAAAAGGAGTTTCACGTATTACTCTAGGAAACTTCTAAGTAGTGTCGGAGCCTGAAACAGGACCATTGCTTAAAACTCTTCGAGTTTAAAGGACAGGAATAATGGTGGAGGAAAATTCTGAACTGAGGCTATCTCTTCGGATTGAAAATGATGATTGAACGAAATAACGAGGTATTACGTAAATAGCATCATCTCGATAAAAAGGGGGAATATATGAGTGGGGAATCATTCGCGCGAAGAATGATTTTGTATCCATGCAACTATCATGTGTGCACACCTAGTCACGATCCACAAGAATGGAAAGGTGCAACGAACCAAATCAACAAATTCTATCCCCTGAGTCGTAGTGAGATTGACTGAAGAAGACATAGATTCTACACCCCTGAGTCATAGTGGGATGACACAATTACTATACCCTTAAGACACAAGGGGTTGATCTGAAGGTGGTATAGGCCTTAAAGTCCTATATGTGCCGTAGAGTGGGCCTTGAAGTCACGTTGGGGCAAATTGTTTGAGCAAAATATGATTGTTTCTTTGAGTTCTGGCAAAGGTACCAGCAATAGCGAGATATCGTGGTTGTAACGACTGTGGTCGATCGAAGCAAAGGACAACCCTAAGCATAAAAAGGGGTCATTTCATTTTACATTCATAAGAGCGTGCAATCATCGCATCGTGATCCTTATACATTTTTAACAAAGAATCATTATCATCCCGCATTCATGCAAATGCCCTCCATAATATCATTTAGCTAGGAGCATTCGATTTATTACAATCATTGC
Source organism: Gossypium rotundifolium (assembly GCA_025506655.1). Classification (NCBI taxonomy): domain Eukaryota; kingdom Viridiplantae; phylum Streptophyta; class Magnoliopsida; order Malvales; family Malvaceae; genus Gossypium; species Gossypium rotundifolium. Next base: position 10,640,302 of record CP106726.1, read on the forward strand.
ATCTTAATGGAAAATCATCATTCTTATGACATTCTGCATTCATGTAAATGTCACCCATATCACGCGTAGTTGGGAGCATTTGAGTCATTTCGACCATAGCATCCGTATCATTTGGCATAAATACAAGCATATAAAGTCGAGTCTACAGAATATGCCCTCTAGAGGACGATGTAGCAACACTATCGAAGATTGACCTATTACCATCGACCAGCGGTGGAATAGGCTGAAGATTGTCCTATTACCATCGACCAGCGATGGAATAGGTTGAAGATTGACCTATTACCATCGACCGGTGGTGGAATAGGTGAAGACCATCTATTACCACCGACAAGCAGTGGAATAGGTCCAAAATTGTAGATCTTGTCACCTTAACCAAAGAGGGGCAAGATCGAAGGCAAATCGTGGCTCTCTAACCAGTAGGGAACATGATTTAGGCCACCGTCCTATTGCCACTGACCAGCAGTGAAATGGGTCAAAAGAAAATTGTAGGTCTTGTCACCCTAACCAGTAGTGGGGCAAGATCGAAGGCAAATCGTGGCTCCCTAACCAGTAGGGAACATGATTTAGGCTGATCCTATTACCACCGACCAAAGATTGGAATAGGTCAAAATTGTAGATCTTGTCGCCTTCTAACCGGTAGTGGGGCAAGATCGGCGAATCTTGGCTCCCCAGCCGAGAGGGAACACGATTTAGGCCATCGTTCTATTACCACCGACCGGCGAGTGGAATAGGTCAAAATTGTGAATCTTGTCGCCATAACCATGAGTGGGGCAAGATCAAGGCAAATCTTGGCTCTTTAACCAAGAGAGAACATGATTTTGGCCACCCTCCTATTGCCATCGACCAAAGGTGGAATAGGTCAAAATTGCAATTCTTGTCCCTAACCAAGAGGGAGCATGGTTAAGCTTTAGTCCTATTGCCTTAACTAGAAGTGGGATAGGTCAAGACCAAGGACCTCATCTCTCTCAAGATGCAATGAGCAATCTAAAATACAACAAATCACATCCCATTGGAGTCATTGAAGAGCAAATTGAAGCCACATAGCGGTGGAGTAGATTGAAGTAACAAGATGCGTAGACCGGAATGAGGCTACCAAGAAAAGAACACCAAAAGAAGTTAAGGCCCACCGAGACCAAGCAAATGGGTCTTTCTTATGTCTTTGCTCTATTGCCGTTACGATTAATGAGCAAAGAGGGCAACAGACAAACCCATTTTGCCCCAAAACTAACCAATTACAAACCGCCCAAAAGGCCCAAAGCGATTAATTGATTTTCAAAGAGCTAGGGTTTCTAAAAAACCTAGCGCAAGAACCCGCTAGCACCTCCACACCGCCCTCACCCTGCGTGCAGAGCACGCCACCAGCACCTCCTCCTCGCGCCTCGGTCGACACCTCACGCGCCTCGACACCGCACCATCTGCAAGAAGAGAGTATGCACTAACACAAATCGACAAAAACAAGAGTAAAAAGAGGAAAGAGAGAAAAAAATGGAACCTAGGCTTCGATGATAAGAACCGAAATGAACCCATTGTATTAGAGGGGCCTCTCTCAAAAAAAAACAAGCAAAAAAAAACAATGTAATAGAAAACAAAGGGTTTTGTAACTAGTTTAGAAGAGAGGAACGACCATTTTGTTAGTGTGTCTTCGCTTCCCTTTGTATTTTTACTGAAACATCAAATCAAGAGCAAGGAGCATTAGAAGGTTGTTTTAAATTTTCGTTTTGTTTTCTAGCATAAAACATCATTACCTTTTATTTTATTTATTTTTTGAAATTTTTACAAATAAAAAATAAAAAGGAAAGGGAAGAGCCTCACCGAAACTTCCACTGGTCATGGCGTCGAGGTGCTCTCCTCCGTCGTCGAGCTTGGCGGGATGGGTGTCAAGGCCCTCTCCTTCGTTTGAGGCGCCAAAGGATGGCCTCAAACGGGACCCAAAGCAAGGGCTAAAGGCCCGCTTTGTACACCGGCCGACCACAGGACACAGTGGTGGTGCGATGGGAGGCCGAGGGAGCCTAATCACGGGATGAAAAGGAGAGGAAGAGTTGAGAGAAAAGAAGTTTTTTAAAGGTCTAATGACGAAATGACAAAAAAAAAGAAAATGGGGCTTTTATAATAATGAAACGGCGTCGCTTCAACAGGGCCTCCAGACGCCAAAGCAGGCGCGTTTTGGGAGGTCGACCAATTCAACCCGACCCAAGGCCGAGGATCCGCGTGTTTTCCTCACGGAGGGTTATTTGCGCCTTTAACCCTTCCGTCTTATCGCTCATTTCAATTAAGTTTTTTTTATTTATTATTCTTTCAGCTTGCTTTGTGAATTCAATTTAGTCCCCATGAACGCAAAGATTTTTGGAAGAAAGGGTATTTTCCGTCAAATTTCCTTTATTTTCACGCGCTACATTAAACCCCAACCCTTTTCTCCTTTTTTTAATTAGGATCTTCAACTTTATTTCTCACTCAATTTAGTCATTTTATTATTTGCATCCTTTTATTATTAAGTTAACTAACTTTATTATTATTATTATTACTATTATTACTATATTCATATTAGTATATTGTATATGTATATTTCAGATTATTGTTATTATATTTACTATCACTATATTATTATTATCATCATTATTTTTACTTTTATCACTTTTATTATAATATTTATATATATATGTATATATTATTATTTATTTAACGTTCATTCATATATTTATACTTATATTTTTATTATTAAGTTAACTAACTTTATTATTATTATTATTACTATTATTACTATATTCATATTAGTATATTGTATATGTATATTTAGTATTATTGTTATTATATTTATTATCACTATATTATTATTATTATCATTATTATTTTTATTTTTATCACTTTTATTATATTATTTATATATATGTATATATTATTATTTATTTAACGTTCATTCAGTATATTTATACTTATATCTTTATTATTAATTTAACTAACTTTATTATTATTATTACTATTATTACTATATTCATATTAGTATATTGTGTATGTATATTTCAGTATTATTGTTATTATATTTATTATCACTATATTATTATTATTATCATTATTATTTTTTATTTTTATCACTTTTATTATATTATTTATATATATGTATATATTATTATTTATTTAACATTCATTCGTATATTTATACTTATATTATTTCACATATACTTATATTTTCATTCATGTTATCACATCTTATATATTCCTATTTATATTTACATCTCAATATCATTTTTGTTATCGTTATTATCATCATTATTATTGTTATCTTTATTCTCGCCTCGCTTGTAAAGTGTCATATCACTTATAATTTTTCGTTTTCTGCTTATTATCCTTTTCGACATATCGGTTTTACTCGCTTATATCTATTTTCGCCTTATTATCACCGTTTGTATTTAACATATGTGTTCTATATGCTTGCTAGCATTGTATTCTCTGCATGTTGTTACTTAATTGGCTACATTTTACCCAATACAAAATTGATTTCTTTCATAAAGGCAATATTTCGTGTTCAAATTTGGAAAAATCGTGTTTCTAACTCACCGGGTTCCGGTTTTCTCATAATACGAGCAACGGATATCCTTTTAGGAATCACAATTTAAATTTTAAAACAAAATACTTAATCCCGAAGTTCAAATGTCGTGCCCTAACTTATCGGACTCGACACTTAGATACTTGGGATAAGTTTCTTTCCTAAAATAGAGGCAATCTTCCGTATTTGAAATCTCGAAATCGTTTGTACCGTCAATGAAGCCATTAAGGATATCAATCCTTGTAATTCATGAATTCTCATCGTCACATGTTTATAAATGCAGCTCAAACTTGAATAATTGAATCTTTTGTAATTCAAAATGTATTTGTTGGACAACTCATTGAGTTGTTACCTGGAGGTTTAAGTATATGCTTTGTAATTCAAACAGGACGGATGATATGTGATTCAATAGATAATGAAATTCAATAATCCTAGTTTATTCATATGTGGGTTTACTTTGTTTAGTGTTTACTACCATTTTATAGCTAACAACAATCTGCAGTGTGTTCCAATTCACTGTTTACTTTCTCATGCTTTCTTTTTCATTTCCCCATCTTTTATGAGACATTTATGGTGAGCATTAGCAGAGATGTTGAGACAAAAAAAATTACTTTATTTAATCGGTTATAAGCCTAAGATTAACATTTATGAGATAACTATTGCAATTCTTTTCCTTAGGCATCGTGATGTAATCATATCACATCTCAATTGAGTATGAATATTTCTAGACTTATTCACAGTTTTGGTTTATACATTCATACCATGATAGTCATTTCTCCGCATTTTTTTTAATGATCTCAAGTCCCAAATTTGGGCATGACACAATGACTTAGAAACTAATTCTATTTTTGTAAGTAAAATTAGTTTGATTCATTCTTCACATAATTAATGTTTTTGTTGTGGAAGTATTGTATTTTCAGAAATCCATTAAGTACTATTCAGTGTTTGATACAATAGATTTGGATTTTATTATTCTATTTTGTGGAAGGATCGTTTATCTATTTTTTGTAACTACTAAATATTTTTATCTTCATTTCTTGCTAACCTATTTTGTTTTTTGCATTACTAAATTTCAGCAATTAATTGATGTTGTTTTTGCCAAACTTTGAGAGGTGTTAGTTCATCTTGAATTAAGAATTATGAATAATGTCTGAATGAAAATAAGCCCCTAAACCCTAACCTTTTGGTTAAATTGCATCTTTGGTCCTTTAAATTCCTTTTTGCTTTAATTTGATTGCTTTCTAGCATTGCAAATTACACAACAGTCTTCAAATGTCATATTAAATTCTCACTTTTACGGGTGATATTTTACTCAAATAAAATTCCTCTTAGTTTATATTTGAATCTCAAACTTAATAAAATTAAATTTCTTAAATTATTCATATATGTTTAGACATTATTACTGCCTTGATAAATTTCAAACAAGTTCAAACATTAAATATAAAATAGATAAATTTCAATTAAGCGTAAAAGAAATTAGGGACATCGGATCCACCAATTGTACCTCAATTCACATCAACTTTGTTACCGAACTACATTTACTCTGGAAATAGAAGGAAAAAAAGGACATGCATGCTTGAAATTCCAACTTTTTCTGCACCATCAACATCTTGATTTCCATGTTAGCTATAAACTTAATATGTTAATTCATTAGCTTATCAGGTGATTCAAGAACAAGCCACCATTGGGAATACACCATGCACAATGCTAAAGATAAAGACACATGGTTAAATTGGTCAAGGCAGAACATTAGACACACTTGTAAAAAAATTATGAAAATACAACAGAGATCACTTAGACATTTTGTTCTCCTTTCTCCCTTAATGAGCAGTAGCAAAGGTTATTGAGACTGAATTGAAAGTCCTGAAAGAAGAAAAAAACAACAATACCATACAAAATGTTACACTCAAACAAACCATTACAGATAGTACGAAATGCAATGAGAGACAGAGGAACTATCACAATATTAAAGACAGACAAATACCAATGCAACCCTTCACCATAGGCAAAACGGTCTACAAAATAAGAAATTGTGAAAATACAATACTAATGCTTGAACATCATTTGCAGTAATTAGATCCTTCTTCGTCTATTGCTGCGACTGCCTTTCTTTGACTTTCTTCTTCGCCTCTTCTCATGTTGGTTTTCAACCAAATTCACCAACCATTTTGGCTTACCAGTTTGAAAAACAACATATCCCACCGACATCCCGAACACTACTCCGCATCCATAACCTATCAACACCAATTTCCAGCCAAAAGCAATGTTTGATTTTGACCTATCTTTTTCAAGCACATTTGGAGGTGCTGGCTCAATGATGTTGCAACCTTTCGACACCGGAAACCCACATAGTCCTTTATTTCCTTCATATGAATCATTTCCAAATGTGTTGAATTGCTTGCCTTGAGGAATCGACCATGGAGTTGATTTTCGAAACATTTAAAACGAAAGAAATGATGATCGCCAATCTATTTGGAATCGCCCCGGACAACCTGTTTGAAGATAGGTCCAACCATTCAAGACTTGTCAAATTCCCTATTGAGGTGGGGATACCACCATTGAGGTTATTATGAGAAAGGTTGAGCCCTTTCGAGAAGTTAAGCTTCCCAATAACTCGTGGAATCTCCCTTCAAACCGATTGTTTGATAGATCAATGATCATCCACATGGTGAAAATTTTCACCAATTCCATATCTTGTCCTTTCATAACAATTCCAATGGAATAGGTATAGAAGCCATGACCTCCATAATCATCCACCCCCATGTACGACACTGGACTACCAATCTTCTCTTGATTTATGATAGCCTTGAAGCTGTTGATGTATCTCACTGGTAGGGGTCCAGAAAAATAATTACTTGAGAGATCAAAAATTTGGATTTTAGAGAAAAAAGGGCTAGACTTGGAGCTATTCACACACAAGGAACCATGCATATAATTTGACTTCAATACAAGAACTTGTAGCTGTGGAAGACTTCCCAACCAATGAGGAAATGTATCATTGATCCTGTTGTTGCCAAGATCTAGCACTTCCAGACTTTTACAATTAAAGATGGATGGCGTCAAAGGCCCTTCTAACAGATTTCCATTTAAGTTGAAATTACGCAACTGGCATCCCTCTGCAAATGTTGGAGGAATCGTCCCATAAAACTTGTTTTTCTTCAGATTCAAGAATTCAAGGCTGCTGCTCAAATTTCCAAAACATAGCGGAATTGTTCCACTCAAGTTATTGTGGGACAAATCAAGAATTTGAAGAGAAGTGACAGTGCAGATTAAAGAAGAGACCTCTCCATTGAAACTATTATCTGAGATAAGAAAGACATTGATCATCGAAGCTGGAATCGGAAGATTTCCATGGATCAAATTGGAGCTTAAGTCAAGAACTGCAATAGTCCTCCATGGAAAGTGCTCAACTTCGTCAAAGAGTTATGGGATACATTTAAATACCACAAAGAGTCATTCCCCACCTCTTGCATCCACTGTGGAATCTTACCTTCAATTCTGTTGCAAGAGAGGTCTAAAGTTTTCAAACTTATAAGCCCTTTTAAAAATTGGGGGAATTCACCAAGATTGCAAGACGACAAAATTAAGCCTATAAGATTAGGCAATATATGAATGACACTAGAAGTAAGATTAGATGTTAAGGATAGGCTGTTATATGAAAGGTCAAGATATTGGAGATTTGGAAGGTTTGAGAACATTCTCAACTCTATGACACCACTAAGATTATTTGAGGATAAGTTGAGTTTGGTAAGATTGAGAAGTTGGAATATTGAAGATGGAAGAGGACCTTGGAGTTTATTATTCTCTAACCATATCGATTCAAGTGATTTGGATTGAAATTCTTTTATATGCCCACTGAATTGATTTTGAGAGAGAGATATTTTCTTTAAGGAGGGAGCAATATACAACCATGATGGAAGTGTTCCATTGAGTAAATTGTTATCTAAGGATAAATATATTAGATTAGGAAAAGCGATTACCTCATCCGGAATGGGACCTTCTAATGAGTTTCCATATATTATCAAGTATTCAAGCTGCGTTAGGTTTAGAATTGACGATGGAATTTGTCCACTCAATTGGTTCCCAAACAACCTTAAAGAAGTGAGTTGCAAGAGGTTCCCCAATGTTATTGGAATTTGTCCACTCAATTGGTTGTTTGACAAGTCTAAATGAGTGAGTTGCAAGAGGTTTCCCAATGATCTTGGAATTTGTCCACTCAATTGGTTTCCGACAAGTGTAAATCAGTGAGTTGCAAGAGGTTCCCCAATGATCTTGGAATTTGTCCACTCAATTGGTTCATCGACAAGTCTAAATGAGTGAGTTGCAAGAGGTTCCCCAATGAGCTTGGAATTTGTCCACTCAATTGGTTCCCAGGCAAGCTTAAATAAGTGAGTTGCAAGAGGTTCCCCAATGATCTTGGAATTTGTCCACTCAATTGGTTTCCCGACAAGTCTAAATGAGTGAGTGAAACCAATTTTGACAGGTGGGAGACTTGGGATGGGACCTTTCCTGAAAATTCTGCGTAAGAAAGGTTGAGGTAGAATAGGATTGTAAATTGACCAAACTCAGATGGAATTTTGGAAAGATTAAAATCATTGTAGGCAAGGTTGAGTTTTTGAAGGTGAGGAAGAAGGAAGAGAGTGGTATTGGAAGGGAAGTTGCCATATAGCCAGCTGCAGCTCAAGTCAAGGGCAATAACATGAGCATTTAGGTGGTCACAAGTGACCCCATCCCATGAGCAGCAATCTGTACCCTCCTTCCATGAATTTGTCTTGGGATAAGATTTATCGCAAAACGAAGAAGCATTCTCTGTTATGGAAAAGGAGTTCTTGAACTGGATTAGTGAAGAGCAGGAGTGAGATCCTGAAGAAGAAGCACAAAGATAGGGAAAGAAGAGGAATAGACAGAGAAAGAGATAGGAGGCCATGTTATGTTTGTAGAGGAAGATGAAGGATAGGAATGGTATTTATAGGCAACAAATAATACCACAACATTAGTGTTACAGTCTTTTTTGCTTTTACATTGAAAAGCTATTGATATTAGATGTTCAAAATTTTTGTATTTTTCACAATCATCAACAATCACTTAGTCTTCTTTTTACCATATATTTTTCATTCTTAAAATTGGATGCTTTTTTTTAAAGCAAAATCTTGAATTTCATTTGAACTCCCTAAACAACTAAAAAAATTAAGATTGATGAGATCACAATGTAGATTGACTTAGTCTTCTTCCCTATAACACGTATATTCACTTGCCTGTCAACCAAAGCTAATTAATGTGGAAATTATTTTCCACATAAAACAACAAAATTGTCTATTGACTATACTTTAACTCCACAAAGAAAGACAAAGACTATTACGTGTCTATTAACTTCACACTTGCTGTCGCTTCCTCCTATTCTCTCACCTAAACTTAATTTACAAGCAATGTGGAAATTTCGGACATTTGCGCCTCAATGTACAATAATTCCACACCATTTGCAGTATTGACTACGTAAACTTTGGTCCTATTGCAAAATTCACATGCAATGCGGGACATTTACATTATGCAGAATTCAACACATATATGGGAATTTTTGTATTTCCACAATCATCATGTTGTTAGTGACCAACAATTACTTCCTGTTTACCATATATTTTTCATTCATAAAATTCATTACCATTTTTTTTAACCAAAGAAGTAAAATTTTTAACATTCATGAGATTACAAAGTCTTCTTCCCCATAACACCTCAAGTTTGGTCCCAAACTTTCCACACAAAAGAATAAAGAGGAAGAAGACTGCAACAAATTTAACTATCACTTGTCTATTGACTATACTTTAACTCCACAAAGAAAGACAAAGACTATCGTTTGTCTATTGACTTCACACTTGCTGTTGCTTCCTCCTATCTCTCTCACCCAAACTTAAATTACAAGCAATGTGGAAATTTCGGACATTTGCGCCATAATGTACAATAATTCCACACCGTTTGCAGAATTGACTACGTTTACTTGAGGGAAAACAAAGACATGAATGCTAACGTATTAATCTAGAATAAAAAAGACTTTGAATATCACTTTAAAAGAAGCGGGAGAAATTCAGGTATCAAATTTATATTTAAGCCTAACTAAAACTAGGCATCTAAAGTCAGCACAAGAACAGAGTTTAAATAGTGTTACATTGAACGTTAACGTATTAAAGATTTTGACTAATACAACTTTTGTTTTTCATTTCTGCAGGTTTGGTAATGCCAAATTTTGATCAATTGAACCATTAAACTAATAAAACTGACCAAAATTTGATTAAAGTTGACCGTTAGTAGTTAACGACAATATCGACGTGGTTGTTAATAGATGGCACATCAACATTGTTTATTGCCACACCATCACTGACCGCTGACATGATAGTGCCATGTCGTCGTCCATTGCTGAGATGGCAGTGCCACATCAGCAAAAACTCAAAAAGTAAAGCCACCTAATCTTTAATTTTATACCTCAACTTCATATCATCGACCATGTTCTCTATTATTGGATTCTTTATTGTCTTTGAAGCATTTGATATTTGTGTTTAAAGCATAATGGAACATATGTACGAGTATCCATTTTACATTGACGTGTTGAAGCTTCCATCAGAGAAACTTGTCACTGTCATGAGTACGCCAAATTATTTTCCACACAAAGAAGAAATTTTATAGTATTGACTATGTTTAACTCGAGACAAGGATGATGAGATGAGCATGAAGATCGCTAGAAATTTGATCCACCAATTATGTTCAATGTCTTGGTCTCCTCTTTTGCTGCTGCCAAAACCCCCCAACAACTTCACATACTCTTTCATCCTTTCATTATCGGCCCAACTTAATCTACAAGCAATAAGGAAATTCCAGGACATTTACAGCACAATTCCACACCAAATAACAACAATTTGTTGTATTGATTACGTTTACTTGAGAAATAGAGAAAAAAAACATGCTTGTCTGTACCGTCAATGAAGCTACCATATGAATGCATTCCATAAAGCATTAGATAATTGTGTTTAAAGCATAAGCTAACATATGTAAATCAATAAATCGATGTTCAACTTTAAGATATATTAATTAGTTTATATGTAGCAATTTTAGAGCAGAAAATTTTGTTGCCATTACAATTGTCTAACATATATACATATTACTACTAAACATGTTGATAAATGGATAAATATGTCCATTTTTTTTATCAGTAACTATTGCTAAAATAATTTCCTGTAAACCGAGATTACGGCCGTTTATTTAAATTAGCTTAAGTTGGATTTGTCAACATGAAGAAAACATAACCAAATCCCTCTTATAACGTGCCGTTTGCACATTGAAGTATTGACTATGCTTAGTGGAATAATGTAGAGATACAACCCCCAAATGCATCTTCATTAAAGCCTACTTATAGGAAAATAGGGACATGGGATCCACCAACTGTACCTGAGCTGCTGCCCTTATTTCACGTCAATGCAAGACTATTATTGTCAGCCAAACTTAATCAACAAACCGTGAGAAAATTGACGAACCATTTCGGCTGACCGGTTTAGAAAACAACATATCCCATGACCATTCCACAACACCAATTTCTAACTATTGCAGAAGAATGTCCAATACTTCCACATAAATTAACAACAATTTGCAGTATCCACTACGTTTATTCGAGAAATAGATAGACCAATTCCATAAGAGAAAGCAGCTACTTCCATAAATTAACAACAGTTTGCAGTGTGAAAGCAGCTAATTCCATAAGAGAAACCCTTCACTGTATATTGACTTGGTCATGTTTGCTAAAACAACGCCTCATGTTTGGGATACAACACCCCAATTGCACCGTCAATTAAGCTGGAGATGGGATCCACCAACTTTACCTAAACTCATATCAACATCGTTACTGGTCTTTTCATTCTTAAGGCAAATATTAGCCAATAAAAAAAAAAAAGTATAACGATTTATTTGACCTTCCAATTTTATAAAAGAAATCATTTAAAGTCTTCCATTTAAATTTTTACTTATTTTAGTTTTTGAATTTGCATCATTTATCAAATCACCTCAAAATAGATGAAAATGTTAATATTTATTAATTTGGCTAACATGACATTCACGTGACAACCCATGTGTATACCACTTGACAATTAATTAATTTTTAAAAATTAAAAATATTTTTATACTTTTATTTTAAATTTTAAAAATTTAATTAATTACACATTCCACATATATTAAAAATTAATTAAATTCTAAAAGTTGTGTTACATTATAATTAATTTCTACATATTATATAAATCGGTTTTGTTACATTTGAATTTTGACTTTTCATTAAATTGGAGTCAATATTATAAATTGGAGATACTTAAATTGATTTTTTAAAAGAATTTGAGAGTTAAAAGTACCATTAAACCAAAATTATATTAAACAACCAAACCCCTTACAAAACAAAAACAAAGATTAATGAGTAAGAAATTTATGACTTATGAGTAAGAAATTTTGAAAGTAAAAATTATGGAACAATCATAGCCTTATGTTTAGATCAGTTGCTGCGGTAACACCTGCATGTATTCAAGTTCCAGACCCGTCACTATTATCTCATATTGGATTCTTCATTGTGTTTGAAGCATTTGATATTCTTGTTGAAAGTATAATGGAACATATATACGATACGAGTATCCAATTATTTTTTTGAACAATATCATTATATGTTCTGGTTAAATTTGTTCTTTTTTACACAATGCCTGGAGCTACCCATAGCCTCTCCCTAACCCATAAATAGGAGGCTAATGTGCTTCAACGCACTCGAAACCATATCCTCCTACATTGACAATAATGTCCATACTAATCTAGTTAAGACTCAATCAGCATACGAGTACCCAATTTTACATTGACGTGTTGAAGTTCAATTTTTCATTATGATTTTATATTCTACTCCATGAGACCTTTACAACAGGATATCATATGCTTAAGATATTTGAGTGATGAATTTAAAATTGATGCTCAAAGAAAGCTACTTGTCAATTGTGTTGAGAAAAATGAAAAGCATTAGTCCCACATTGATTGGGAATCAAGTGTGGAACTTGTATATATATGTAAATCGACTTAATACCTAATTAATGACTAAAGCTTGAAACCTTATCTCGCACGCAAGGGGCTGCAGGGCGCACCCGCACGACATGGGTGACGGGAAATGTTTGAACTGATCGGGCCCAAGAAAGGCCTGTAGATATTTTAGCCCAATATTAAATTTAATTTTTTTCTCAACAGATATTATACAGAATCTATTTAAAATGACAAATATTTCCATTTGATTTTATTTTATTCAAATTGATTTAAAGACTCATTGAACGCAGATTTGTATCTTTATTCATGAAAATTTTCAAAACCCCTCCATATTTTTTACACACAAACACACAACCAATTTATTTCACTCTCAAGAATTCTTTTCTTTTTCTCTCTAAAATTTTCAAACGGTGATAGAAGAAGGCAAGATTTGTTGGTTGATCACTACGTAGGTACTACTGCTGCAATTATTTTATTGTTGTATTCTGGGAGACAGACGGCCAACGTTTCTCCAAGTGCCATAGGAGCAGCCGAATCTGTCATCAGGAAACTGTGAAAGCAAACCTCAATATCTAGTAAAACTTGATTCCCTTATTCGGTTTCTAATTTTTTAAAATCTTATTTGTTTAATTATTTTCAGATCTAACGTTTTAAATAAATATAAATATTTATTTAATTTGTTTTATTTAGATCTAGTGTTTTTTACATAAATATAAATATAAAATTTCAGTATTGGCTATACTTCTACTCCACAAAAAATGGTGATTAGGTGAGAAAGACTATCAATTGTCTATTCACTTCACACTTGCGCTGTTGCTTCCTCCTATCACTCTCACCCAAACTTAATTTACAAGCAATGTGGAAGTTTCGGACGTTTGTGGGACAATGTACAATAATTCCACACTATTTACAGTATTGACTACGTTTACCTGAGGGAAAAGAATGACATGAATGGTGGAAATTTTAACTAGTTTGTACGGTCAATGAAGCTACCTAAAAGCCATTTAGGATATCAATTCCTGTAATTGGATTAATCTCATGTTTGCCGCAATGTTTTGACAGTGTAATCGAATGTTAAATATGTTACTCTGCGATGCTATTGTAAATATTACTCTTAAATTTGTTGGTAGATATATAGGTTTGGCACAAAATTAAGAATACACAAAGGCTCAAACCATACCTTATGTTCATGAGTTCTCATCATCACATGTTTATAAATGCAACTCAAACTTGAATAATTGATTCTTTTGTAATTCAAAATGTATTTGTTGGACAACTCATTGAGTTGTCACCTGGAGGTTTAAGTATATGCTTGTAGTTTCCAAGTGATTATGGTAAGGCATTGGAGGTCAAACAGGACGGATGATTTGCGATTCAATAGATAATGAAATTCAATCCTACTTTATTCATATGTGGGTTTGCTTTTGTTTAGTGTTTACTACCATTTTATAGCTAACAACAATCTGCAGTGTGTTCCAATTCACTGTTTAATTTCTCATGCTTTCTTTTTCTTTTCCCCATATTTTATGAGACATTTATGGTTAGCATTAGCAGAGATTTTGTTTTTTACATTACTAAATTTCAGCAATTAATTTCAAACAAGTTTAAACATTAAATATAAAATAGTTAAATTTCAATTAAACCTACGTAAAGGGAATTAGGGACATGGGATCCACCACCTGTACCTCAATTCACATCAACTTTGTTACCGAACTACGTTTCCTCTAGAAATAGAGGGAAAAAAGAGACATGAATGCTTGAAATTCTAACTTTGTCTGCACCATCAACATCTTGATTTCCATGTTAGCTATAAACTTAACATGTTAATTCATTACCTTGTCAAGTGATTCATGAACAAGCCATCACCGGGAATACACCATGCACAATGCTAAAGATAAAGACATATGGTTAAATTGATCAAGGCAAAACATTAGACACACTTGTAAAAACATTATGAAAATACAACAGAGATCACTGAGACATTTTGTTCTCCTTTAGTGAGCAGTAGAAAAGATTATTGAGACTAAATTGAAAGCCATGAAAGAAGACATAAACAACACCACCATACAAAATGTTACACTCAAACAAACCATTACAGACAGTACGAAATGCAATGAAAGACAGAGGAACTGGCACAATATTAAAGACAGACAGATACCAATGCAACCCTTCACCATAGGCAAAACGGTCTGCAAAACAAGAAATTGTGAAAATACAACACTATGCTCAAACATCATTTGCAGTAATTAGATCCTTCTTCATCTATTGCTGCAATTGCCTTTCTTTGACTTTCTTCTTCGCCTCTTCTCATGTTGGTTTTCAACCAAATTCACCAACCATTTCGGCTTACCAGTTTGGAAAACAACATATCCCACCGACATTCCGAACACTACTCCGCATCCATAACCTATCAACACCACTTTCCAACCAAAAGCAATGTTTGATTTTGACCCATCTTTTTCAAGCACATTTGGAGGTGCTGGCTCAATGATGTTGCAGCCTTTCGAGACCGGAAACCCACATAGTCCCTTATTTCCTTCATATGAATCATTTCCAAATGTGTTGAATTGTTTACCTTGAGGAATCTGACCATGGAGTTGATTTTCAGAAACATTTAAGGACGAAAGAAATGGCAGATCTGCCAATCTATTTGGAATCGTCCCAGACAACCTGTTTGAAGATAGGTCCAACCATTCAAGACTTGTCAAATTCCCTACTGAGGTGGGGTTACCACCATTAAGGTTATTATGAGAAAGGTTGAGCCCTTTCAGTAAGTTAAGCTTCCCAATAACCTTTGGAATCTCCCCTTCAAACTGATTGTTTGATAGATCAATGATCATCCACATGGTGAAAATTTTCACCAATTCCATATCTTGCCCTTTCATCACAATTCCAATGGAATAGGTATAGAAGCCACCACTACCATTAACATCTTGCACACCCATGTATGTCATCGTACTTGCATCTTTAGTGAGATTTATGATAGCCTTGAAGCTCTTGATGTATCTCCCAGGTAGGGGTCCAGAAAAATAATTACTTGAAAGGTCAAAAATTTGGATTTTAGAGAAACAAGGGCTAGACTTGGAGCTATGGTCATGCAAGGATCCATGCATTTGATTTGACTTTAGTACAAGAACTTGTAGCCGTGGAAGACTTCCCAACCAATGAGGAAATGTATCATTGATCTTGTTGTTCCCAAGATCTAGCACTTCCAAAGACCTACAATTGAGGATGGATGGTGACAAAGGCCCTTCAAATTGATTTCCATTTAAGTTGAGATTACTCAATTGACATCCCTTTGCAAATGTTGGAGGAATCATTCCATAAAACTTGTTCTTCTTTAGATTCAAAAATTCAAGGTTGTTGCTCAAATTTCCAAAACATTGTGGAATAGTTCCACTCAATTTATTGTGGGACAAGTCAAGAATTTGGAGAACACTCACATTGCATATCAAAGAAGAGACCTCTCCGCCTAAACTATTGTTTGAGATCAAAAACACATTGATTGTCGAAGATGGAATTGGAAGATTTCCATGGATCAAATTGGAGCTTAAGTCAAGAATATTAATATTCTTCCATGGGAGTTGCTCAACTTCTGTCAATGAGTTGTGAGATAAATTTAAGTACCTCAAAGAGTCACAAGTCACCTCTTGCAGCCATTGTCGAATCTTTCCTTCAATTATATTGTTAGAAAGGTCCAAAGTTTTCAACTTTTTTGACCCTTTCAAAAATGGGGGGAATTGGCTGACATTATTTGAGCTTAAGGATAGGCTGTTTAGTGAAAGGTCAAGATATTCAAGATTTGGGAGATTTGAGAACATGCCAAACTCTATAACACCACTGAGATTATTTGAGTATAAAAGGAGCCAGGTAAGGTTGAGAAATTGGAATATTGAAGATGGAAGAGGACCTTGGAGTTTATTATTCCCTAACACTATCATTTGTAGTGATTTGGATTGGAATTCTTTGATGTGTCCACTGAATTGATTTTGAGAGAGATATATTTCCATTAAGGAGGAAGCAGTATACAACCATGACGGAAGTTTTCCATTGAGTAAATTGTTAGATAAGTCTAAAGATATTAGATTAGGGAAAGCAGCTACCTCATCTGGAATGGGACCTTCTAAAGAATTTTCAGCTATTCTCAAGTGTTGAAGCTGTGTCAGGTTTAGAATTGACAATGGAACTTGTCCACTCAATTGGTTCCATGACAAGTCTAAATAAGTGAGTTGCAAGAGGTTCCCCAATGATCTCGAAATTGGTCCCCGTAAATTGGAATGAGACAGATCCAAATATTTCAGGACATATAGGTTGTCAATCGAATCAATCAATTTTGTAAAGGACATCCATGACAGATCCAAATGTTCAAGATTACTGCTCTGATTGAACTTCAGAAGATCAAGACTAAGGTTTCGGTTGTATCCTAAGTTAAGCAAATTGAGGTTTGGCGAATGAAGAATGTTACTTGGGAATTTTCCTTGCAAATCACAACCACCAAGACTGAGAGACTTTATAGAAGAGGATAGATTCATGAAAACATTAGGATTAATAGAAGGCATGATAATTCTATCAAGAAAAAGATGTCTCACCTCAGTTAGGTTGTGAACAAGTCCCTCCAAAGTATTTTTGTCAAGTGTTAATTGGTCAAAAAAAACATTATGAGAGAGATCAAGTGAAACCAATTTTGACAAGTGGGAGATTTGGGATGGGACTTTTCCTGCAAATAACGTTTCTGAGATGTTAAGATACACCAGCCTTGTAAACCGACCAAACTCAGAGGGCATCTTGGAATAATTAAAATCATTGTAGGCAAGGTTGAGTTTTTGAATATGAGGAAGAAGGAAAAGAGTACTATTGGAAGGGAAGTTGCCATACAACCAACTGCAACTCAAGTCAAGGGCAATAACATGAGCATTTAGGTGATCACAAGTGACCCCATCCCATGAGCAGCAATGTGTACCCTCTTTCCATGAATTTGTCTTAGGATAAGATTTAAGGCCAGCAATATCATCACAAAGAAAAGAAGTAAACTCTGTTTTGATGATGGAAAATGAGTTCTTGAAATGGATCAAAGCAGTAGCTTCGTGATGAGAGCACAGGTGTGTTACTGAAGAGGCAGAAAGATGAGGTAAGAAGAAAAATAGGTAAAGGAAGTGATAGGGTGTGATTAAGGAGGCCATGTTATGTTTTCAACTAAGGTTAACATGGTATGAATTATAAGAACCCTAATTATAGGAAGAAAAAAACCGATATGAAACTAAGAATTTTAATGGTATAGTCCATTGAAGAAATTTTATGGAAATTGTGGATAACCATCATGTTTTTATTTCTGATGGAGAAAAACTAAGAGTGTGAAGAAGACCAAAACTGTCAATGTCACCCAAACCTAATCTACAAGTCACCACAATGTACAGTAATTCCACACACACACACACACACACACACACACAAAAAGACTATAATTTTGTCCCGACATATTCAAAGCAGGAAAAGAAGTTCGAAGTTTCAGAGTAAATAACACTTGAATGATTGTATTATAGAAAACACTTCAATGATATACAATCCCTTATCAC
This sequence comes from Gossypium rotundifolium, assembly GCA_025506655.1. Taxonomy (NCBI): domain Eukaryota; kingdom Viridiplantae; phylum Streptophyta; class Magnoliopsida; order Malvales; family Malvaceae; genus Gossypium; species Gossypium rotundifolium. The sequence continues at coordinate 10,658,458 of CP106726.1, forward strand.
TTGTCTTCTATATATTCAAAGTTTACTGCTTGAAAATTCAAACCTTGTGTATCCTATATATGTTGAACAATGGTATCTAACAAACATATTTTCCACAAGACTAGAAAATTTGTATGCCATTTTCTATTACTTGCAAGAAAACTACCAGGGAAATTGCATTTCTAATTAATCCATAGGCTTTAAACTCAAACAATAAAAACCAAAAAGAACAGGAAACTTCTAGGAAAGAAATTTTTATTACATCAATTTTCCAGTTATTTAATCTTTACCCCATGTTGGTTCTAGATTAAATTTGAAAAAAAAAAAAAAAAAGAAGAGGCACGTATATTTCTATTTTTGAAAAGTAAAGGATTATAACTCAGCCAAATAAAAAAGTCACAATGCAAAGCACACATTCAACAAGCAGAAAAACCAACAACATTGAAAACAAAAGGCGATAACAGATCATGCACCGCACCAGGCCCAGAAAACCAAATTGCATCATTGTAGTGTCATTTATATTATCAAGTCATGATATCCATATTACTTTCCCACTAATTAATTCAGTTCAATAAACATAATTTGAATTAATGGCCTAAATTTTAAACTTTGAAGAAACATAAGGCAACTGAATGAAAATTAATAACCTCCATCACCAGAGCTGCCCGCGCTTGTCTTCGTACATGTCCTCCAAGTAAGCAAGATAATGATATTCTCCTTTAGAGATCATGAAGATAAAAGATTGAACCTAAACATCAGGAAAATATGTCAGTGGACATTACAGTCAGAAAAAACAGATGATGAAGTACAGCATCCAAAATCCATGCCATCATTCTTTTTCTTAGATGTCAATGCTTACTGCTACTGAGGTCCCATTGAGGCAAAATGCTGGGAAATGTTTGAGCCTTTTACCACATGTCCATGCAGTGCCTGCTCACGTAATATCTGAACTTTGTTCAGTCAAGTTCCTCAAAAGATAGCCCTGTAATATGCAACATATGAATCAGTGTCAGAAAAGGCCAAGGAAAGAGTAAGGAACTGAACTAGTAGAAAATCAAAATAGTATACCATATTATCCAGTGCTTGGGCTTTCCAAGCGCTAATCTCAATCATTTCACAATCAGGAAACGCAAAGCTAGCAGCGTGTCATGTTTCGGTGACTCTGTCACAGAAAGTTCTATAAGAAAATGTAAATTTCAGAGATATTTGACATGGTGTTTAGTTTCCAAGGAAACATGAATTCCAAAGATCAACGACTCTGCCAAGTTCATCGCTTCAATCAAAAATGGTAAGAACAAGAAGACCAGTCAACAGTAATCGATAATAACATTTTCTAAAACACTAAAAATGACTTGTAGGGATTATAAATTTGAGGGGGAAATGGATGAACAATGGGATCAAGTTACAACTTACAAGCATGTGATAACTAGCAGACATAACTCATACAAGACCTAGTTGTATTATTGAACTCTTATATAAAAGACAACTGAAGATGCAAAGCTTACTTTTTAAGCTTTTCTGACGCTTGATAAGCATAGTTTTAGTTCAGTTCCCAAGTCTAAACTGCTTTGCTATGGTATTATTTTTGTAAGTACATTAAGACCGATGCATGCTATTGTGATTTATCATCTTTGAAGCCAAGAAAATGACAGAATTCAAAGACCAAAGGTTTGATTACATACTAGATCGATCTCCCTGAAACTACTGCTTTGAGAGCATGGATGTAAGCCAATCAACAACCTCTCTCCTCAACCTCCATTTGAAACCAGCATGAATTGAATTCTCAGCACCATATACCCTCACAAACTCCTCTGCAACAACATAAAACATATGCCTAACACTCCTCTGAGAACCGATAACTGCGCAGACAGATTCATACCGAATGGAATCCTTAAAGAAATATTGAACCACACGATTACCGCGCTCCTGTGAAATAAACTCCTCCATCCACTCGAAACAATGACCATTTCCAGACATTTTGATATACAATACGCAATCTGCTTCACTACTTGTTCACATAGCTAAAAGATGTCCGATGAAACTGGCAAAGGGTTCTTCTAAAATCGTACATTAGCTGCCAAAAAGACAACCACCATACATTCATTCATTCAGTAAACAGCTTCAATATGGAAATAAGCTATTATCTTAAAAATGCTCTTTCTACCACAGAAGAATAAGAACTAGGCATCTCAGAAAACTTGCTAAATTAATGACTTTGCCCACTTCAAAATGAACAAATGATTGACTGCATTAACCCCAAAGAGGTCACCATCAATCTCCAGTTGAACTTTCAAGGAATAATAATAAAAAATAGAAGGAAATTAGGAAAAAGAAAAACTAACCAGAACTCAGTAAAAGCTGATCCGTGAAGATCTGCAGTTAGTAAGAGATAAAGCCCATGACTAAAGTCCAAGCTTGAAAGAACCAATGACTCACTAAACCAAGAGAATCACCAATGAATAAAGGAAAATGGGTACTTTCCTTTAAACCTAAACATACAATATTTAGCCTCAAAACAAGATCCTCTTTGGGAAAAATTCAGGTTTTCACAAAAGGTGAAAGTTAAAGAACTTGTCTTTGTATTGATGTGTGGAACACGAGATAGTGAAGGAAAATAGAGGTGAAGAAATAAGACGGAGTAAGTGGTGAAAAAGGAGAGCCTAAAAGAGACATTTTTGAAGGGTAGTTTAGAAGTTACAGAGGCTTTGGCATACAGCAGCTGATAAGGAGAGAAGACAAACCAGAAATGCAAGTAAGACGACGACAAAAATAAAGTTGAAAAATTTTTAAGATTTGATGAAATAAAATTTTGTAGCTTAACGAATTGGGACGAAGTCCACCAGTCTGATGCCCATAGAACCATACCTGGGATTTTCTATTTGGGATAACTTTCTAACTTCTCCGACTTAGTCCTTGAAGTTTTTTTTTTTTTCGCATTAGTCTTGAAACATTGCAGATTTTTTCAATTACATTGTAGATTTTTTTTAATTTGATACTTAACCTTGAATTCCATTCAACTTTGAGATTTGAAAAAAGAATAAATTTTTTTTTAAAATTAAAAAAAAAATAAAGAAACTAAATTTCCAGCATGCAAAGTGCAAATGAAACAACTGTTTTTATAAAAGATGCGTTGATTCACTCAGATTGGAGTACCCTTAGACAAGCTTATTCTTGTAGAGAAAGAAACTGAATTTTGATTTCATTTGCTGTCGCAAAAATTTTTAGTTTCAACAACATATTGAAAGCATGCCTACATTTCGGCAGAAAAAAGTACAAATTCTTTCATCAAACAATTTAAATGATGCAATGCAAAGAGTCATCAATGTATGATCTTTTTATCATAAAATAGCCTTTTTACTGGAAAACTTGATACGTATTCTTCTATGCTAAATGATCTCCGTAAACTGCAATCATCGACTATACGTAACTCTTTCGTCAGCGCTGCCAGAGCCGACCTTCTTGTTTCTGTTCTTGAACTCGCCTGTGTCATCAAAGGCAATGAGCATTTATCAATGTTATAAAAACAATACAAAAATGTATGAAGATACTTCACCTTTGATACTCTTTAGAACGCTCGAGAAACCCTTTTGCGATATCTTTTCTTTCATAGGATTGCAATACTTGTCTGATATCAGCCAGACTATTGCGGGCTACATCTGTGGACAAATCAAAACAAATGGTACTATAATCAACAAACGAATATAGGAAACATAAAATTTGAACAAAGTCAACATGCAGAGGAAAAAGCAACAACATAGACTTACATTCAAGAAATGGAATAAGGTCTAAAAGTGCAGTATCATCTGTCTCGAGCTTCTATGGCTTAATAGGGACACAATTTTCTGGTTGAAGGCTAGAATCAAATGCATGAGCACTCACATATAAAATCTTGGTTGGATCCCTGTTTAGCTTTGAAAGATCCTGCCAACAGGAACTATTTGTTAACAATAAGGCCATAGATTAATACACATGGTATTGTAGAAACTAAGGAGGCGAAAACCAAAAACAAAATGTTTTGAAGGGAAGAGATTGACTATAACATGGTAAAAGTATCATGGAAGCCCATGTATTAGGAGTCAGATTACATTTTGCCCCCTTTACTCAAAAACTAGACAAATCAGTACTTATATATTAAATTAAAGAGGAAACTGGTCTTTTCTGTTAAAAATTTCATTCATTGCTACTGTTATTGGTGTAGTTGATAGAATAACTAGACAGTTGTGCATAGTGTGTCACGTGTAGAAATGGATGAAATTTGTTACAGAAAGACCATTTTGCTTTTTAATCTAACGTACAGGGACTAATTTACTCATTTTTTTAGTAGAGGGGGCAAAATGCAATTTGACTCCTAGTATAAAGGCCTCCATGGTACTTTTACCACTATAACATACTCTATAATGCTTGCCATCCTGATATTTAGTAGCACCCCTTGATAGCCTATATCGTATCCAATGGTTAGTGTCCAACCTTTCACAAACAGGATCAACATACTGCACAGTCGAAAACAAACTAATTATGAACTTGCAGGTAACATCAGTTTATCATATACTTATGTATTTAAAATGGTAGCCACAATGAAAAATATCAAATTACCATATTCATCTGGTCAGAATAGATGACAATTTCACAGAATTTTGCTAGATGTTCCAAAAAGGCATCAACTCTGCAAATCATATTAAATTCTTTTTTTTAAAAAAAACCAGTTTTAATCATATAAAAAAAAAACCCAAAATCACAAATGATCCGATCTTTTAAAAGGGAAAATGGAACTTACTATAAGAGAGATAACCAGCATAGCCAGTAGTTCCAGCAACACCTGCAATGAGTCCGTACTTGACAAAGCTCCAAATTTTCCCCCTCGAAACCTGTAGGGCAACTTCCGGCGCCGGAGGAGGAGGTGTCGACTGATCGGAGAGAATGGATTGTGAAGAAATTATTGTTCCTTTAGAAGGATCCGAAGAAGAAGAACCACTCCTGAACATAAACCCCTTTGAGAAATAATCTTTGAACAGAAATTATTTGAAATTGTTGCAGATCTAAGAACAATGGAAGACATTTTTATTAGAGTATTTTATTTGGCTTTCTTTTTTTTTTTTTTTTTTTTTTTATGGAGATTTTAAATTAATTAGGGTTTAGGGTTTTAGAAATCGAAAGTGGGGGATGAAATCGAAATGTTGAATTTAGGGGGAGTGTTTGGAAGTTGGTGTTGAACTATTCTATCTAGAAACTAGAATAAGGATCGCGGAATTCGTCGTTTGGTAGTTGACTTTGTTTTTCTTTTTGAGTAAACTACAGTTTTAGTCACTTATATACAGTTAAATTATAGTTTTGTCATTAACTTTTAAAAAGTTATGATATGGTCACTATAATTATCGATTTGTTACGTTTTGGTTATTAAGCCGCTAACAATGTAGCAACAAGCTGACTTGGCACGTTATATCATCATTTCGAACGAAAACTTTAAGTCAAATTGGACAAGTAATCCCTATACATTTTCTTTTTGAACACTTTAATTTTTTTCTTTTATTTTCTTTGTTCCTTTTCTTTTATTTTTTATTTCTTTTCTTACCTTGTTCTTCACTTGTAAATTTATCAAAGGAAACATCATAAAAGTATGTTTTGTGAACTTCTCAATTTCCTTTTACTAATTTATTACAATATCTTCGTGTTTTATATTTATGCCATGTTTGACAATCACGACTAGACTCTGAAACTGCTTTCGGGATCATGATATCTTCCTTCTCCTAGCAAAAAAGATATCGAGCGAAAGGATACTCACTTCGTATGTGTATATGAACAAGCAATAGATGTAGCAAATAGAGTTGGTGGCTAGGAAGATCTAGGTGTTGATAGATGTCAATATTATTAGAAACTCATGTCTAACTTTACAGTTGCTATCTTAAAGGAGTTGATCGGCCCGATCACACTCACATAAAAAGCATCAAATATATTCAATAATATCAACAGTACAAGCATGACGGTATCAAATTATAATATAGTAACTTACAATGAAACACTTTAGTAAATATTCTAAGGATCGTTCTTCCATTGGGATTGGTAAAGGAAAGCGTTAATTGATTAACCCATGTAAAAGGTAATTACTAATTTAATTGACTCAAGAATTATTAGTCCAAGTTGAATGAAAATCATAAAGAAAGTAACCTAGCTTAGCAATCAAACAAATTAACCTAATTTCCCTCTTTCTTGTCTTAGTAATGGTCGATTCGTTAACTAACTACTTACGAAGCTAATGTGCATATCTTAAGTAGGTATCTTCTCTTAGTCTCACCCTAACGTAATCTCACCGTAACGTAAGAGTTACTGTCTAGGATCTCCTCTAGATCTCATCATTTGGCACAATTGCATCAAAATTCTAAATGATAGAATCTCATCTTGGTCTCATCTATCTCGATACTTCACTAAAGGCGTCAATCCTAACGTATCAACCAATTTAATACCATTGAACAAGCAAATAATTAAGATCATGCATATCATTCCCACTCATACTTAATTAACACAAAGCCAAAGGTTCCTCAATAGCATGCATTATAGCACCCATAGATTGGGTAAGCCTTTTCCCATATGAGTTGCTTTTGTTTATCATGTTAAGTTTCACAGAAAATTTCACATCTCCAATATGGGTTGCTTTTTCCAAAAATAATTATTTGAACTTAAACCTACTCATTTGTCACATTAAGGGTAGAGTGCCACGAAAAGTTTTGTTATTATTTTAGAGGTATTTACTTTTTAAAGTTACTTGAGAAATATTTGTTTTCATGTTTTAGTGTATTTAATGAATTTTGTTTTAATTTTGTTTTTCATGCAAAAAATTAATACAAATATATCGGACTTGGCTTTAGCATTTTTTTAAGCTAATTTTTTAGTCAAATTAAACCCAAACTTAAAATCGAAGCTAAAATTTTATACTTACTCAACCCACTATGATGTCCAATAAAAAAATTAGTAAGCATCACAAACTATGGCAACACATTATCTCCCTCTCGTTAGACTAAAAGTTTACCTACCAAATTAAGAGTTCACCTTGCTACAACACATTGTCTTAATCTTTCCTTGGGCTAAGGGATAATTATTATATGTATAATCGTGATGACTAAACTAGCATATGAATCATGGCTAAATCACATCAAGATTTGTCACTAGGGCTCTATAGCAGCATCACAAGTCCTTCAATCTTAGCCAATACACATGCAGATAGTATCATGATTCAACCATCAATTTCCTTAGTAAAACATCTATTTAGGAGACTTGCATCTGGCCAGATACTTCTCCACTGTTGAACCACACCTCTTTTAGAACCTTTCATTTCCTCTCCTACTTCATTAAAACCACCGCAACTGGCTTTAAAATAGAGATGGACTTAGGGACGAAGTTAGAAACTTTTTCCATCTGTTTTTCTTTTTTTTCATAGTGCTTAAAATTCCTCATAATTCCTCTTCAATCATAAATAAGAAAATAATACGGTTTAGTTTATTCAAACTCACGCCCTTCTTTATTATCAATAATGTCCATATTAATCAGACTAATCCTCGATAAAAATCAAAAATTTAAATTTTTAAATGTTGGAGGGAAGGTTTAAAATTTTGTCCTTGATTCAACATTGATGAAGATGAAATGGATGGGGATGGCTTAATAAATGTGTGTTCCAACCTCATTAAAGAATAAGAATCATAGCCACAAGCTTTTCTCAAAGCATTGAATGCAATGCAATTCAATTTGTAATTTGGAACCTCCAAAACCCATAGAAACCCGTCATGTGGTGTTCATGATTCATCCATGCAACGCTTTAGATGGTGACACGTCTTATTTTAATATAATTGTAATAACTAAAATTATTTTTATTGATTAAGATTTTTAATTAAAAATATTTTTTAAAAATTAAATTAAATGATAAATGATTGTGTTTAAGTATATCTTGTTTAAGGTTATACTATAGTTACAATACTTCTATTATGTTTAAATTTTAGAGTATATATACTATAATTTGACGTAATTTGGTTCCTCTAATCAAGTATAAGCTAAGGGCTGCAACCCCAAATGAAAAATTTCCATTTAAGCTCTTTTATAATTTATAAATTTATAAATTAGTAATGGTAAAATTACACTTTGACCCTTTAATTGATAAAAATTGATTTAATACTTTAAAAATTATAAAGATATAAGCTATTAAAATGGAGAAATTAAATTTTACTATCATAAAAATATACAATTTAATTCCGCCCCTACCTCTACTTTTATAACATCATTAGTTAGGCCAATTGTTGACACCCTTAATTATTTCAAGACGCTTAAGCTAGACTTTTTCTTAAAATATTACAACTTATCATGTCAAAATTATGTGAATTAAGACATAAAGACTAAATCCCAAATGTGAGCATAATAATAGATCAAAATTATAATATAATCATTATTCTTATAATGACCAAAAGAAAGGGAAAAAAAGATGGGTATTTTCATGAATCGGTAAAAATACTATATAACAATCATTACTATACCCCGGATTGCATTTTGTTTCTACTGAAAATTTGGTAAATTGCTCCTTATGCTATAGTAGATGTGGCAAATTGAATAAATGTGTAAAGGTTGAAGGCTAAATTTATTATTTTATCGACACAATTTTAACAGAGGGACTATTTTACTCTTTCATCTAACGTATAAGAACCAACTTGTCCATATTTTAGTAGAGTGACCAAACCCAATATGAAGTATAGTACAATGACTGATATGATACTTCTACCGTCATGAATCTCTTTTATAATGATCGATCTATATATACTATTATTTAAAGCTTCGGCTTGACTAAGTTGATGTCACCCTCAATAGGTTTCTAACTCAATTGTGAAATTAATAAAAACCCAATATTTTTATAAAGCAACAAATATGATTTAAGAGTATTTTGTCATTTTGGATAGAGATAAATCTCAAAACTATACATAAAGTATGGTTTAATGTGCAATTGTATACATTAAATTTTGATTTGATCCAATTCTTGTAAATTATTAACACAATTATTGATATAAACATCATTTTATGTTTATATATTACACATATAAATAATTATCCTTATCCAATATAAAAATAAATTGATGCATTTATTTCTTTAAATGTATATGATTAAATTAAAATTAAAGTTTCAAGTATACATTTGAACTACAATTAGAGTTTCACGTGTATAATTATACCAAATTAAAATTCATATATATAATCACGCGTTAAATCAAAATTTATGTATAATTTTGAGATTTATCCTTTTAAATCTTGTACAAAGCCCAAAATTTGCCCTACCACTCATGAGAAAAAAAAATAAATAATAAAAATAAAAAAATAAAAGGCCCAATTTACAAATGGCCCAAAAGGCCCAAACACAAAATTGAATGCTAGGTTTCTAAAAACCCTAAGCCATGCAATGAACCACCCCCACCGCCTCGACGCCACACCGCCCTCGACCACCGCAAAGACCATACCACCATCCCATCACCGCCCATGCCCTCGCAAAGAGAAAAGACGCAAAGAAATCGAGAGCGAAGAGAATACAAATTTTTTAGGGCTATAAAAGCCGATTAATGAGATATGTAAGGGGTTTTTTCGGTTTTCTCTTTTCTTTTTGGTCTTTCGATCAATTTCTTTGTAAAAAGGGGGCACGTATTTTTCTTCTGGTTATTTAAAGCCTAAGAAAATGGTTGTAAGGGACCTCTTTTTCGCTTATCAGAAAAGGAAAACAAAACAGATTCAAACGAGAAAATAGAGAGCAGCAGATTCTCATTAAACAAAGAAGGAGAGACGAACCAAAATGAACCAGACCCAGTAGCTTTAGGAGGTGATTTTACCCTTCTCATTTTTTATTTCATTTCGAATCCTTTTTACACAAACATACATATAAAGCAAAAAAAAGGAAAATATAAAAGGGAAGAAAAGAAAAAATTTACCTTTTCCTACCAATATGCGTGGTGGCATGCACAACGCGCGTGATTGCGTCATGATGGTTGCTGGCCGAGTCTCACCGGGTTTCGAGCCCTCTAGAGAGGAAGAGGAGTTTTTTTTTTTTTGAAGCAGAGGCGAAATGATTTTTTTGATTTTTAGGCCTTAAATAGCCCCACAAACATTTGGCGTTTTGGGGGTTTTAACCCCAAAACGACATCGTTTTGACGTTGACCCGATCCGATGGCACCACCCGCCTCAGATCCGCGTGTTTTTTAAAAAGGGGATATTTGCGCACGTGGTCCTTCCACCTTTTTGTGATTTTGCAATTAAGTTTTTGTTATTTTAAATTTAGCCCAATAAGTTACTCCGATTCTCAATTTGGTCCTCGTTGCTGCTGTGTGTTTTGGCCGAAGGGGTTATTTACTTACTTGGTCCCTCCAGTCTTTTTGCGCATGCAATTAGATCCCTAATCTTTCCTTTATTTTTAATTTCCCCCCCTAAATTTTGTTTATTAATTTAATTTAGTCCTCTATTAACTAAACCTTCCTATTATTGTTATTATTATTATATCGTTATTACTATTATTATTTTTGTTATTATCACTTCTCACTCTATCATTTTACTTCTATTTTATCATGATTATTATTATTTATTATTATTATTTTATTTACCATTTTTATAACCATATTATTATATTGTTATTAGTACTATTATTATATTATTATTATTATTTACATTCCGTTCTAATATTTTATTATCATTTCCTACCATTATTATTATTATTATTATTATTATTATTATTATTATTATTATTAGTATTAGTATTATTATTATTTACCAATATTATTATTTTATTGTTAATACTATTCTTATTATTTATTTTATCATTATCTATTACTTATTGCTATTATTATTATATTAGTATTGTCATTACCAGATTATATTTTTATATCGTATTTTTTTATAAACGTATTTCACTAACTTCACTATTATTATTATTATTATTATTACTATTATTATTATTATTATTATTATGATTATTATTATCATCCTAAAACTAGTTTTTAAATTGTCTTGTATATTATCAACTCTATTTCTTATAAATCTTGTTATGCATATCGTATATATATTATAATACTATTATTGCTATTGTATCACATAATGTATATACTTATTCTCCATTACATTTTATTATTGTTATTATAATATGTTTACCATCATTATGTCTTATATATTATATTATTATAGTTGTTATATTATCCTTTTTATATAATGTGTATATTGTTATTATTACCGTATCCCTTGCATGTACACGCCTCATTATTCATTCGTTAAATACTATTATTCAGATTCTCTTTGCTTATTATCTTTTGTTTTCGCATCTTGCGTTGTTAATATTATTACCACCGTACTTTCTACCATCGCTTGCTTCTCACTAATTTTTCTCGATGCATCAATTTTATAACAATTGATATTTCGTATTAAAGGTTCGAGAAGATCAAGCCCTAACTTACTGGGCTTCGGTTTTTCTCGTTTAAAGCTAAACAATGGGATATCTCTTTTGAAATTGCAATTTAAATTTTAAAACAAAATATTTAATCTTGAAAATTCGAAATGTCGCGCCCTAACTTACTGGACTCGACATCTAGATACTTCGAGATAAGCTTCTTTTTCTTAAAAATAGAGGCAACCTTAGTATTTGAAATCTCGAGAAATCGAGCCCTAACTTCTTGGGTTCCGTTTTCATTTGATTTAATAACTAAGATCCTCTTCAAAACAAAAATCAAGTTTTAAAAGACGAGCTTAGTTTTGAGTCTAAAGTATGCGCCCTAACTTACTGGACATGATGCTATATCTCTTCGATAATAAGAGAGTCTTAACGTCCCTTTCAATTCCATCAAATTTTGAAAATAAAAGCATTGTATTTTCGAACCCTTTCAAAATTTTCAACAAATAGGACATCAATCAATCAGTTTGGTACCAATTATGGGCGTGTCGAGGGTGCTAATCCTTCCTCGCACGTAATCGACTTTCGAACCCGTTTTCTCAAAGTTCGTGGACCAAAAAGTACTGTTTTAGTAAATTAAATGTTTTATTAAAACAAAGGTGATCCGATCACACCAAATAAAGATCGGTGGTGACTCCCTACCTTTTCTTTTTCAAAAAACCCGAGTCGTGGCGTCGTGCCATCGCTTTCACAAAAAAATGGTTACGACGACTTGGCGACTCCACTGGGACTCGAGGTCAAGCCATAGATTGATTGATTTTGTCCTTTTAATTAAAATGGTTTTGGAAAAATCATGCTTTTCTTAATGCACCTTCAATAATAGCCTCGTAAATACTTTGGCATTACATTGCATGGCCGTTGTGGTCACACCTTTAAGTGGAAGCGAGAAGCTATGCCTTCGTGAGGTTTTCACCTCCGTATGGGCTAGTGGACTGCTTTCGGAATACATCCGTACCTATGTCTTCGTGAAGTTTTCACTTTCGCATGGCCATAGGGAAATGTATTCCCCTGAACCGAACTCGGTCCGTATGAGCCTATAATGGGTGAGGAACGAGGAATCACTGGTTCGTGTACCTCGAACTTTAGAACCAAACCGCATATAGTGAGCCCCAGAGCCCACCTTAGGTAGAGCTATGTCAAACCTTAGTGGTCACCAGATAGGTGTTTGCTTATTTTACTTACCTTATATTCCATGATATTAACTTGTTGTGTTTCATTCTTTTGTGCATATCATTTCATATTTTAAGAGGCATCGATTCGCGGTCAGTTTCTGAGTTAGAAAGCTGGTTATGGAAAGCGAATTCCTTGATAAAATAGAAGGCAATATGGCCGCCCGTACATGGTTAGAGTCAAGCTAATTAGAAAACAAGGGACTAAAAGCTAGAATAGCTGAGCTTGGGCGATCTCTACACCACTATCGAAGTCGAGACTTGGAAAACCAACTGAAGTCAAGCCTGAACGGAATCGAGGAAATGAAAGGTAAGGTTGAAGAGCTAGAATCGGCATTAATCAGTAGTGAGCTCCAAATTGAGCTTCTGGAAACGAGAGAAAGGAGCTGGGAGGAGAAGCTTCGCCATTCTCGCGAGCAAGTTAAAAGTCAGAACTACCTCACAGGTGAAGCGATAATCCAGATTCAAGAGGTAGCTGATCACCTACAGACTTTGGCTGCGAAAGCTGACATATTGAGCGTGAGATACGAGCTACCATCGGGTCATGATCAAGAGCTAGTCTCCTTGCTTGGGAAAATCAAAACCTTAGGCCTTAGGGCGAAAGCATATTTGTAATCTGCTTTATTTAAAGGGTTTCGCCTTCTAATAAAGTTTTCTAAAATGAAGTTGATCAGAATCGATGTTCTCTTTCTGCATTCATGCATTTGCATCGCATTACATCATATGCATTTAAATTCATAGAAAGAGCCTAATTAGTTAAAATTAATATAGAGAGGGAGAAAAGGAAAATCTGGAAACCGAGAACCATTACAAGACATGTGATAAGACAAAGAAAATGGATCAAAGGTTTGAACAATTTCGTAAGGAAATGCAGAATGATGCAGGAGCAAATAATGAAGCTCCAAAGAAGATATGATAGAAACGGATGCAAGAGTCCCAAAACAACATGATAAGTCACCGCACAACTATTGGCCAATGAACGAGGAAAAGGCGCGCCGCTAGCTCGAGGAATGATGACGACCACGCTTACCCTCCGTGATTTACCCCGCCAAATACCCAAGCACCACCGTAAATATGTCCCCAAAGGACGCCTGTTGTTATCGAGCCACAGTGCGAGTTGAGACAGCAATGCAGCAAGACTTCCCGATTGGTTCGTGCACTAATCCGGAGAAGGTCCGACTAACCCTATAGTCCCCGATTTTGATGAAATGGCAAAAATAGACCAAGCAAGAATCGACCTGCCAAGGCAACTTGAGGACCGTTGTAAGTGGTTAGAAGAGAAGTTTAAAGAAATAGAAAGCTGACCACCTGGTCATGGGGTAGACGCTAAGGACTTAAGTTTGGTCCCAAACTTGGTGCTTCCACCAAAGTTCAAAATGCCTGAATTTGAAAAATACAGTGGGACTAGCTGTCTAGAGGCCCACATCACTATGTTCTGTAGACGAATGGCTGGCTACGTGCACAATGATCAACTCTTAATCCATTGTTTCCAAGAAAGTTTAGTGGGCGTAGCTGCTAAATGGTATAACCAGCTTAGTCGGGCCAACATTAGTTCCTGGAGAGATCTGGCCCAAGCATTTCTAAAGTATTTCAGCCACGTTACGGACATGGCACCGGATAGAATTACTTTGCAAAGCATGAAAAAAAGACAAAATGAGAGTTTGGATAACACGCAAAAGGTGGAGGGAGGTTGCCATGCAGTCCAACCACCCTTTTAGAAAAGAAAACTACCATGCTCTTCATCAACACTCTGAAGGCTCCTTTCATAACCCATATGATAGGGAGTACCACCAAGAGCTTTGCCGACATGGTAATGGCAGGGGAAATGATCGAACATGCAATCAGATGCGGCAAGATTGAAGCAGGGGAAACTAGTAGAAGGCCTGTTCCTAGGAAAAAGGATGACGAGGTGAATAATACAAACATGAGGGACTCAAATCAGCCTAGTAAGTATCAAGGTTCATCAAGGAAAGAATCTCGCACAAGGAAAAACGTTGAAAAAATCCAATTTACGTCAATCCCTATGACATATAAGGAGTTGTATCAAAGTTTATTTGATGCACACGTTGTGTCTCCCCAATATCCAAAACCGATGCAACCTCCATTCCCAAAATGGTATGACCCAAACGCGCAGTGTGAGTATCATGCGGGGATCACAGGCCATTCGATAGAAAATTGCCTCACTTTCAAGAAATTGGTGGAAAATCTCATCAACATGGGTATTGTGAAGTTCGATGGTGAGCAATGGTATGCCCAAGAGAACCGAGGAATAAAAGTTTTCCAAACATCCGCCTTTATGTACTTGAGAGTGTTTTGAACAATAAGACATGGAAGAAACATGTATTTTAAAGCTAATCTAGAGTAATGTGTAAAACACACTTGTTGCTTCAAGCACGAAGCAATAAGATTTCTTTTGAGAAGTAGGCTTGTGTCCGAATTTTATTTCAATAAAATGCATCTTTCCAAGTAAATATTTTCATTCTTTACATTTCATATGAATATTTTCGCTCATGACCATATCATACGAATAATCATCCTTAGGATTATTTATTCTTTGGATTTTCACCCTGAGGGCCCCAGGATATCAATGACATGAGCGACGTTGTTATCGACTTTTTAGTGAGATATGTATCTAGAGAGATCTAAGGGCTTTAAAGATGACAAGGATTGTGACTTACTTCCCAATGGTAGATCCTGCCTTATGAAGTGTCAGCAGACGCTATGAACTAACGAAGGAGATGAAGATGGAAGCGTAGCTCCTCGTAGGAATAAGGCAAGACCTCGTTGAGCTATTTTTAGGAATTCAAGATGTTTTCGCACGATCATATCAAGGCATGACAAACTACTAAAACATAGGTATACTGTTAAGGTTGGGGTTTAAGGAACCTATGTTTTACAACAGCCTAGCTACTCAAGAGGCTCAGGCTATTGGTTCACTAAGAAAGAGAAATTGCACCTGTTATGCTATAAAATGTCAAATCGAAGAAGACTGTGCCTTCTCTGTTTTTGAAGCATGGATGTTAACAAGCCAGTCTCATCGAAAGCTTTTAGCCAACATCGATCCATATTCATGGTCGTTGGTTACCTCACTGAGAGGGTGAAGGTCGCTTCATATGCCAAAATTACAAAGTCGGCAGTTATAAAAAAAAAACATTCAAGATTTTTTGAAAAAAAAGCTGAGACTTGTAAAGGTTGGCATAGGGAAGTTACCGTTTACCCTTTAGGTTCCTTGAATATTGGCCAGGACTTTTGCCGGGGCATCTTTCCCATTGGTTTATGAAAGGGGAAACAATTGTTGGAAGATAAGATTCCTTTTCCCCAAATTTGGATTGAATTAGATGAAGCAGAATGCCTCCAGTAAGCTTGATTGAAAGTATTCAACAGGGTCAAATGTACAAAAAAAAAAAGAAAAAACACAAAACACAAAACAAAAACACAAAAAAACAAAAAAACGAAAAACAAAAAAAAAAAAAAAAAAAAAAGAAAAAAGAAAAAGGAGAGGCCAAGGCGAAAACCCGCAAAGGGCGCTTTGAGACCAAAGGGTATTTGAGTTGAAAACCCGAGAAGGGCAGCTCAAAATTTTGATTGAAAGTAGGGCATTCAGTAGTCTTGCTACGCTCGAAGAAGTATGTTACGTCTTGGGGCATCGACAAAGTACTCTGGATCCCCTAAACACATATTAAGCTCAAAATGGTCCTCAAGAAGTTGGAACAGAGAAGCTCAAGTTACGATATCTAGGGCACTTAGTTTCCATTTTACCCATTTTTGTTACTTGTGGTTATTTTATTCCTCAAAATACCACCGATAAATTTCCTTCTTAATTGCATTTGCTAGCTTTGATTAACTTGTTTGTTTCGAGCTATGCTCTCAATCAGTTTCCTTTTTGTCCATTTTTACAATCTTTTTTTCAGGCATTTTGCAGTGAAATAACGATTAGTGGACTAATGATACTTTTATAAAAGGAGTTTTGCATATTACTCTGGAAGCTTCTGAATAATACAAGGACCTGAAACAGGACTATTGTTTAGAACTCACTCAGCTCAAGGTTTGGAAATATTAGAGAAAGATGATTATCTCTTTGGACCTTTTATTGGTTGAACGAAAAGACGATACATTTCGCCGGTGATACGACCTTGACAGATAACGAGCAATGCCAACCCAGCAGTACAAAAGGATCATTCTCGAGAAAAGAAAAATGATACTCTGCATTCATGCACATATCAGGCCTACACATCTGGTCATTACACCAGTGAATGGTGTAACAGATCAAATTGATCTTATACCTCGAAGTTACAGCAGGATGGATAGAAGAAACCAAATGTTATTCTCCAAAGTTGTTGAGAGATACAAACTTTATGTCTCGAAGGTACAGTGGAAGGACCACGAAATTACAATGGGCAAGCTTGTTGAGCAGAATATGATCATTGTTTTTGGGCTTTCTATCAAAGATACTAGCTGAACAAGAAAGCATGATAACGCATTAGTGATAGAACCTTGATGAATTACGAGCAATGACGACCCCAAGCATTTAAAAAGGGATCACTTCATTTTGCATTCATACATCATTTCAAAGCACGTTTAGTTAAGAGCATTCGACTCATTGCATTCTAATCATTGTAAAAAGATCACTCTCATGACATTTTGCATTCATAAAAGTGTCATTCATAACACATGTAGTTAGGAGGCTTTGAGTCATTACGATCATAGCATCCCCACCATTTGCATAAGCATAAGCACATAAAATTAATTCTACAGACGGGTTCCTCAAAGAACGGTGTAGCAATATTAAAGTTCGATTTGTTTCCTCAAGATGGTAGTGGGGTGGATCAAGATTGAAGTCTTCACGAAGATAGTAAGGAAGCAATTTGAAAAGTTCGATTTTGCTCCTTCGAGATGGTAGAGGAGCAGGCTGAAGATTGAAATCTTCCTGAAGGCAGTAAGGAAGCAAATTGGAAAGTTCTGAATTCTTATTTCCTCGACGTTCCAGTGGAGTAGGTTGAGATTACAAATCCCGTCTCCCTGAGTTAACAATGAGGATCAATCATTAGTTCCTTTGAAGTTTCAGTAAGAGAAGATGGAGATTACAAATCTCTTCTCCCTGAATTCTCATTTCCTCGACGTTCCAGTGGGGTAGGTTGAGATTATAAATCCCGTCTCCCTGAGTTAACAATGAGGATCAATCATTATTTCTTTGAAGTTTCGGTAGAGAAGATGGAGACTACGAATCTCTTCTCCCTGAAATCTTATTTCCTCTAAGTTCCCGTGGAGTAGGTTGAGATTACAAATCCCGTCTCCCTGAGTTAACAATGAGGATAAGTCCTTATTTCTTTGAAGTTTAGGTAGAGAAGATGGAGACTACGAATCTCTTCTCCCTGAATTCTTATTCCCTCGAAGTTCCCGTGGAGTAAGAAGTAAATCGAAGAAATCAATCTGGTGGTCCTTGAGTTTGCAAGGATCAGATTGAAGATAGCAGTTTAGACATTCCTAAATTTGCAAGAGCAGATCGAAAGTAAACAAGTCACATCCCATTGAAGTCGCAGCAAGAGCAGATTGAAGCCACATATCGGTGAGTGGATTGAAGCAACAAGATGCGGTGGGCAGAAGCGACGCTACCTGAAGAAAAGCACCTGAGAGGCCAAGACTCGGCGAGGCCGGGCAACATTGGGCTTCTTTAAGTCTTTGCTCTATTCTCGTTACGATAATGAGCAAAAGAGGGCAATTGACAAAGCCCAAAATTTACCCTACCCACTCTGACAACAAAAAAATAAAAATAAAAAAATAAAAGGCCCAATTTACAAATGGCCCAAAAGGCCCAAACACAAAATTCAGAATGCTAGGGTTTCTAAAAACCCTAGCTGCAAATGAACCACCCCCACCGCCTCGACGCCACGCCGCCTTCCGACCACTGCAAAGACTGGTCACCATCCCGTCACCACCTCGCCCATGCCCTGCAAAGAGAAAACAAAGCACGCAAAGAAATCGAGAGCAGAAGAGAATACAAATTTTTTTTAGGGCTATAAAAGCCGATTAACAGATATGTAAGGGGGGGTTTTTTTGGTTTCTCTTTTCTTTTGGTCTTTCGATCAATTTCTTTGTAAAAAGGGCACGATTTTTCTTCGGTTATTTAAAGCCTAAGAAAAGCGGTTGTAAGGGACCTCTTTTTGCTTATCGAAAAGGAAAACAAAATGATTCAAACGAGAAAATAGAGAGCGTGATTCTCATTAAACAAAGAGGAGAGACGAACCAAAATGAACTGCACCAGTAGCTTTAGGAGGTGATTTTACCTTCTCATTTTTATTTCATTTGAATCCTTTTACACAAACATACATATAAAGCAAAAAAAGGGAAAATATAAAAAGGAAGAAAAGAAAAAATTTACCTTTTCCGCCACCATGCGCGGTGGTGGCGACAACGTCGACATTTGAATGCGATGGTTGCTGGCCGAATCTCACCGGTGCTCGAGCCCTCCGGAGAGGAAGAGGAGTTTTTTCTTTTTTGAAACAGAGAGCAGGAAATGATTTTTTTTCAGATTTTTAGGCCTTAAATAGCCCCCACAAAACGACGTCGTTTTGGGGCTGGCTTTTAACCCCAAAACGACGTCGTTTGACCTTGACCGATCGTCGGCCGGCCGACCCGCCTCGGGATCCGCGTGTTTTTAAAAAGGGATATTTGCGACGTGGTCCTTACGCCTTTTTGTGATTTTGTAATTAAGTTTTTGTTATTTTAAATTTAGCCCAATAAGTTACTCCGATTCTCAATTTGGTCCTCGTTGTTTGTGTGTTTTTGTAGAAGGGGTTATTTACTTACTTGGTCCCTCCAGGTCTTTTTAGCATGCAATTAGATTCCCTAATCTTTCCTTTATTTTAATTTCCCCTAAATTTTGTTTATTAATTTAATTTAGTCCTCTATTAACTAAACCTTCCTATTATTGTTATTATTATTATATCGTTATTACTATTATTATTTTTGTTATTATCACTTCTCACTCTATCATTTTTACTTCTATTTTATCATGATTATTATTATTTATTATTATTATTTTATTTACCATTTTATAACCATATTATTATATTGTTATTAGTACTATTATTATATTATTATTATTATTATTTACATTCCGTTCTAATATTTTATTATCATTTCCTACCATTATTATTATTATTATTATTAGTATTAGTATTATTATTATTTACCAATATTATTATTTTATTGTTAATACTATTCTTATTATTTATTTTATCATTATCTATTACTTATTGCTATTATTATTATATTAGTATTGTCATTACAAAGATTATATTTTTATATACGTATTTTTTATAAACGTATTTCACTAACTTCACTATTATTATTATTATTATTATTATTACTATTATTATTATTATTATGATTATTATTATCATCCTAAAACTAGTTTTTAAATTGTCTTGTATATTATCAACTCTATTTCTTATAAATCTTGTTATGCATATCGTATATATATTATAATACTATTATTGCTATTGTATCACATAATGTATATACTTATTCTCCATTACATTTTATTATTGTTATTATAATATGTTTACCATCATTATGTCTTATATATTATATTATTATAGTTGTTATATTATCCTTTTTTATATAATGTGTATATTGTTATTATTACCGTATCCCTTGCATGTACACGTCTCATTATTCATTCGTTAAATACTATTATTCGTATTCTCTTTGCTTATTATCTTTTGTTTTCGCATCTTGCGTTGTTAATATTATTACCACCGTACTTTCTACCATCGCTTGCTTCTCACTAATTTTTCTCGATGCATCAATTTTATAACAATTGATATTTCGTATTAAAGGTTTGAGAAGATCAAGCCCTAACTTACTGGGCTTCGGTTTTTCTCGTTTAAAGCTAAACAATGGGATATCTCTTTTGAAATTGCAATTTAAATTTTAAAACAAAATATTTAATCTTGAAAATTCGAAATGTCGCGCCCTAACTTACTGGACTCGACATCTAGATACTTCGAGATAAGCTTCTTTTTCTTAAAAATAGAGGCAACCTTCAGTATTTGAAATCTCGAGAAATCGAGCCCTAACTTACTGGGTTCCGGTTTCTCATTTGACGAATAACGGAAGATCCTCTTCAAAAACAAAAATCAAGTTTTAAAAGACGAGCTTAGTTTCGGGAGTCTAAAGTATTGCGCCCTAACTTACTGGACATGATGCTATATCTCTTCGATAATAAGAGAGTCTTAACGTCCCTTTCAATTCCATCAAATTTTGAAAATAAAAAGCATTGTATTTTCGAACCCTTTCAAAATTTTCAACAAATAGGACATCAATCAATCAGTTTGGTACCAATTATGGGCGTGTCGAGGGTGCTAATCCTTCCTCGCACGTAATCGACTTCCGAATCCGTTTTCTCAAAGTTCGTGGACCAAAAAGCACTGTTTTAGTAAATTAAATGTTTTATTAAAACAAAGGTGATCCGATCACACCAAATAAAGATCGGTGGCGACTCCCTACCTTTTCTTTTTCAAAAAACTCGAGTCGACCGCGTCGTTTACTGTTTCACAAAAAAAATGGTTACGACAAATACAATTTAGAAAAACACATTCACATGATGAATTTAAACCAAAAACCTCAAAATCTTTCTTACTCTCCAATTTTACCATTTCAACAAAAGTTATAATTAATTTTCATATAAATTATTTTTATAAGTTTCCTATATAATTTCTTTTACCCACGTCTTGAATTTCGCATAATCTAAAATACATGGTAGGTACCTTTAATGACATTTATTAGCAATGTTTTTTTTTTTTATTTGTCAAGATTAGAGGTGAGTGTTGAATCGAGTTAAGTCGAATTAAGGGCCAGTTCTTCATTGCTTTTCAAAAGCACTTCTGGCTCCAAAAGCACTTTTGGAAGAAAAGCTGTGTAGAACAAGCTGCTTTTGGCTAGAATTTTTGGCTTTTCAGAAGTGCTTTTTAAAAGCACTTCTAAAAAGGAGAAGCTAAAATTTTTAGCTTTTCCTCTCCCAAAAGCACTTTTAGTGCTTAATTACTTTTTCACCCCTCTAATAACATAGTACTTTTCTTTTTTTCGTGGAGCTTAATTACAAATGTGTTAAAATTATTAATTAAAAATAAAAAAATATTTTTAAAATATTAATTACAAATATTTAATGGTTATATTTAAATATTTAAAATGTAGTTTATATATTCTAATTAAATTTTATAACTAATTAATATTTATTACTTATAAATATTTAAAATTAAAATTTATATTTCATATATTAAAATATTAACAAGTTATAGTAATTTTTATATTCTTACTAAAATATAATAATATTAACTAATTTAAAATTTATTTAAATGTATATTTGTTACTTGATAATAGCATGTCTAAAATTGACATTTTATTTCTCAAAAGCACTTTTGACAAAGAATGCTAAACACTCAAATTTTAAAGTAAACTTTTCAAAAGCACTTCTCAAAAGACTTTTCTACAAAGACTTTTCAAAAGCACTTTTCAAAAGCATTGCCAAACTAGCCCTAAATAGAGCAAAAGAAATTTGAGTTAATCAAGTTCTCGAGTCCTATTTTATCATTCTAGCTCAATTTGAATTTATTTTTGAATCAAGTCAAGTGAAATGAAATTGAGTCGAATCGAATCGAGTGAGATTATTCGAGTTAAATTAAAAAATTTAAACATGTCAAATAAAAATATTATTACAGGATTAATAATTCCATGTTAGAGCACATAAATTTGAAACCATATATATTTGAAAAAATTAATAATAATAATAAAATAAGATACTTGAGTATGATAAATTTGAATCATTAATTAGATTCCAAAATTATTATTTTAGAAAATTTTAAAATTTTAGCTTTTTATATATTTTTAAAAATTTTAAAATTTTTAAATATAAATTTTGAAATTTGTATAAATATTTTGAATTTTAAAAATTACTGTGAATTTTAAAATTTATTTTGAATTTTTTGTATTTTTTGTTGGAGAGACCAATTTGCTTATTTTCAAAGTTGACGGGGACCAAAAGGGTATTTAAATTTCAAAATTCGAATAATTTGAATAACTAAAAAATTCGATTTGATTAACTTGAAATTCAAAATTATTTTCAATTTTTTCGAATCAAATTGAGTTTTGCTTATCCCTACTCAAGGTATTTATCAAAACGAGCTCAGTAACTAATGGTTAGATGCCAGCCACGAGTTTTAAAGCTGCTTCATACCCAAGGTGAGGAACAAACTCTCAATCACTGGTTAAAGTAGTAGAAACTATTGCCATCCAACCTAACTCTCGTGATTATTTATTAGCAACCCAAAATCGTAAAATCAAAATAATAATAATAATAAACCCACTAAACCCTTTAATTTATCACATAAATTATAAATTATTCATTTATTAAGTTTTAATTTTCCATTTAAAATTTAAGGAATTATAATTACTCATATCTAATTATACTTTGATACACTTAATCTTACGCAATTACTTTATAAAGACAAAACCCTGAATAGCATTGATTACTTAAAATACTAAAATAAGGTGCAAATTTTTAAAGATCAAAAGCGACATAAAACTACCACATTAATGCAAACCATGGACGTGGCCTTCATATCAGCCAATACATACAATTTCTTGCAGAACAAGACACTATTTTTAAAACCACCCCTTAATGATGGAGTCCCCAAGATATTTCTCGTGTAACTTTCTAGAAATAAATTGATACAAATAATTGAACCCTCGTCATATTTACATATAAATACTAGCCCCTCCTTTGCAGTAAAGCTTCGAGTTTCCTGCTCCAAACTTCAAAAAATATGGCTCTCAAATGGTTTCTCAGTTCGGCATTTACTCAAGTTTTTGGCCATACCGATGGCGGTAATTTGCATGCCAAGGCGGTGGTATCGTGCCCTAGAGAAGGACTTATCGGTTGCAAGGAAATGGAAGGAGGGATCACCAGCATCAAAACCTGCAAGGAAGACTACCCTAATGGCTTCCAAATGCCAGTTCATTATCCTCGATACTCGAAGGCCGATTACGAGAAGATGGAAGAATGGAGGATCGATATGTTGTTGAAGGAATATGGATTCAGCTTCAATGGTGGCACCGTTGATGAGAAAAGGGCTTTTGCCATGGGAGCTTTTCTTTGGCCTGGCCAACTTTAAGTTACATATATACATGTATGGAGATCATGTTTGTTTGGTAGATTGTGTGATTAGGAAGTGCTTGCAAATGGGATGCTTTTATTTATGCTTTGGTGATATTGAGGTGTAGTAATTAACCATGCCTAAGCATGATTTGTATGGAAATTATGTGTTTAATTAGCTAATCTTAATATAGTATATATATATATATATATATATTTATATATATATATATTTATATTCTTAGAAAATCCAATCTTGGACCTATATGGTATCTTTTGTAGTAAAGAATCCTTAATTAAAATGGAATTCGAGAAAATTTACTTTTTTGCATCACGTATCACAATATAAATTGTAAGCCTTGTTTAGAAAAAAAAAAAAGCATATAAATCAACTCCATTAATTAAAACCCAAATCCGATTCAACCTAATTTAATAACTCGAATCCAAACTGCTTCAAATCTAAAATTGATTTAAACCCAATAGAATTAACCATGCCTAAGCATGACTTGCATGGAAATTATGTGCTCAAGCAAATCTTAATATAGTTAGTAGAGAAGGGGTAGTATAATTTTTGGTCTTTGAGGTCTTTGTATTATTATTTTTTATTAATTTTAATGTTTGAACTTGACAACTAAATATATTTTGGTCCCTAAACTTGAAAAATGATGGCGTGAAAATTTTAATATTGTGCCACATCATCACTTGAAAACTAAAAAAAATTATATAAATGTTCAGGTGATGACGTGGTACAATCTTAGAGTGTAACATGCAATAATCTAATAATTAGACCAATGATTGAACCGGTGAGACCATTGGTTCTCGATTCAATCAATTTGATCAGTTCAACAGCTAAACCAACGATGATTAAATTTTTTATTAAGCATGTTCAACTTTTATCCCAATTTTCAGTTTTTGCCATTTTCGAGTTGTTTTCGATTCAATCCTTTTATTTAGACCAATATATCAATCAGTTCTCGATCCAATCAGTTTCAATCAACCCATCCAGTCATGTTCCAAGAATCAAATCTTAACAGAACCTAAGTTTAAGAACCAAAATAGATCTAGTTATCAAATTCAAGTACCAAAATAAACAAAAAAAGTACAAGTATCAAAGTGAACTTAATTGCCAAGTTCAAGGCAGTTTTAGAAGAAGATATAAACATATAACAAGTAAACCATCAAGTGGTTGGGTGCAATGATTTCAAACATTAGAGATAACATTGTTCAAAGAAGCAGCCACGAACCCGAACTCAAACTGTAAAATGCAAAGTAAACAAAAAAAATGTATAACAAGTAAATATGAAGAAACTCAACCCTTTGTTCTCCATTGTCAGCCATGGCTACCAACTTTGATCCCAAGTTGAAGATATTCTCATTTTGCATCACTTTCAGAGGAGACCTGTGGGGTGGTACTGAGGAGAAGAATATGAAAGCTTTACTAAAGCTACTTTGTTGTTAGACGCAGAAATATAAAATTATGTAAACCAAGCAAAAAGAATATTATTGTGAAACTTGGAGAATGAGAAAAAAATTTGTTTGAAAGCAAGGTTTGGAGCCCTGCTATACATTATGAATGTTTTTTTTTGGTCCACAAAGAGGCTTATAATGACCTAAATTAGAGTCGTCCATGGATCGGGCCACCCGGCTCGAAAGCTTGCTTGAAAATGAGAAGATTTGGATAATAAATATAGACTCGAAAAATAGATTTTGGCAACAAAAAAAAGACCCGTCTAGAAAATGGGTCAGGCATCGGGTAAGGTTTTTTGGCCCGCGTCTGACTCGACCCGAATTTGCAGTAAAAAGAAAACCCTGCTATTTTGTTGCTGTTTTTCCATGTTTTGCTGTTGTTTTCCCACTTTTTCTCACTGTGTTGCTTCCATTTAACAATTATGTTACTACTATTTTGTTGTTAATGTTTGGATATTGTATAACACTTGTTTTATTGTTAATTTTGGTGCTATTTTAGAGACACTTGTTTGTTAAGTTACACTTATCTTAGTGTTATTTAAGTATATATACTTTTTAAAATTTATTTTTAATTTGTTGGAAAACATTTATTTTAATATTTTTATTGTATTTGGTGTCTTATTTTTAAAAAATTATTTAAAAATAAAATTAAAAAAATTAATACGAGTGAGTCAAGTCGGGCTCGAATTTTAGCATATTTATTTGGATTGGGTTTGAGTAAAAATTTAGGCTCATTTTTCGAATCAAGCCTGAGCTACCAATCGGGCCTAAAATTTTGTTAGGACCCGACCTAACCCATTGACAACTCTAGCCTAAACTATATAAATTCAATAGCATCTTCTAAAAAAAGAGGCCAACAATAAATTAAAGGGCTAAGATATTTTTTTCGTAAAGTTAAAAAGCCAAATAATTCATTATGCCATTAAAAAGATACGATCATGAATAGTCTTCATATAATGCCCTCAATTTTTTTTGTTCAATCCCATTTTTCGAGCATAATATTTTTACCTAAACAAAAATAAAAAAAAATTAATAATGTTAACAATAAAACTTAATTTTTTAAATAAAAAAATAGAGATCCATTGCTTTCAAGTTTCTTAGCCATAACATGGATAAAAACTTCATATTCCTTCTTTGCAATGGCCTCCTTGTTTTCCTTGCAAAATTTCTGGACTCATCAGTTCTTCATCAAAGCATAATAATGATCATCAGTCTTTCAAGAGCTATAATATGTTACTCAAACTGAGTCAACTAGTTTGGATCCCAAAACACCATTGTTAGAGAAGGAAGAAAATACTGGTGTCGATGAAGAAGAGTTAAAACGGGTCATCAGTTGATGAACCTTTTGTTGAAGAGATGAACAAAAGGTTTGATGAATTTATCAGAAAGGTGAAAGAAGAACTAAGCACGGAAGCTTGACAACATTTAGTCATTGTTTATAATTTGTCAAATCATTTCGGGTTTTGGGTAATGAAGGCATCGAAGAATGGCGCAGTAGTAAATCAGGGTTGACGATGTTTGGTGCCTTGGAACCTTGATAAAGTTACACAGAGTAAACACAATCTAACCAACAAGGTCCAGAAGAGCCAGTGGGTGGACAATGGATATTGGTTCACCCATACACGACGCTGATGGACACAGTGAAAAAGCTGAGGATGACGATGTTTTTGGTATCGTTAATGGAGATCACACTGATGAAGAAGCTGGCAAAGATGATTCAATGGCGTCTGATGCTTCTTCAGGATGAAAGGGTCAAAATTTGATCCCATGATTAAAAAAAAAATTCCTTTATCCATATTAATAAGGATGTAAATAAGACATTGATGCTTACAAATTATTCAGGTTTAACTCCAAAAAATTCAAATTCAATTTGGTAATTATAGAGCTAAGCTCGAGTTATCGATCGTGTCAAATTCAAACGACTCATGAACTTTATCGAACTTTTAATTTTTTATATTATTAAATTATGTTATTACTCTACATATATATTATTAACCTTAAACTTAATTGAGTATAAAATTGATAAACGAGTTCAAACTCGAGTAGTTTATATGATATCTTACGGCTCCTATATGATATCAAGTCTTTTAATTCCATCTATAATTGTTTTGCTTTAATGACATTAATTTGGTATTCCATTTATATTAACAAAATGTTAAAATTTCGTCGTTACTCTTTATATTTTTATAAAATTTGAGATTTAGTCCATATACTTTAAATGTTAATAATTTAAGTATCTTACTTTTTCAATTTAAAATTTTCGTTCCATCACTAAAACCGTTACTAATTTTCTTCAAAATTTATCAACTTGGTATTATATGAGGATAGCCTAATTAGTATGCCAAGTTTGCATTTTTTTCGAAAAATACAAATGATGTTAATATTTGAATTGAGGTTTTTAAATTGGAAGTGCAAAGACGAAGGCATTGTAACACCCCTTACATGGTTTGAGGACGGACATGGATAAGCAAAATCACTTTTACCAAGCTTTGAACACATGTTTGAAATTATTTTGAACCATTTCCAAGGTGTAACAACATAAAATGGGGTTCCGAGGACCTAGAATGACCAAAAATACAAGTTTTGAAGGTGTAGTGGCTTAAGTCTCGAGACCTACGCAATAAATCTCTATACTGGGCCTATAGGTCTTTGAGACTCGGACTTCCTACTACAAATTTTTACTATCGACTTACTAGTCTCGGCACTAGAAGGGTTTAATCTCAAGACTTAATGTTGTGGCCGACCTCAAAGTTGGTTTAAAAACACTTCGAATCATCCCCAAACATCATCATATGATACCGATAAATCTCAAATCATTTCAAAACTATTTTAATTCCGTAACCGACTCCTGAACGCTTTTTCTAAACTTCGTAGACCAAAGTTCGTTGTTTTAATAAATCAAACATTTTATTAAAACGATCAAATTACGAGGTGATTCGATCACACCTCATAAAAAGGATTGGTGGCGACTCCGTTTTTCGTTTTTTAAAATAAAATTCGACCTTCAAAAAAATTGGTTTTGACAAGCTTAATTGAGCTCAAACTCGAGTAGCTCGATTATATCTCAAACTAAACTCAAACTTAAAAATAGATATTCGATCAAGCTCAAACTAAGTATCGAGCTTCAATTTTCAAGTCAAACTTGACAGTATTTAGACTCGGATCAACTCGATTCCACCCCTACCTAATTAAACTTCCCCATTTCAAATGCACATATCTGTATTCTAAATCAAAATAACATTGGCTTAAAAGAGAGAAATATTCATTTGTAACCCAAACTAAATGAGTTGATAATAACCAATTAGAACTAACGTATTGATACAGGCGGATGACAGAGAAAGGACACTCCTAGCCAAGGCCTCTATGCATCTTATGGTTCCTATATGATATCATGTCTTTTTAGTTCCATCTATAATTGTTTTGTAATAATGACATTGATTAGGTATTCCATTTATATTAACAAATGGTTAAATTTTGTCGATAACCTCTATACTTTTATGAAATTTGAGATTTAGTCTGTACATTTTAAAAGTTCTAGTCCAATCACTAAAACCGTTAGTACTATTCATCAAAATTTGTCGACTCGAAATTATATAAAGGCAGTCTAATCAACATGTCAAATTGGTATTTTTCTGAAAAATACTAACAATGTTAATGATTAGATGACTTTTTAAGTATAAAGAGTAAATCTTTAAAAAAAATCGCATACATTGCTTACCAGTTAGTTCTTCATTTTACTTATATGAAGCGGTGATTAAAATTTTTATCAAACACCCATTTGATACAAGTTCAAGTTACGTTATCCTATTCCAATATTTATTAAGAAAAGTTTTTTTAACATATATTTACAAAGAAGTCCTAGTTGAAAGATGCTAATAGTTAAGGACTTAGGGTGGGTTTGGATGGGCGATTGAGTGCGATGCGGTGCGTTTAGCTTACTTTTTGTCTCACGCTACAGTATCGCTACAGTATCTAATCTCACCGCCACTACTGTTTTTATATTAACCGCAAATAAACGCACCGCCCATCCAAACCCAAAGAATTTTTTTTATTATAAAAAATCCTAATTAATGATTATAAAAGAAGCTGTATTTGGAAATTTAAACCCAAACTTGGTAATGTTAAATAAATTTTTTTAAAAATCAAATAAAAAATTTGATTCCTCTATAAAAAGGGCATACCCCTTTAGTTTCTTAGCCTTACAAATTACCAAACATAGACATCCCATTGCATCTTCCAATTTCAAGCCTCCAACACCAAGAAGGAAAGTTTGAAGGGAAAAAAAAATGGATCAAACAGGAAACCAGAAGCAGAAGCAATCACTGAGTCAGTTCATAGAAACTCAGTTCCATAGAAAGCTGACTCAGTTGCTTCTTTCAGTTTCTATTTTTTCCTTGTTTTTCTCACTCATATTGCCTTTCTTTGTTCCAATCTTTTAGCTTCACTTTCCATAACACACTTGCTTTCAAGTTTCTTAGCCATAACATAGATAAAAACTTCATATTCCTTCTTTGCAATGGCCTCCTTGTTTTCCTTGCAAAATTTTCTGGACTCATTAGTTCTTCATCACAGCATAGTAATCTTAGTGATGATCACTATAATCACCAGTCTTTCAAAAGCTATACATACATCCCTCAAACTGAGTCGACCCGCTTGGACACCTCAACACCATCGTTGGACTTGGAGAAGGAAGAAAATGCTGGTTTTGTTGAAGAAGAGACAAAAGGGTCATCAATTGATGAACCTTTTGTTGAAGACAATGAAGAAAGTGAAACCTATGAACCAGAAGAAGAAGAAGAAGAAGATATTGAAGAAAGTGAAAACTATGGACCAGAAGAAGAAGAAGAAGAGATGAACAAAAGATTTGATGAATTTATCAGAAAAATGAAGGAAGGATTAATGATCGAAGCTCAACAACAATTAGTCATGGTTTAATCATCATCAAACGATCAAAAATATCCATACTGATCATATAGTTTCCATGTTTGTATACTATATATATTTTTCTGTTCTTCTCCTTTTCACTATAAATTTTGTACATAAATGGTAGTAGTTTTAGTAGTCCAAAGCATTAACTAGACCTGTTGATGGGATGGGATGATTCGGGTTGATTTTGGGTCGAGTCGATCTAAAATTTTTATGTTTGGGTTAGTTTCTAGTTTGAAACGGTTCGGATTCAAATCATTTTTATTTAGTTCTTTTTCAAGTTTAATATTAAACAGATTCAAACTGTTAACTTTTATGATAAAACTGTGTTAAATCAAATTTGAATTAGAATTAATCACATTAAATTATCGTGTCCTAGCTCGTTTGCAATAAAAATCCTTGTTGTTTTAAAGGACTAGTTTCACCTCATGTAAATCATGTGTTTGATAATACAATATTAGCTACTTTAGGTTTTGCTTTTAACTCATGTTGGACTCTTATTTTATTTTGAAATATTTCGTATTTAATATATATTTGAACATGATTATAAGCGTGGTAAAGTCAGAATAATTTTTTAAGAGCGGATGAAGTTTTAATTTTTTATAGTTTATATCTTTTTAATTTTTAAAGGATTAAATCGATTTTTTATAATTTTAGGGGGGCCAAAGTGTAATTTTACCTTTATTAATTTAAAATTTTAAAAAAATTTAATGACCTAAATAATAATTTTACATTTTAGGGAGATTGGGCCTGCCATCCCTAGATTAGCCATTGATTATAAGAATATATTTTTTCAAAAGAAATTGCACACATATTTAAAAATAAAATAATTTGCATTATTCATCAAATCACCTCAAAATATGTAAAAATTAAGGTTTATTAACTTTCTTGACATGACATTCATATGGAATGGCACGATGTCACATCAACAATTAATTAATTTTTAACTTAAAAATTCAATAAAATTATTAGAAATGTATAAATTTATAAAAAATCTTTTTATTTTTTAAAAACTAATTAATTACTAACGTGACATTTACGTGACTGTCATGTGATGTCACATCAACAAAGTTAACATACATTAATTTTTTCATCTATTTTACCGTAATTTAACAAACAATACAAACCCAAAAGCTAAAAAGGATAAAAAAAATAAATGAGAATTTCAAATATTTTTATAAAGTTTATGGATCAAATAAATCATTATACGTATTTAAAACTCAAATCTAAATTGAGTAACACTATCATTATAGGTAATTTTTTTGAACAATCTCATTATAGGTTTTGATCATATCTATTCGTTTTAACACAATGCTTAGAACTATCCATAACCCATAACTCCTCCTTAACCCATAAATAAAAGGACAGTGCACTTCAACGCGCTCAAACTCACGTCCTCTTGCGTTGACAACAATACCTATACTAATCGAACTAAGATTTCATCCACAATTTTTTTCAAAGTAAATCAATTGCCAATAACTATCAAAAATTTAAAGAGAAAAAGAAAAATTCATGGTGGCATTTCAATTTCATGAACTTATATTTAGGATCTAATCAACCAATTAGAACTAATTTATTGATACAGGTGGATGATAGAGAAAATAAAACATTAAATGGGATACTCCTAAGCCTCTTTGTATCTTATGGTTCCTATCTTATCTCAGGTCTTTTCAATTTCACTTTCAATTGTTTTAATCACATAAATTTAGTCTCCTATTAGATTGCATATGTATCAATTGTACACTTGATTATATTTTTTATCATTTTTAAATTTTCATGACATATAATTGATAATTGTATTATGAAATTATAACATAATAATATATATGTTTAATTTTAAAATTTATTTTTTAAAGGAAAATACTTTTTTAAGGAAAAATATAACCGATACAACAATTTTTTTTGAACAATTTCAATTATGTTCATATTTACTTTTTTTTAACACGATGCCTAAAACAACCCATAGCCTCTTCTCAACGCATAGCCCTAAAACTATCATCAACTTTTCAAAAAAGTCAAATTATTATATTTTTAACGAAAATATTGACTAAAACATTAAATTTTTAAGCATAGCAGTTTGCATGACAATTCATGTGTACTTTATACTTTTTTTTAATATTTTATAATTTTTAAATTATTTGTTGACGTGGAGTACACATGAACCATCACGCAGGTTGTCGCGCCAACATTGCTAAAAAATTAATGTTTAAGTTAGCATTTCCCTTTAAAAAAGTGATTTGACTCTTTTCAAAATGATCAAATTTAGCTATAAAAAAAAGAATAATAGCTAAATTGACAAAAATGTAAACATTGAAGGCTAAATTTATCATTATAAAGGACTTAATTTTTAATTTTTAAATATAGAAATTAGATTTTAAATTTTTTTCAAACCCCAAAGACTAGTTTAAATATAGATATTGAATGTGGTGCAAATAGTAAAATTTGAACATGATGGCAATTAGGACTAGTTTTGACAAACAAAAGCCCTTACTCTAGCTGTAGTCATTTGATTGATTTGTTGATATTGTGTTCTGCTTTTGTAAGACTGACTGATGATTTTTCAACACTTTGGGGTGTCTTTTTGCAAATAGACAAATTATAGTTTGGTAGAGGCAAAATTAGTGATCACACAGCAATAAAGGTAAATTAATCTAACAACTAATCTCCTTTTCACAGCTTTCAAGATATTTTGAATTGCATTTACACATAAATGTCACCATGAAGTTTCATCTATGTTATGAGAAGAAAATCAACACTAATATTACTTGAAGAAAAATTTTAAAAAATTTTAAGGGCCAAATTGCATTTTGCCCTCTTTACTAAAAAAGGGGGCAAATTAGTCTCTGTAACTTAGATCAAAGAGCAAACCAATCTTTCTGTTAAAAATTTCATCCATTTCTACTATTAAAAATCAGTCCATGTACATTAGAATGAGATACATGTGGCACGTTAAGTGTAACTGTTTGGTTATTCTGTTAATCACGTCAATTTTTAACAATAAAATGGATAAAATTTTAATAGAAATGACCAATTTACTTTTTTATCTAATATGTAGGGATTAATTTACCCATTTTTTTAGTGAGAGGATCAGGAGGACAGTGGGTAGTTGGTTATGGGCGAAATGTAGGTGTGAGTTCAATCTTAGACGATAAGCTTCAAGCGATTGTTGATGGTCTAAAAACGACTTGGAATAAAGGGGTGCGGCGACTACTGATCAAGTGTGATTGCAAAACATGGGTGGATTTTGATATTTGGGCCAAAAGGGTGGAGTTACCGAAATTGAGCCTAAAAATCCGAATTGGATGGAGAGGAATTGAAAGGTAGAAATATGACAAGTTCCAAGAATGGCAAATATGGTTGTTGATGCGATAACTAAATGGGTTTGATGCTGCGCAATTGGATTTCATGTTTCTGACAACCCGCCTCAAGTGGTTCGGATGCTATGGCATGAGACAAAAGGTAAAGAAGCTAAGGTCGACGATCTGGTTGAGCATTAAGTCTCAACCTTCTAAATTGTAACCAAAAGAAAAGAAAAATCGAGAAGTAAAAGTATCATGGAGGTCATTGTCTTAGGGGTTAGATTGCATTTTGCCCTTTTTATTAAAAAAAAATGGGCGAATTAGTCCATGTAAGTTAGATCGAAGAGCAAACCAGTTTTTCTATTAAAACCAATCCATGTACATCAAAATGAAGTATACATGGCACGTTAAGTGTAATTGTTTGGTTATTATGCCAATCACGTCAATTTTTAACAATAGAAATTGATTAAATTTTTAATTGAAATGCCCAATTTGCTCTTTGATCTAATGTATAGAGATTAATTTACCCATTTTTTAGTAAAAAAGAAAAATACAATTTAACTCGTAATATAAGAGCCATTATGATACTTTTACCAAAACTGAGATAATTGTAGTTGTTAGTTGTCCCTAACATATCTTAATGCCTTCCTAGCTTTGCACTAAGGCAACTTGGGACAAAATAACTGGCTT
>CP106726.1:10692688-10741565 GCA_025506655.1 Gossypium rotundifolium
ATATTAGATTAGGAAAGCAGCTACCTCATCTGGAATGGGACCTTCTAAAGAATTTTCAGCTATTCTCAAGTGTTAAAGCTGTGTCAGGTTTAGAATTGACAATGGAACTTGTCCACTCAATTGGTTCCATGACAAGTCTAAACAAGTGAGTTGCAAGAGGTTCCCCAATGATCTCGAAATTGGTCCCCGTAAATTGGAATGAGACAGATCCAAATATTTCAGGACATGTAGGTTGTCAATCGAATCAATCAATTTTGTAAAGGACATCCATGACAGATCCAAATGTTCAAGATTACTGCTCTGATTGAACTTCAGAAGATCAAGACTAAGGTTTCGGTTGTATCCTAAGTTGAGCAAATTGAGGTTTGGCGAATGAAGAATGTTACTTGGGAATTTTCCTTGCAAATCACAACCACCAAGACTGAGAGACTTTAAAGAAGAGGATAGATTCATGAAAACATTAGGATTAATAGAAGGCATGATAATTCTATCAAGAAAAAGATGTCTCACCTCAGTTAGGTTGTGAACAAGTCCCTCCAAAGTATTTTTGTCACGTGTTTATTGGTCAAAAAGAAACATTATGAGAGAGATCAAGTGAAACCAATTTTGACAAGTGGGAGATTTGGGATGGGACTTTTCCTGCAAATAACGTTTCTGAGATGTTAAGATACACCAGCCTTGTAAACTATCATACAAGACCATAGCTCATGTTTTGATACCTTCAAGTCAGTAGCTTGTTGACTTTTTATGTTCCGATAAATTAAAATATGTATTGTAACCTAGTTCCAGACTTGTATAAAATTAATTTAAACACCTTAGAACACTTTAGTATGGCTCAATTTTTTATTTTGATAAGTTAAAACACATTTGAAACATGTATTTGAGTACTTTGCAAGTCTTTGAAAATGTTTGATAAAACTTTCAACCATATTTTCACTAAATGACTTATGAAATATAATATATAGAATTTATCTTAAATGTCATTAGATCAAAAGTTTAAGATATCAAAACTAACAGAGTCGTAAGAATTCCCTACTAATGATATGTGTATGTAGTAGTGATTTACTTCTGTCGTGGTGTGTGAGTTGTACCAAGAAAACAAAATTCAACATGAAACATGACAAGGACCACATTGCTCACTTTTTTTTTTCATTTTTCATGTCACTTCAAAACACAGCAATTCAATATATTTTCATTTTCATGTCACTTCAAATCTAATTAATATTTTACCTTTTGCCTCAAAATTAAATGTACGTACTTTTCTCAAAAAGAAAAAGATAAAATTTACAAAATCTAAATTTCTCACTTTTGTAATGGAGAAATTAATTCATTCTTATTCAACCTATAGTACAAGCACCCATCAAACCTCAGATTTACTTAAAATTAAAATTCATGTATATAACTAGGCATTAAATCAAAATTTATGTATAATTTTGAGATTTATCCTTAAATACAATTTAGAAAAACACATTCACTTAACAGAATTTAAACCAAAAACCTCAAAATCTTTCTTACTCTCAATTTTACCATTTCAACAAAAGTTATAATTAATTTTTATAAATTTTCTATATAATTTCTTTTACCCACGTCTTGAATTTCGCATTATCTAATATACATGGTAGGTACCTTTTATGACATTTATTAGCAATCTTCTTCTTCTTTTTATTTGTCAAGGTTAGAGGTGAGTGTTCAATCGAGTTAAGTCGAATCAAATCTAGTAAAAAAATTTTGAGTTAATCAAGTTCTTGAGTCCTATTTTATCATCCTAGCTCAATTTGAATTTATTTTTGAATTAAGTCAAGTGAAATGAAATTAGAGAAGAATCAAATCGAATCAAGTGAAATTATTCGAGTTAAATTAAAAAATTTAAACATGTTAAATAATTCCATGTTAGAGCACATAAATTTGAAACCATATATATTTGAAAAAATTTTAATAATAATAATAATAATAATAATAATAATAATAATAATAATAAGATACTAAGTATGATAAATTTGAATCATTAATTAGATCCCAAAATTATTATTTTAGAAATTTTTAAAATTTGAATCTTTTATAATTCAAAATGTATTTGTTGGACACCTCATTGAGTTTAAGTATATGTGTAATAGCACATTATTGCCCGGGCCCATGTAAATAAAATAAACCAAAAATAATAATAAACCAAAGTCTAAATATTACAGTCCGTTTACAAGCAGATGACCCAGTGGCCCAAAACCATAACCCCAATCCGTTACACACAGATCCTAACCTAACCCAAACCTATGCCCAAAAAGACCTAAAACCTAAATAGCTTCAGACGGCTTAGGGTTTATGGGAAACCCTCACGCCTCAAGCCCCATCACTAGACCATCAGTAGCGCCGCAATCAGCGTGGATAGCGCTCCACATCACCATGATGTTTTTCGATCACTGCGCAAAAGGAAAGAAGAAATGGCGAAATAGAAAGAAAAAATTTGTATTTATTTTTGATTTGTTTTCGTGGTTATAAATAACCCTAATGAATCTGTAAAAGGGATATAAACACACGAATATCTGAGATACGAGATTAATAAAAAATAGCAGAGGTGATTTTTTATTCTATTTCGTTCATTTTTTTTATTTTTCTTTTCGATCTATACATTTTTATATACAAAAACTATTTAAAAGTATATAAAAAAGATTACCTTTCGACTCATGTTGAAAAGAGAAAATTTTGGACCTCCCGCCATATGTGGCGACGCTTGCGATGGCGCGTGGGATACACGCGCCACGGTCCGATATCGGAGTCTGAGCGAATCGGCCTTGGTAGAAAGCGAACAGAGCATTTTGGGGGGTGGTAGTTTTGTTTTTTATTAAAAAGGGTGTTAAAATGATTTTTTGGGCCCATTTTTAACTTATATAGCAATATGGAAACATCATCGTTTTTGCTTAAGTTAATAAGCACAAAACGACGTCGTTCAGGGGCTAGGATCAGCGCGTTGACTTGATACTCGGGGAGGATCCTCGTGTTTTTATAAAAAGGTAAATTTGCTATTTTAGTCCCTCCACAATTTTATTCTTTATTTTTCGTCTCAATTTGAATTTTCTTTTATTTTAAAATTAGCCCTGAAGTCTGTATTTTATTTCTATTTAGTCCTTCAGGCTATTTCAAGGCAAGAGACGGAACAACGTCGTTTAGGAGATAAGGGCTAATTGCCTAATAAGTCCCTACATTATGACGCGCGTTCTATTCTG
Organism: Gossypium rotundifolium; assembly: GCA_025506655.1. Lineage (NCBI taxonomy): Eukaryota > Viridiplantae > Streptophyta > Magnoliopsida > Malvales > Malvaceae > Gossypium > Gossypium rotundifolium. Next base: position 10,695,907 of record CP106726.1, read on the forward strand.
ATCCTTTTACACTTTTACCCTGGATTTTTTATATTTTCTGATTTAATCCTTTAAATTTTTTTTCTTTGTATTTTCATTCTTATTTTTTTTAATTATTTAGTATTATATATGTCTTAAATTATTACTATTTATTATTTATACTAGGTCATTTTATTTATTTTAAGATTATTTATATATTACATATTATTTTATAATTTATATATTAGTTATTATATTATACATTTTTAAAATTTTGTATATTATATAGTATTATATTATATCATATATTCCTTTTAAAATTTTATTTTGTATAAAATTTATTTATATTGTATAACATATTTTATTTATATTGTATATGTAATTTTATGTATCTTTATTTAAAATTATTATATACTATTTATTAATCATTTTATCATATATTATCATTTATATATGTACTAAATTATTAAATTATATATTTATTATAAGTATCCCTATTTTTTATATACTCTAAGTTTTCATATTATTTATTTAAAATAAATTGTTTATATATTTTAATCATTTTAGAGATTGTCGTATTTTTTATTTATTCGATGCTCTTAAATATATATCATCCATTTCTTTTATATATTTGATCTTGTAGAAGTTTCATATTTATTTCTTAAATTTTTATCTTTCATATAGATTTTTTTTTATTCTTGCTTATTTTATATCTTGTATTTGTTTATTTATGTTCTTTATTTGCTTAATATTGTTTCAGCATAGTCCTTTTATTATGTATATCATTTGCTATGTCACATTAGTCTTTCGTTAATTGTCTATATTATTTGTTAATATGATTTGTAATAGTAGAGAATTACTATTTGGAATCGATGTTTCGTAATATATTCATACAATATCTTATTCAAACCATTTTTAATAAAAACATATTTTGCTAAATTGATGCATCTTATTCAAAGTTTTACTGACTATATACGATATTAGGGACTTGAGAAAATTATACCTTAACTTACTAGGTTCTAATTTTTCTCGTAGAACTTAAAATATCAAATACCTTCTTTTTAAAGCCCATAAACTTCAAATCAAAATTTATCGAAAATATAAAATATTATATCTTAACTTATTAGGCATAATGTTTTGCATCTCGAGGTAAGGATTTTTTACAAAAATAAAAGCAAGCTTAATTTCGAAGTTTTGAGATGTTGCATCCTAACTTATTGGGTGTGGCATTTTATTTCTTTGAGATAAACAAGTCTTAGCTTTCTTTCGAATAAAAGGATCGTATTTTAAATTTTTTCAAATTTTCGACATTAGGACAATAACTAATCAATCTGGTACCAATTTTGGGCGTTATGAAGGTGTTAACCCTTCCTCGCATGTAACTGACTCCCGAACCTATTTTCTCAAATTTCGTAGGCCAAAATTAATGTTTTAAATAAAACATATTTTATAAGGTGATCTGATCACACCTAAGCAAAAAAGATCGGTGGCGACTCCCATTTTCGTTTTTCAAAGTCGATCCTCGTTTTTTCATAAAACCTTAAAAATGGTTTCGACAATATGCTTTGTAATTCAAACAGGACGGATGATTTGTGATTCAATAGATAATGAAATTCAATCCTACTTTATTCATATGTGGGTTTGCTTTTGTTTAGTGTTTACTACCATTTTATAGCTAACAACAATCTGCAGTGTGTTCCATTTCACTGTTTAACTTCTCATGCTATCTTTTTCTTTTCCCTATCTTTTATAAAATAGTTAAATTTCAATTAAGCCTACGTAAAGGAAATTAGGGACATGGGATCAACCAATTGTACCTCAATTCACATCAACTTTGTTACCCAACTACGTTTACTCTAGAAATAGAGGGAAAAAAGGGACATGCATGCTTGAAATTCCAACTTTTTCTGCACCATCAACATCTTGATTTCCATGTTAGTTATAAACTTAACATGTTAATTTATTAGCTTGTCAAAGTGATTCATGAACAAGCCATCACTAGGACTACACGATGCACAATGCTAAAGATAAAGACATATGGTTAAATTGGTCAAGGCAAAACATTAGACACACTTGTAAAGAAATTATGAAAATACAACAAAGATCACGGAGACATTTTGTTCTCCTTTAGTCATGAGCAGTAACAAAGATTATTGAGACTGAATTGAAAGTCCTGAAAGAAGGCATAAACAACCACACCATACAAAATGTTACACTCAAACAAACCATTACAGACAATACGAAATGCAACGAAAGACAGAGGAACTGGCACAATATTAAAGACAGACAGATACCAATGTAACCCTTCACCATAGGCAAAACGGTTTACAAATCAAGAAATTATGAAAATACAACATAATGCTTGAACATCATTTGCAGTAATTAGATCCTTCTTCGTCTATTGCTGCGACTGCCTTCCTTTGACTTTCTTCTTCTCCTCTTCTCATGTTGGCTTTCAACCAAATTCACCAACCATTTGACTTACGGTTTGGAAAACAACATATCCACCGACATTCCAAACACTACTCGCATCCATAACCTATCAACACCACTTTCCAACCAAAAGCAATGTTTGATTTTGAACCATCTTTTTCAAGCACATTTGGAGGTACTGGCTCAATGATGTTGCAACCTTTCGACACGGAAACCCACATAGCCCCTTATTTCCTTCATATGAATCATTTCCAAATGTGTTGAATTGCTTGCCTTGAGGAATCGACCATGGAGTTGATTTTCGAAACATTTAAGGACGAAAGAAATGGTAGATCGCCAATCTATTTGGAATCGTCCCGGACAACTTTGTTTGATGATAGGTCCAACCATTCAAGACTTGTCAAATTCCCTATTGAGGTGGGGATCGACCATTAAGGTTATTATGAGAAAGGTTGAGCCCTTTCGGTAAGTTAAGCTTCCCAATAACCTTTGGAATCTCCCTTCAAAGCGATTGTTTGATAGATCAATGATCATCCACATGGTGAAAATTTTCACCAATTCCATATATTGTCCTTTCATAACAATTCCAATGGAATAGGTATAGAAGCCAATACGTACTAGCATACACCCCATATGCGACCTTTGTACTATCAATCTTCTCTTGATTTATGATAGCCTTGAAGCTGTTGATGTATCTAACTGGTAGGGGTCCAGAAAAATAATTACTTGAGAGATCAAAAATTTGGATTTTAGAGAAAAATGGGTTAGACTTGCAGCTATTGACACACAAGGAACCATGCATATGATTTGACTTCAATACAAGAACTTGTAGCTGTGGAAGACTTCCCAACCAATGAGGAAATGTATCATTGATCCTGTTGTTACCAAGATCTAGCACTTCCAGACCTTTACAATTAAGGATGGATGGCGTCAAAGGCCCTTCTAACAGGTTTCCATTTAAGTTGAAATTACTCAATTGGCATCCCTTTGCAAATGTTGGAGGAATCGTCCCATAAAACTTATTCTTCTTCAGATTCAAGAATTGAAGGTTGTTGCTCAAATTTCCAAAACATTGCGGAATTGTTCCACTCAAGTTATTGTGGGACAAATCAAGAATTTGAAGAGAAGTGACATTGCAGATTAAAGAAGAGACCTCTCCATTGAAACTATTATTTGAGATCAGAAAGACATTGATGGTCGAAGCTGGAATCAGAAGATTTCCACGGATCAAATTAGAGCTTAAGTCAAAAACTCCAATATTCTTCCATGGAAATTGCTCAACTTCTGTCAAAGAGTTATGGGATACATTTAAATACCACAAAGAGTCATTCCCCACCTCTTGCATCCACTGTGGAATCTTACCTTCAATTCTGTTACAAGAGAGGTCTAAAGTTTCCAAACTTTTAAGCCCTTTTAAAAACTGGGGGAATTCACCAAGATTGCAAGATGACAACATTAAGCCTGTAAGATTAGGCAATATATGAATGACACTAGAAGTAAGATTAGATGTTAAGGATAGGCTGTTATATGAAAGGTCAAGATATTGGAGATTTGGAAGGTTTGAGAACATTCTCAACTCTATGACACCACTAAGATTATTTGAGGATAAGCTGAGTCGGGTAAGATTGATAAGTTGGAATATTGAAGATGGAAGATGACCTTGGAGTTTATTATTCCGTAACCATATCAATTCTAGTGATTTGGATTGGAATTCTTTGATATGCCCACTGAATTGATTTTGAGAGAGATAAATTTCCTTTAACGAGGGAGCAGTATACAACCATGACGGAAGTGTTCCATTGAGTAAATTGTCATATAAGTATAAAGATATTAGATTAGAAAAAGTGGTTACCTCACCTGGAATGGAACCTTCTAATGAATTTCTAGCTATTCCCAAGTATTCAAGCTGCGTTAGGTTTACAATTGACGATGGAATTTGTCCACTCAGTTGGTTCCAATCCAAGCATAAATATGTGAGTTGCAAGAGGTTCACCAATGATCTTGGAATTTGTCCACTCAATTGGTTGTTTGACAAGTCTAAATGAGTGAGTTGCAAGAGGTTCCCCAATGATCTTGGAATTTGTCCACTCAATTGGTTCCATCTCAAGTCTAAATGAGTGAGTTGCAAGAGATTCACCAATGATATTGGAATTTGTCCACTCAATTGGTTCCACGACAAGTCTAAATGAGTGAGTTGCAAGAGGTTCCCCAATGATCTTGGAATTTGTTTACTCAATTGGTTGTCTCCCAAGTTGAGGAGATTGAGGTTTGGCAAATCAAATATGTGTTTTGGGAATTTTCCTTGCAAATCACAACCGGAAAGACTGAGAGACCTTAGAGAAGAGGATAGATTCGTGAAGACATGAGGATTAACAGAAGACATGTTGATTCCATCCAAAAACAGATGTCTGACCTTGGTTAGGTTGTGAACAAGTCCCTCCACAGCATGTTTGTCAAATGTTAGGTAAGAAATCCAAGAGGAGAGATCAAGTGAAACCAATTTTGACAGGTGGGGGACTTGGGATGGGACCTTTCCTGAAAATTCTGCATGAGAAAGGTTGAGGTAGAATAGGCTTGTAAATCGACCAAACTCAGATGGAATTTTGGAAAGATTAAAGTCATTGTAGGCAAGGTTGAGTTTTTGAAGGTGAGGAAGAAGGAAGAGAGTGGTATTGGAAGGGAAGTTGCCATATAGCCAACTGCAGCTCAAGTCAAGGGCAACAACGTGAGCATTTAGGTGGTCACAAGTGACTCCATCCATGAGCAGCAATCTATACCCTCCTTCCATGAATTTGTCTTGGGATAAGATTTATCGCAAAAATAAGAAGCATCCTGTATTATGGAAAAGGAGTTCTTGAACTGGATTAGTGAAGAGCAGGAGTGAGATACTGAAGAAGAAGCATAAAGATGGGGAAAGAAGAGGAATAGGCAGAGAAATAGATAGGAGGCCATGTTATGTTTGTAGAGGAAGATGAAGGATAGGAATGGTATTTATAGGCAACAAATAATAGCACAACATTAGTGTTACAGTCTTTTTTGCTTTTACATTGAAAAGCTATGGATATTAGATTTTCAAAATTTTTGTATTTTTCACAATCATCAACAACCACTTAGTCTTCTTTTTACCATATATTTTTCATTCTTGAAATTGAATGCTTTTTTTTTTAAGCAAAATCTTGAATTTCATTTGAACTAAAAAAATCTGTATTGAACAAAGCAAACAATCCGATTTGTATTAATACCAAAGTAATTAATTATTTGTTATGCAGGTTTTTATCTGTCTGTTACCGAAATTTGTGATTTTATAATAGAATATGCTTTAAAGGATTCTTGAAAGTTAAGGATTCTTTGTCCACTTAAATATAAAAATTGTTGAAGCGGCTGTAAATTTTCTTGTAATGCTTGCCGGCAGATTTTAGTATGCTTGAAATGAATGGAGACGTGCCAAGTGGAATTATTTTTAATTAGTGGCAAAATACTAGATAAGAATGACCGAGCTCCGCCACACCGACCCGCTTAAGTCGGTGAGTTACTTAAAATTCAGTCAAGCAGACAAAACTATAGAATAAATCTATAGTTTCTCCAAGTTTGACCAGTTCTCGAAATCGAATCTGAAGCGAGCAGAGTATACGATTCACTGAATACAGAATATGATAGATAAAGAATGTAGATTCCCTACTGTCATCTGCTACACACTATCTCCGTCTAGCCCTACACATCAAAAAGGGTATCGAGTACTCACGGCCTAGACACGTGCCTGTGTGACCCTAAATCCAAAACAATGAGTTATACAGTCTGGACATATGCTTGTATTTCTAGCCCATGTGACCCAAAATACAAATAGTGGATTACGCGGCCTGGACAAATGCCCGTGTGCCTCCAATTCGAAAATAGAGAGTTACACAACCTGACACACAACCGTGTGGTGTTGAGAGCAATGTTTTCCAGCATTCGAAATTTGCAGAAAAATGAGTTTTCATCACACACTTAATGTAGAATCGACTTAGAAGCAACAAGAATGACTCCGGGACCTAACAATGAACAACCAAATACCATTCAACAATTAATTACGCGTTGAGGGAATGCTACTTTCAGGATCTTCGCCTAAAAATGACAATCAATTGACACATAAACAAAGGAATCAAGCAAAAATAAATAGGAAGCCTATTCTTTGCAAAAACGAACAAAAAGCAACAATTAACTGAATTCCAACCCAAAGTTTAAAAGATTAACCTTACCGTTGAAAGAAATAATGAGAGGCGCCAACAAATGGACCAAATGAGGAGTAAAAGAAGGGAAACGAAGCAAACAAAAAGAAAGGAAGGAAAAATAAAAAAAGAAGAAGAGGGAAGAACAAAAAAATAAACGTAGAAGGAGATTTTAGGAAATTTAATTAAATAATAAAATCAAACAAATTTTCCAGAATAGTAAAAATATATCCCCACTTCGTTTACGCAGAGACTCAAACACAAGACCAAAGACATACAAAAGCTTATCCATTGAACCTTTCTCTTGATTTTCGATCCTTGCAAGCATTTTTCTCAAGTTCACAGCCTAATCTTTTGTTATTTTTTGCTGCGAGTCATTGAAGCTAGACTCAGCTTTGTTTTTTATTCTGTTTCTTAACACCAACAAAGACTCAAACCATACCTTATGTTCATGAATTCTCATCATCACATGCTTATAAATGCAGCTCAAACATGGAATTGAATCTTTTGTAATTCAAAATGTATTTTTTTATGGTGAGCAGTATAATATCTACTAAAAATTGAAATTCAAGAAAGAAGACATACATAGTTGCACCATACAAAGATGTTACACTCAAAATAAACCCTTACAAATAGTACGAAATGCAATGAAATACAGATGAATTGGTACATTCATAAAAACAGACACATATCACTGCAACTTTTCACCATAGGCAAAACATTCTGACAGACTACAAAACAAGAAATTATGAAGACAGAACAGAAATGCTTGAACATCATTTGCACCGACTAGATCCTTCTTCATCCATTGATGCGATTGCTATTCTTTGACTTTCTTCTTCGCCTCTTCTCATGTTGCTCTTCAACCAAATTCACGAACCATTTCAGCTGACCGGTTTGGAAAACAACATATCCCATGGCCATTCCAAACACTACCCCGCATCCATAACCTATCAACACCACTTTCCAACCGAAAGCAATGTTTGCTTTTGAGCCATACTGTTCCAGCACATTTGGAGGTGGTGTATCATTGATGCTGCAACCTTTGGAGACTGGAAATCCACATAGTCCCTTGTTTCCTTCATATGAATGGTTTCCAAATGTGTTGAACTGTTTGTCTTGAGGAATCTGACCATGGAGTTGATTTTCAGAAACGTTTAAGGAGGAAGGAAATGTCGGATTTGCCAATATCACTGGAATTAACAAAGTTCAAAAGACAATATAACTCGTAAAGTTTCGTCCAAGACTGGCGGCGTCTATTGACTTCAACTCTTGCTATTACCTCAAGAAGACTGCTACAATTCTATGCTATTACCTCAAGAAGACTGCTACAATTCTATCTTCTTTAAACCAGCTATCTATAAGTGTTGGTGTTATGAATAATGAGCAAGCAAGTTCAGCTGAGACTTGAGCAACAAGGCTCGAGACTTGCAGAAGAAACAAACACAATTCAAGAACAGAATTGAAAACAAAAGCAAAGAAAAATGGAGAGTATATGGAAGGAAATCTGATGAAATTTTCATTCAAAAATGAATAATGGCATAATGCCAATACATAAACCAAGCATTCAGCTTGTCAAAATCAGTATATGGTCACCTAATCAATACCTAGTTCCACTAATACATTGAAACTTGGTAAACCAAGCTTGTACACATGAACAAAGCTGAGTTAACAGCTCAATCACTATCAAATTACATCAAACATCAAACTAACATAGTTCAAAATGAACTAAATTACATTACATCAAACTAAGGCTACAAAATGAACAAAAAATCAACAGCTGCACTTGCTTCAGCAGCTCCTGCATGGCTCGGACTGCATGGCCTGCTTCTTGACTGCTCCTGGTGCTACATGCTAACCAAACTTCAACAATAAACAATAAGGACATTAGATCCACCAATTTATGGTTGAATTCATTCAGCATTCATTACTTGGTTAACTATTTCTCTATTAGCTAACTACAAAATTCAAGTACATTACAATGTCAAGTTTTGTTACATGTATCAAATGTTTTTTTTTTAATTCAAATATCACACCAACAAATTTAATAGAAAAATTTTAATAGCGTTAAATAAAGCTAAATTTTAGATTTGAAAAGTAGAGGACTAAATCCTAAAATAAACATATAGATATTAAACTTCAAATATACAAATTAGTACTTTAGTAAATTAAAACTATTAAAACTGACCTCGAAGCTGGAATAGCTCAGTTGGCTAGAGCGTGTGGCTGTTAACCACAAGGTCGGAGGTTCAAGCCCTCCTTCCAGCGTATTACTTTTGGTTAAATTTCATCTTTGGTCCCTTTAAATTCCTTTTTGCTTTATTACACAACACTCTTCAAATGTCTTATTAAATTCTCACTCAAACAAAATTCCTCTTAGTTAATACTTGAATTTTAGCATAGAATATAAATTTAATTAATATTGCAATCTTAAATATAAATATAAAATATTATAAATTTTGTAACAACTTTTTAATAAATAAAAAAATACTAAAGTTTATACAAATGCTGATATTGGATATTCAGAGAAGTCCCAAGCATCCTTGTACACTGTAATCTTGAGCATTTACTGAGCTTCAATACGCTCACACTCTTTGCATATACCTTGCAGATAGATAGCTCGTGGGACTAATGCTGAGCTGTGGAAACCCGGTGATCGGCAAATCCCTTGAGTATGTCAGTCTACAAAGCTATTTGTACTGCTAAATATGTTGATATATAGATAGGTTTGGGACAAAATTAATAATATATACAAAGTTACAAATTTTGTGTGTGTTTAAGTGTCCTTAACCACAAACAATCCAATTTTGCAGAGAAACCACCCATTATATATAGGTTTGGTCACCAAGGCAATGAGATGAGCAAGAAGACTGCTAGCTAGAAATTCATGCATCTTTGAATCACCATTTCAATTAATAAGCTTAACTAAAGGAAATAAGGACTTTACATCCACTAATTAAAGCAAGCTTTATGTACCCTTTTACAGTCTGCATTGTTACATGTTTCAATTCATTACATCATTCCTTCAACTCTGCTATATATTATTACTGTCTCTATATAACCAAACCTGTTACTGCTAATAAGGATATTTCATATGGTACAAGGACCAGCTGAAACCTCATTCTTGGGTCTTCTCTGGAGTTGCACCCTCAATTGAGCCTACGTAAAGGAAATGTTGGTGTTAAGAAACAAAATTACAATAGCTGAAATATAGTCTTGAGCAACCAAGCTCGTGGCTTGTTGCTGAAACAAGCAGAATTCAAGCTGAAAATGAAGTAGTTTCATTAAAACTTAAACATTGGCATAATGCCATTACAAATACCAGACAATGGTTGGTCATTACAAGTCAAGGATTACCTAAACTTTTACCAAACACCACTAAAATACATAGAAACTTGTTGAATTAACTTGTACATATTGCATTTGCTGATTTTTCAGTCAATCAACATAAGATATTGCGTTGCTCAGAGTATGTTGTGTATAGAAGAACTCTACATAAGATATTGCAGCGGCGTAAAGCAAGTAATTGGCTTTGCCCAAGAAGAAGAAATTACTAAGGTAGAGATGCCTATTCTCCCGATCATTTTGTTAATCTAGCTAACTATTTTTACTTTTGATAGCATTTTTATAGGAATGAAAACAATACGAGAAAACTAAAGACTAATGTGAATTTCATCTTTTGTTTAATTTATAATTAGGTTTTAATATTTTTATAATATAATAACAAATATTTTACATTAAGGAAAATATCTTAGATAATAATATTTTAAAATTTTTAAAGAAAAACAATAAATTGAATCTATATGAATGAAGAAATTTAATTAAACTAAACCGTTGTAACCTTTGGTTGTTCAAGAGCTATGCTACTTTTATTCCAACTTTTTATTTTTATACTAAAAAATGAATGCTTTTATGTTTTATCTTGTTATAATTGTGATTTATTGAATTTTGAAGTTGAATGTGTATTCGAGTATAATATATAATTAATCTGTCTAACCAATTTGTAAGTCTTTCGGTTAATATATATTTTATCTTGTTATAATTGAGATTTATCAAATTCTAAAGTTAAATGTGTATTCAAGTTTAATATATAGTTAATTTATCCAATCAAGTCTTTCAATTAATAATTTATCTTTATATTGATATGCTCAGTTCTTTATAATATTAAAAATAAATAACTTATTATTATGTGTGTTTGAAATATGCAGAATGACTCTCGTCTTTGTTGCTTCCCGAAATTGAAAATTCTTAAGATATACCATTGCAAAAGTTTGAAAAATGTTTGTGCAAACACTTCGGCTCAAGGGCTTTAATCATTGGAATCTGTCACCATAAGAGATTGCCCTTAACTTATGCAAATCTTCAAGATGGAACAAAATGAGAATGGGGAAGATGTTGTGGTTCCTCAGGTAATTCTGTATTTAAAAGTTTTAAAGTTAATAAAAATTTGAAAAGAGTTAAACATAAACCTTTTATATAACAACTATTAAAAAATATATAAAATAGTTATAATTTAACTTACAATTAAATAACAATTATATGTTTTAAAAACAAGTACATCAAATTAATTTATAAATTTTATTATCAAAACTATAATATTCATATTTTAAATACTTCATATAGATAGAAAAAAGTAAAATAGAGAAATATTATATATTTATTTTCTATTGATGTTACACTTTAATATATTTATTTATATTTTATATTTATGTAATATGATAATGATTATTTAAATTATGTTTTATAAATGATATTCCTCAATTTTATTTAAAGAAATATATTTTGTATGATATCAAAGGATTTGCTTCATTCATGCAGAACCATTGCTGGCCAAAATTGAAAATTTTTTGGATATATGATTGCCAACTATTCTCATGCTTCATTGTACAAGCTCCGTTTTTGGAGGTATTATTTAGATTATTTGCATTTTATATATGGATTTTGATACTGTAGCAAACTAATAAATCGATATGTTGCGTAATTTATGCGATAATCCATTTTCCTTTTATACTTAGTTTGTAAATGAATTTTATTATTCACTCTTTAAATAAAAATGTAAAATCAAGAAATGGTCTCTCATGTTCAAATAATTTGATTGGAATTTCAAAATATATCCTTTAAAACACCAAAGATACTTGGAATATGTAAAATTATGAACACTTGTGGGCAGTGGACCCCGGCCCCCCTAAAAGGTAAAATTTTTATTTAGGCCTTAAAATTTTTTAAAAATTTTAAATTAATAAAGGTAAAATTACACTTTGGCCCCCCTAAAATTATAAAAATTCGATTTAATCCTTTATAAATTAGAAAGATATAAACTATAAAAAATTAAAATTTCATCTGGCCCCCCTTAAAAATTGTTCTGGCTTCGCCTCGCTTGGGTAACATTTACTCTAGTGTATTTCTATGACATTTATTGACATTTACGTGCATTTATAGGTCTTGTTTCTTTGTAACGTGGGAACCATATGGAAAACTAATGTGCCTGTATTGGATAAAGATTGTATAGTAGTGGGAATAAAGATTGTATTGAAATATATGTTGTGCTTTAATCACATGGGTTAACCACAATTAATCGTCTTTGGGTTTTTAAAATTATTTTAATAATTTAAAATTTTTATAGAGAGAAATTAATTTGTTTATTTTCAAAATTGAGCAGAGACTAAAAGGCATTTTATCCATTTGTTATTTGAGTTATTCAAATTACAAAATTTCAACTCAATTCAAACTCAAAACTTGAATTACTTATTTGAATTGATCAAAATTCGAATTAACTCAAATTTATTTTTAAATAGAATCAATTTTATACACCTCTAAAATCAAGTACTTGATATAATCAGTTACATGGAGAATATTTTAAAACATTGTTACGAAAAGGAAGTCGGTGTTAAGAGTATTTTAACAAAATAAAACATCTCCAAAGAAATAATTTTTAAAACACTTAAAATTTGTACCATCAATCAAATTGCAACTAATTTTGTACAACATTTTGAAGTTCAACCTTAATATTTATAATCAATCTTTTGAGTTTTTAAATATGGTGATGTTAATAAAATTTGTATCTTTTGATTCGTCTAGGATGAATGCTTCATTGGATAATTTTTCCACTATCCTCAAGCTCATGTTTCTTGAGTGTGGGCTCTCTTCAAAATTAGATAAAAAACTTCACAAAATTACAATTGGGGCAAGTGAATTTATTCAACTTGGGTTCAGTCTAGCGTATTATTCTTCCAATGAGTACATCTATATCTCTACCCATGGAGTCAACTGCTCCGATAGCCGAGACTAGTCATCTCCCTAATTGAAATTATAGACCACATAATAATCCTCTAATTTATGAAAATTAATTTTTGGAAGGTTCACGGTTGCTGTTCAATAATGTTCTCTTCAAGATTAGGAGAGTCGCAAATCGAGATTCAAGGACTCAAGGCATTTGGATAATGAAGAAGTTCTCGAGGTGTCCTCGAGCCTCTTAAGCTTAGCTACGATTATTTGAAGAAAGGCAATAACCAAATGACGGCAAATGACATCCAAATATGTTTCTTCTTGTGTTCCCTTTTTCCGAAGATCTGAAATCCCTATTGAGATATTGATTGTGTGTGGGCTGGAGTGGGATTGTTCCCTAATGCTTCCTCTATTGAAGATAATGCCCCTTATCCATATCTAGATATCGACTATGGTAAACAATTGTCATTGTTCACATCACATGTGGATTGGTGGATTTTTTATAGTGGGTGTCGTTGGTATGCATCCATTTTATGGTAAGAGACTATAATCCAACTACTCGATACAATGATTTATTAGATCGTGTCCTTAGGCATCGTGATGCAATCATATCACATCTCAATTGGATATATATATATATATATATATATTTAGGCTTTCATAGTTTTGGTTTGTATATTCGTAATGATACCTGAGCGGTTCAAGGCGTCCACAAGATATGTTTTCAAATACTGCTATACAATTACAACCTGTAATTGCTTAATGAATACAAAACACTCATACTTTAGCACTTGGTGCAACGACTCTTGGTGCAACAGCGAGCACCAGTTTGACCTGGGGAGGCGATGATTTAATGGCAGTAAGGAGCAAAGTTGCTCTGTTACCTATTCTATTAAGACTCGCATATTTTTCAGTCCATCACATTCAAGCATTTATGATTCATGTGACAATAGTTCAATAGGGCATAAATTATAGTAAGTGTCTTCTCTTCTCCAAACTGTCTTTCCTCAAGTTGTTTAGTATAAAAGGAAAAAAAAAAAAGTTGTCAGTCTATCTATAACACTTATTTTATTGTAAGGTATTCCAATTTTAAAGAAGATTTTTAATTGGCTTTTCAATTGAATATCAATTCGATCATTTTGAGTTAAAAGCAAGTTTCTAAACCCTTTTTATCATAAAATAAAGCTAAAAACACTTTATAACTAAAGAATGATCAAGAAATGAAGATCTCATCATAGATGAGTTCAAATTAAAGAAACTTTCAAATATTTTGGCCTTTTTTTATTTAGAATGTAAAATCGAATTGTAAAGGTTGAAAACGAATGGAAATCAACTTTAAAAACTATTTGATACCTTAATTACAAGTTTGGAGATCATATTCGGGAAGAATCTCACCTAAGCTAATCCGAAGTTCTAGTTACTACTCTTTAACCCGGATTTCCCTTACCTAATCTCACCTAATCTTTTTTTTTTTATTTTATCTCTAGTCCAATTTTGGGTGTGACACAATGACTTAGAAACTAAATCTATTTTTGTAAGCAAAAATTAGTTTGATTCATTCTTCACATAATTGATGTTTTTGTATTTTCAGTAATCCATAAAGTATTCAGTGTTTAATACAATAGATTTGGATTTTGTTATTATATTTTGTGGAAGGATTGTTTATCTATTTTTTGTAACTACTAAATTCTCACTTTTACGAGTGCTCCAATAAAATTCCTCTTAGTTTATATTTGAATTTCAAACTTAATAAAATTAAATTTCTTCAATTATTGATATATGTTTAGACATTATTACTGCTTTAATTGTGAAATCTTAAAATTTCAAACAAGTTTAAACATTAAATATAAAATAGTTAAATTTCAATTAAGCCTACGTAAAGGAAATTAGGGACATGGGATCCACCAATTGTACCTCAATTCACATCAACTTTGTTACCGAACTACGTTACTCTAGAAATATAGGGAAAAAAGGGACATGCATGCTTGAAATTCCAACATTTTCTGCACCATCAACATCTTGATTTCCATGTTAGCTATAAACTTAACCTGATAATTCATTAACTTGTCAAGTGATTCATGAACAAGCCATCACTGAGAATACACCATGCACTATGCTAAAGATAAAGACATATGGTTAAATTGGTCAAGGCAAAACATTAGACACACTTGTAAAAAAATTATGAAAATACAGCAGAGATCACTCAGACATTTTGTTCTCCTTTAGTGAGCACTAGCAAAGATTATTGAGACTGAATTGAAAGTCATTAAAGAAGACATAAACAACAACACCATACAAAATCTTACACTCAAACAAACCATTACAGATAGTACGAAATGCAATGAAAGACAGAGGAATTGGCACAATATTAACGACAAGCAGATACCAATGCAACCCTTCACCATAGGCAAAGCGGATTCGCAAAACAAGAAATTGTGAAAATACAACACTAATGCTTGAACATCATTTGCGATAATTAGATCCTTCATCATCTATTCTGCTATTGCCTTTCTTTGACTTTCTTCTTCGCCTCTTCTCATGTTGGTTTTCAACCAAATTCACCAACCATTTCGGCTTACCGGTTTGGAAAACAACATATCCCACCGACATTCGAACATCGCTCGCATCCATAACCTATCAACACCACTTTCCAACCAAAAGCAATGTTTGATTTTGACCCATCTTTTCAAGCACATTTGGAGGTCTTTGGCTCAATGATGTTGCAACCTTTCAACAGGAAATCCACATAGTCCCTTATTTCCTTCGTATGAATCATTTCCAAATGTGTTGAATTGCTTGCCTTGAGGAATCGACCATGGAGTTGATTTTAGAAACATTTAAGGACGAAAGAAATGACAGATCTACCAATCTATTTGGAATAGTCCCGACAACTTTGTTTGATGATAGGTCCAACCATTCAAGACTTGTCAAATTCCCTATTGAGGTGGGGATACCACCGTTAAGGTTAATATGAGAGAGGTTGAGCCCTTTCAATAAGTTAAGTTTCCCAATAACCTTTGGAATCTCCCCTTCAAACTGATTGTTTGATAGATCAATGATCATCCACATGGTGAAAATTTTCACCAATTCCATATCTTGTCCTTTCATAACAATTCCAATGGAATAGGTATAGAAGGCATTATCTCCCTGAACATACACCCCCATGTACGACATTGTACTCCCAATCTTCTCCAGATTTATAATAGCTTTGAAGCTGTTGATGTATCTCACTGGTAGGGGTCCAGAAAAATAATTACTTGAGAGATCAAAAATTTGGATTTTAGAGAAAAAAGGGCTAGACTTGGAGATATTGACACACAAGGAACCATGCATATGATTTGACTTCAATATAAGAACTTGTAGGCGTGGAAGACTTCCCAACCAATGAGGAAATGTATCATTGATCTGTTGTTACCAAGATCTAGCACTTCGGACCTTTACAATTAAGGATGGATGGCGTCAAAGGCCCTTCTAATGATTTCCATTTAAGTTGAAATTACTCAATTGGCATCCACATGCAAATGTTGGAGAATCGTCCCATAAAACTTGTTCTTCTTGATTCAAGAATTCAATGTTGTTGCTCAAATTTCCAAAACATTGTGGAATTGTAACACTCAAGTTATTGTGGGACAAATCTAGAATTTGAAGAGAAGTGACATTGCAGATTAAAGAAGAGACCTCTCCATTGAAACTATTATTTGACATCAGAAAGACATTGATCGTCGAAGCTGGAATCGGAAGATATCCATGGATCAAATTGGAGCTTAAGTCAAGAAATACAATAGTCTTCCATGGAAAGTGCTCAACTTCCGTCAAAGAGTTGTGAGATACGTTTAAGTAAGTCAAAGAGTCTTTTCCACCTCTTGCATCCACTGTGGAATCTTACCTTCAATTACATTTGCAAGAGAGGTCTAAAGTTTTCAAACTTTTAAGCCCTTTTAAAAATTGGGGAATTCACCAAGATTGCAAGATGACAACGATGAAGTCGAGAAGATTTGGCAATATATGAATGACACTAGAACTAAGATTAGATGTTAAGGATAAATTGTTATATGAAAGGTCAAGATATTGGAGATTTGGAAGGTTTGAGAACATGCTCAACTCTATGACACCACTAAGATTATTTGAGGATAAAAGATGTACGTAAGATTGAGAAGTTGGAATATTGAAGATGGAAGAGGACCTTGGACTTTATTATTCCGTAACCATATCAATTCTAGTGATTTGGATTGGAATTCTTAGATATGCCCACTGAATTGATTTTGATAGAGATATATTTCCTTTAAGGAGGGAGCAGTATACAACCATGACAGAAGTGTTCCATTGAGAAAATTGTCAGATAAGTCTAAATGAATTAGATTAGAAAAAGTGGTTACCTCATCTGGAATGGAACCTTCTAATGTATTTCCATCTATTATCAAGTATTCAAGCTGCGTTAGGTTTAGAATTGACGATGGAATTTGTCCACTCAATTGATTCCAATCCAAGCTTAAATAAGTGAGTTGCAAGAGGTTCCCCAATGATCTTGGAATTTGTCCACTAAATTGGTTGCTTGACAAGTCTAAATGAGTGAGTTGCAAGAGGTTCCCCAATGATCTTGGAATTTGTCCACTCAATTGGTTCATTGTAAAGTCTAAATGAGTAAGTTGCAAGAAGTTTCCTAGTGATCTTGGAATCGGTCCTGATAAGTTGGTATAGTAGAGATCTAAAAATTTCAAGGACACAAGATTCCCCAACGAGTCAGGCAATCTTCCAAAAAAATTTGCGCGTCTAATACGCAAGTACTCGAAAGATGGTAAATTTGTAATTGAGACATACAATCCTTGAAAGAAAGAATGTCCTGATAGATCTAAGTACTTTAAGGCCTGTATATTATCAACTGAATCAATGAATTCTGCAGAGAAAGACATCCACGAGAGATCCAAATGTTCAAGATTGCTGCTCCGATTGAACTTCAAAGGATCAAGATTGAGGTTTCGGTTGCCTCCCAAGTTGAGGAGATTGAGGTTTGGCAAATCAAAAATGTTTTTTGGGAATTTTCCTCGCAAATAACAATCAGCAAGACTAAGAGACCTTAGAGAAGAGGATAGATTCATGAAGACATGAGCATTAACAGAAGGCATGTTGATTCCATCCAAAACAGATGTCTGACCTCAGTTAGGTTGTGAACAAGTCCCTCCAGAGCATGTTTTCCAGTTCATCAGCCCCAAAGGAGAGATCAAGGAAACCAATTTTGACAGGTGAGAGACTTGGGATGGGACTTCTCCTACAAACCCTGTATTGGAAAGGTTGAGGTAGAGTAGGCTTGTAAACTGATCGAACTCAGATGGAATTTTGGAAAGATTAAAATCATTGTAGGCAAGGTTGAGTTTTTGAAGGTGAGGAAGAAGGAAGAGAGTGGTATTGGAAGGGAAGTTGCCATATAGCCAACTGCAGCTCAAGTCAAGGGCAATAACATTAGCATTTAGGTGGTCACAAGTGACCCCATCCCATGAGCAGCAATCTGTACCCTCCTTCCATGAATTTGTCTTGGGATAAGATTCATCGCAATTAATAGGAACATACTCTGTCTGAGTGGTGGAAAAAGAGTTCTTGAACTGGATTAGTGAAGAGCAGGAGTGAGATACTGAAGAAGAAGCATAAAGATGGGGAAAGAAGAGGAATAAGCAGAGAAAGAGATAGGAGGCCATGTTATGTTTGTAGAGGAAGATGAAGGATAGGGATGGTATTTATAGGCAACAAATAATATCCAAGATTTGTTTAAATAATGTTACACTTACATGTATATTTTCATACCTAAATAATTTATTTATCATTTAAACAGTAGTCAGAGTCAATTGAATGATTAAAATCCGATTTATATTAATTCCAAAGTAATTAATTATTTGTTATGTAGGTTCTTATCTGTCTGTTACCGAAATTTGTGATTTTATAATAGAACATGCTTTAAAGGATTCTTGAAAGTTAAGGATATGTTGTGAAGATTGGATGAAATACTAGCTGTCCGGTTGTCTTTTCTTTGTCCACTTAAATATAAAAATTGTTGAAGCGGCTGTAAATTTTTTGTAATGCTTGCCTGCAGATTTTAGTATGCTTGAAATGTATGGAGACGTGCCAAGTGGAATTATTTTGGGATGTTTGTCACTACCTCTATGTCACAAAATCAAATAATCAAATCATCTCTTTAAATATTCAAATACCAAAAGTTAAAAGAGCATGTAACACCCCATACCTAATCTAGAAGCAAGCATGGAAGCTACATCAAATCATTTCAAGAAATGCTACTTTTAACTAATTAAAGTTTAACTGTTAGAAAATGTTTAGATAATTGAATCAACCCAGAAATCTAAACTTGAAATCCGTAATTCAAGAAAAACAACTATAATATAAGTTTAATTAAAGTGGCAAAATACTAGATAAGGATGATCGAGCTCCCACCACAATGACCCGTCTAAGTCGATTAATTACCTGAAATTCAGTGAAATAGACAAAACCGTAGAATAAATCTACAGTTTCTCGATGTTTGACCAGTTCTCAGAATAAAATACGGAAGCAGAACAGAGTATACTAGTTACAAATACAGATTATGACAGATAAAGAATGCAGATTCCCTACCGTTATTTGCTACACTCCATCTTCGTCCAGCCCTACACATTAAAAGGGTATCGAGTACCCACGGCCTGGACACGTGCTCATGTCCCTAGCCCGTGTGACCCTAAATCCAAAACAATGAGTTACACATTCCGTGTTTCTAGCCCATGTGACCCAAAATACAAACGGTGAATTACGTGGCCTGGAAAATGCCAGTGTGCCTCAATTTGAAAATAAAGAGTTACACGGCCTGACACACAACTGTGTGGTGTTAGAGTAATATTTTCCAGCGTTCAAAATTTGCAGAAAAATGAGTTTTCATCACACACTTGAAGTATAATCGACTTAGGAGCAACAAGAATGACTCCGGGACCTAACAACGAACAACCAAATACCATTCAACAAGAGAAGCTGATGGCTTTGTGCTTGGGGGACGCATGGGAATGTTTAACAGAGAGATGTATGCTGAATGGGCGGAATTGAAGGCTATGGAGGAGAGCATTAGTTTTACACGGATAAAAGGTTGGGTCAATGTGGAGTTTGAAACTGATTGTGCTGGTCTTGTTAATCGTTTCAACAAAAAGAGCGTTGACTTGACTACGATGGACCATTGCTTGTGGCATATGGCTAAGCAGATCGAACATTTTCTCTTTTTCATGTTTAATTGGATCCCCAGATCTTGTAACAAGGTTGCTGACCAGTTATGTAAGGTGGCTAAGAATATCTCTTGTAATATGGACTTTGATTGGGACTATCCTACGGAAGTTCATGATTTGATCCTTAAAGATGCAATAAATTGAGTTTGACTGTTGGGTCGTTTTT
Organism: Gossypium rotundifolium; assembly: GCA_025506655.1. Taxonomy (NCBI): domain Eukaryota; kingdom Viridiplantae; phylum Streptophyta; class Magnoliopsida; order Malvales; family Malvaceae; genus Gossypium; species Gossypium rotundifolium. The sequence goes on from CP106726.1 coordinate 10,716,144, forward strand.
TATCAAAAAAAAAAACCATTCAACAATTAATTCCCAAAGGAATGCTCTAAAAGTCAAACAACAAAGTTCTGTCAAAAATTTTGACGAAGAACACCAATCTCAAAAAATGTACGCACTCACCTCGTACAAAACAGTGATATACCAAACTAACGCGTTGAGGGAATGCTACTTTCAAGATCTTCGCCTAAAAATGACAATCAATTGACACATAAACAAAGGAATCAAGCAAAAATAAATAGGAAACCTATTCTTTGCAAAAACGAACAAAAAGCAACAATTAACTGAATTCCAACCCAAAGCTTAAAAGATTAACCTTACCGTTGAAAGAAGTAATGATAAAAAATAAACGTAGAAGGAGATTTTAGGAAATTTAATTTAATAATAAAATCAATCAAATTTTCCAGAATAGTAAAAATATATCCCCACTTCGTTTACGCAGAGACTCAAACACAAGAATAAAGACATACAAAAGCTTATCCATTGAACCTTTCTCTTGATTTTCGATCCTTGCAAGCATTTTTCTCAAGTTCACAGCCTTATCTTTTGTTATTTTTTTGCTGCAAGTCATTGAAGCTAGACTCAGCTTTGGTTTTTATTCTGTTTCTTAACACCAACAAAGGATCAAACCATACCTTATGTTCATGAATTCTCATCATCACATGCTTATAAATGCAGCTCAAACTTGAAATTGAATCTTTTGTAATTCAAAATGTATTTTTTTATGGTGAGCAGTATAATATCTACTAAAAATTGAAATTCAAGAAAAAGGACTTACATAGTTGCACCATACAAAGATGTTACACTCAAAATAAACCCTTACAAATAGTACGAAATGTAATGAAATACAGAGGAATTGGTACAATCATAAAAACAGACACATATCACTGCAACTTTTCACCATATGCAAAACATTCTGACAGACTATAAAACAAGAAATTATGAAGACACAACAGAAATACTTGAACCTCATTTGCACCGACTAGATCCTTCTTCATCCATTGATGCGATTGCTATTCTTTGACTTTCTTCTTCACCTCTTATCATGTTGGTCTTCAACCAAATTCACGAACCATTTCAGCTGACGCCGGTTTGGAAAACAACATATCCCATGGCCATTCCAAACACTACCCCGCATCCATAACCTATCAACACCACTTTCCAACCGAAAACAATGTTTGCTTTTGAGCCATCCTGTTCCAGCACATTTGGAGGTGGTGTATCATTGATGCTGCAACCTTTGGAGACTGGAAATCCACATAGTCCCTTGTTTCCTTCATATGAATGGTTTCCAAATGTGTTGAACTGCTTGTCTTGAGGAATCTGACCATAGAGTTGATTTTCATAAACGTTTAAGAAGGAAAGAAATGTCGGATTGCCAATATCACTGGAATTAACAAATTTCAAGAGACAATATAACTCGTAAAGTTTGGTCCAAGACTGGCGGCGTCTATTGACTTCAACTCTTGCTATTACCTCAAGAAGAAAGACTGCTACAATTCTATCTTCTTTAAACCAGCTATCTATAAGTGTTGGTGTTATGAACAATGAGCAAGCAAGTTCAGCTGAGACTTGAGCAACAAGGCTCGAGACTTGCAGAAGAAACAAACAGAATTCAAGAACAGAATTGAAAACAAAAGCAAAGAAAAATGGAGAGTATATGGAAGGAAATCGATGAAATTTTCATTCAAAAATGAATAATGGCATAATGCCAATACATAAACCAAGCATTCAGCTTGTCAAAATCAGTATATGGTCACCTAATCAATACCCATGGTGTCAACTACTCCGATAACCAATACTAGTCATCTCCCTAATTGAAATTATAGACGACATAATAATCTTTTAATTTATGAAAATTAATTTTTGGAAGGTTCATGATTGTCTGTTCAATAATGTTTTCTTCAAGATTCGGACTTGAACCCTTTTTTAATAGTGCAGTGTGGGTTACTACTACACCTAACATTTAGTGAAAAAATTACAAATTTATTTTAATTTATTACATTGCAATTTATTCATGTACAGACATAAATAAATATATAACATTAATCTATTGTTAATTTAATAAAACAATCAAATTAAAATTTTAGATTAGTCAGATTGGAGGCAATAAAAATAAATAAAATAAGAGGTATTTTATTTGAATAAAATTATATTATCAAATTTTATTAATTATAGATTAAAGTATATATAAAAGATTATAATATTCAATAAAAAGAAAGGAGGCAGTTATACATTTTACTTCAATGTTAAGGGTAATTAAAATAAATAATATTTTTACTAAAAAGATAAAATAATTGATTTATTGATTCATAGTTATATTTTTAGAGATATATGAATTTATATTTTATCAATGTAAATATAAAATATTTAATTTAATAAAATGGAATTTTACTTTAATGGTAATAAAATAATTATTATTTTATTTTAATAAAGAAAACAATGAATAATAATTTCTTTTGTCAATAACTAATGATGAAGTAAAACATTTTAAAGTTAAACCAACCACTTGTCCACTTCCCATTCTTCTTTCTTCACCCAATTTCTTTTTTGCTTTCAATTTCTCAAATCTCTGTTTCTCATCATTTCCACTCTTTCTTTTCACTTTTCACATTTTCTTCTGTTCTCAACATGATTGGACTGCAGGGAATGCCAGGAGTTGTAAAACAACTTTAGCCAAAGATGTTGGGAAGCATGCTCGAGAACAAAAGCTCTTTGATAAAGTTGTGATGTTAACTATGTCCCAAAATCCAAACATCAGAACAATTCAAGATAAAGTTGCAGAGATATTTGGTTTAAATTTTCATTCAAATACCGAAGAAGGAAGAGCAGAAGAGCTATTCAGGAGTATGCAAGGCGTGAAAAAAATCCTTGTAATTGTCGACGACCTCTGGGAAGAATTTAAATTGGAGAGTATCGGAATTCCATTCGGTGATGACCACAAGGATTGTGAAATTCTTCTGACTACACGTTAACAACAAGTCTGCAGTAAAATGAAGTGTCAGAAGGAAATTCAACTTGGCATCTTAAAGACGAAGCATGTGTTTTATTTCGAGATCAAGCCGGTTTAGAAGATGATTGTTCCATCTTGAATGAGGTAGCCAAAGAGGTTGCTGGTGAATGTAAGGGATTGCCTCTTGCAATTGTTACCGTGGCAAAAGCTCTAAAAGGTGAGAGTTTAGATGGGTGGAGAGCCGCAAATCAGAGATTCAAGGACTCAAGGCATTTGGATAATGAAGAAGTTCTCCGAGGTGTCCTCAGGCCTCTTAAGCTTAGCTACGATTATTTGAAGAAAGGCAATAACCAAATGACGGCAAATGACATCCAAATATGTTTCTTACTGTGTTCCCTTTTTCCTGAAGATGCTGAAATCCCTATTGAGATATTGATTGTGTGTGGAATTGGAGTGGGATTGTTCCCTAATGCTTCCTCTATTGGAGATAATGCCCCGTTATCCATATCTAGATACTGACTATGGTACACAATTATTATTGTTCACACATCACATGTGGATTGGTGGATTTTTGATTGTGGGCGTAGTTACGTATGCAGCCATTTTTATGGTAAGAGATTATAATCCAACTACTCGATACAATGATTTATTAGATTGTGTCCTTAGGCATCGTGATGCAATCATATCACATCTCAATTGGATATGTATATTTTTAGGCTTTCACAGTTTTGGTTTGTATATTCATAATGATACCATGAGCAGTTTAAGACGTCCACAAGATATGTTTTCAGATACTGCTATACAATTACAACTAGTATTTGCTTAATGAATAAAAAACACTCATACTTTAGCACTTGGTGCAACGACTCTTGGTGCAGCAGCAAGCACCAATTTGACTTGGGGAGGCGATGATTTAATGGCAGTAAGGAGCAAAGTTGCTTTGTTACCTATTTTATAAGGACTTGCATATTTTTCGGTCCATCACATTCAAGCATTTATGATTCATGTGACAATAGTTCAATAGGGCATAAAATATATAGTAAGTGTCTTCTCTTCTCTAAACTGTCTTTACCTCAAGTCGTTTAGTATAAAAAAAAAGTTGCCGATCTATCTATAACCCTTATTTTATTGTAAGGTATTCCAATTTTAAAGAAGATTTTTAATAGACTTTTCAAGTGAATATCAATTCGATCATTTTGAGTTAAAAGCAAGTTTTAAACCCTTTTCATCATAAAATAAAGCTAAAAACACTTTAAAACTAAAGGATGATCAAGAAATGAAGATCTCATCATAGATGAGTTCAAATTAAAAAACTTTAAAATATTTTGGCCTTTTTATTTAGAATGTAAAATAGAATTGTAAAGATTGAAAACGAATGGAAATTAACTTTAAAACTATTTGATACCTTAATTACAAGTTTGGAGATCATATTAGGAAGAATCTCACCTAAGCTAATCCAAGTTCTAGTTACTACTCTTTAACTTGATTTCCTTACCTAATCTCACCTAATCTTTTTTTTTTTTTTGGATCTCTAGTCCAATTTTGGGTGTGATACAATGACTTAGAAACTAAATCTATTTTTGTAAGCAAAATTAGTTTGATTCATTCTTCACATAATTGATGTTTTGTATTTTCAATAATCTATTAAGTATTAGGTGTTTGATACAATAGATTTAGATTTTATTATTGTATTTTGTAGAAGGATTGTTTATCTATTTTTGTAACTACTAAATTTTTATCTTCATTTCTTGCTAACCTATTTTGTTTTTGCATTACTAAATTTCAGTAATTAATTTATGTTGTTTTTGCCAAACTTTAAGAGAGGTGTTAGTTCATCTTTAATTAAGAGATTATGAATAATCTACGAATGAAAATGAGCCCCTAAGACCATATTTCCTAAAAATGTATTCATACTGAGATAGCAATAACACATTACGCTTAAAAAGTGGAATAGCTCGATTGGCTAGAGCGTGTGGTCATTAACCACAAGGTCGGAGGTTCAAGCCCTCCTTCTAGCGTCTTATTTTTGGTTAAATTTCATCGTTGGTCCCTTTAAATTCCTTTTTGCTTTAATTTGATTGCTTTCTCGCGTTGCAAATTACGTAACAGTCTTCAAATGTCTTATTAAATTCTCACTTTTACAAGTGTTGCAATAAAATTCCTCTTAGTTTATATTTGAATTTCAAACTTAATAAAATTAAATTTCTTAAATTATTGATATATGTTTAGACATTATTATCGCCTTGATTGTCAAATCTTAAAATTTCAAACAAGTTTAAACATTAAATATAAAATAGTTAAATTTCAATTAAGGCTACATTATAGGAAATTAGGGACATGGGATCCACCAATTGTACCTCAATTCACATCAACTTTGTTCTTGAACTACATTTACTCTAGAAAGAGGGAAAAAAGGGACATGCATGCTTCAAATTCCAACTTTTCTGCACCATCAACATATTGATTTCCATGTTAGCTATAAACTTAACATGTTAATTCATTACCTTGTCAAGTGATTCATGAACAAGCCATCATCGGGAATACTCCATGCACAATGCTAAAGATAAAGACATATGGTTAAATTGATCAAGGCAAAACATTAGACACACTTGTAAAAATATTATGAAAATACAACGAGAGATCTTTGAGACATTTTGTTCTCCTTTAGTGAGCGATAGAAAAGATTATTGAGACTAAATTGAAAGCTATAAAGAAGACATAAACAACAACACCATACAAAATGTTACACTCAAACAAACCATTACGAGACGACGAAATGCAATGAAAGAGCAGATGAAGCGGCACAATATTAAAAGACAGAGATACCAATGCAACCCTTCAACATAGGCAAAGCAGTGCGCAAAACAAGAAATTGTGAAAATACAACACTATTATGCTTGAACATCATTTGCATAATTAGATCCTTATTCGTCTATTCTTGCGATTGCCTTTCTTTGACTTTCTTCTTCGCCTCTTCTCATGTTGGTTTTCAACCAAATTCACCAACCATTTCGACTTACCGGTTTGGAAAACAACATATCCCACCGACATTCCAAACACTACTCAGTATCCATAAAGCATCAACACCACTTTCCAACCAAAAGCAATGTTTGATTTTGACCCATCCGTTTCAAGCACATTTGGAGGTCTTTGGCTCAATGATGTTGCAACCTTCGACACGAAACCCACATAGTCCCTTATTTCCTTCATATGAATCATTTCCAAATGTGTTGAATTGTTTGCCTTGAGGAATCGACCATGGAGTTGATTTTGAAACATTTAAGAACGAAAGAAATGGCGAGATCGCCAATCTATTTGGAATCGTCCCGGACAACTTTGTTTGAAGATAGGTCCAACCATTCAAGACTTGTCAAATTCCCAATTGAGGTGGGGATACCACCATTAAAGTTATTATGAGAAAGGTTGAGCCCTTTCAGTAATTTAAGCTTCCCAATAACCTTTGGAATACCCCCTTCAAACTGATTGTTTGATAGATCAATGATCGGTGAAAATTTTCACCAATTCCATATCTTGTCCTCTCATAACAATTCCAATGGAATAGGTATAGAAGCCACTACCTCCATGATCATACACCCCCATGTACGACACTGTACCACCAATCTTCTCTTGATTTATGATAGCCTTGAAGCTGTTGATATATCTCACTGGTAGGGGTCCAGAAAAATAATTACTTTGAGAGATCAAAAATTTGGATTTTAGAGAAAAAAGGGCTAGACTTGGAGCTATTGACACATAAGGAACCATGCATATGATTTGACTTCAATACAAGAACTTGTAGCTGTGGAAGACTTCCCAACCAATGAGGAAATGTATCATTGATCCTGTTGTTGCCAAGATCTAGCACTTCCAGACCTTTACAATTAAGGATGGATGGCGTCAAAGGCCCTTCTAACATATTTCCATTTAAGTTGAAATTACTCAATTGGCATCCCTCTACAAATGTTGGAGAAATCGTCCCATAAAACTTGTTCTTCTTCAGATTCAAGAATTCAAGGCTGCTGCTCAAATTTCCAAAACATTGCGGAATTGTTCCACTCAAGTTATTGTGGGACAAATCAAGAATTTGAAGAGAAGTGGCATTGCAGATTAAAGAAGAGACCTCTCCATTGAAACTATTATCTGAGATCAGAAACCCATTGATCGTCGAAGCTGGAATCGGAAGATTTCCATGGATCAAATTGGAGCTTAAGTCAAGAAGCGCAATAGTCTTCCATGAAAAGTGCTCAACTTCCGTCAAAGAGTTGTGAGATACGTCTAAGTAAGTCAAAGAGTCATTCTCGACCTCTTGCATCCTTGTGGAATCTTACCTTCAATTACATTGTAGAGAGGTCTAAAGTTTTCAAACTTTTAAGCCCTATTAAAAATTGGGGGAATTCACCAAGATTGCAAGATGACAAAATTAAGTTTGTAAGATTAGGCAATATATGAAAGACACTAGAAGTAAGATTAGATGTTAAGGATAGGCTGTTATATGAAAGGTCAAGAATTTGGAGATTTGGAAGGTTTGAGAACATGCTCAACTCTATGACACCACTAAGATTGTTTTAGGATAAGCTGAGTTGGGTAAGATTGAGAAGTTGGAATTTTGAAGATGGAAGAGGACCTTGGAGTTTATTATTGTCTAACACTATCCGTTCTGGCGATTTGGATTGGAATTCTTTGATATGTCCATTGAATTGATTTTGAGGGAGATATATTACCTTTAAGGAGGGAGCAGTATACAACCATGACGGAAGTGTTCTATTGAGTAAATTATTATCTAAGTATAAATATATTAGTTTAGGAAATGCGGTTAACTCATCTGAAATGGAACCTTCTAATGAATTTTCACCTATTCCTAAGTATTCAAGCTGCGTTAGTTTTAGAATTGATAATGGAATTTGTCCACTCAATTGGTTCTGCATCAAGTCTAAATAAGTGAGCTACAAGAGATTCCCCAATGATCTTGGAATTTGTCCTCTCAATTGGTTTTGCGACAGGTCAAAAAAAGTGAGTTGCAAGAGGTTCCCCAATGATATTGGAATTTGTCCACTCAATTGGTTCATGGACAAGTCTAAATAAGTGAGTTGCAAGAGGTTTCCTAGTGATCTTGGAATCGGTCTTGATAAGTTGGAATGGTAGAGATCTAAAAATTTCAAGGACACAAGATTCCCCATCGTGTCAGGCAATCCTCCAAAAAAAATTGCGCCTCTAATAAGCAAGTACTCCAAAGATGATTAATTTGTGATTGAGACAGACAATCCTTGAAAGAATGAATTTCCTGATAGATCTAAGTACTTTAAGGCCTGTAGATTATCAACTGAATCAATGAATTCTGCAGATAAGGACACAAACGGAAAATCCAAATGTTCAAGATTGGTGCTCCGATTGAACTTCAAAGGATCAAGATTGAGGTTTTGGTTGTCTCCCAACTTGAGGAGATTGAGGTTTGGCAAATCAAAAATGTTTTTTGGGAATTTTCCTTGCAAATCACAACCATCAAGACTGAGAGACCTTAGAGAAGAGGATAGATTCATGAAGACATGAGCATTAACAGAAGGCATCTTGATTCCCTCCAAAAACAGATGTCTGACCTCGGTTAGGTTGTGAACAAGTCCCTCCATAGCATGTTTGTCAAATGTTTGGTAAAAATTGAAAGAGAGATCAAGTGAAACCAATTTTGACAGGTGGGAGACTTGGGATGGGACCTTTCCTGAAAATTCTGCGTAAGAAAGGTTGAGGTAGAATAGGCTTGTAAATCGACCAAACTCAGATGGAAGTTTGGAAAGATTAAAATCATTGTAGGCAAGGTTGAGTTTTTGAAGATGAGGAAGAAGGAAGAGAGTGGTATTGGAAGGAAGTTGCCATATAGCCAACTGCAGCTCAAGTCAAGGGCAATAACATGAGCATTTAGGTGGTCACAAGTGACCCCATCCCATGAGCAGCAATCTGTATCCTCCTTCCATGAATTTGTCTTGGGATAAGATTCAAGGCCAACAATCTCGTCGCAATACAAAGCAGCATCGTCTGTCTGAGTGATGGAAAGGAGTTCTTAAAACTGGATTAGAGAAGCAGCTTCAAGGTGAGAACATGAGTGAGACCCTAAAGAAGAAGCACAAAGATGGGGAAAGAAGATGAATAGGAAGAGAAAGAGATAGGAGGCCATGTTATGTTTGTAGAGGAAGATGAAGGATAGGAATGGTATTTATAGGCAACAAATAATAGCACAATATTAGTGTTGCAGTCTTTTTTGCTTTTACATATTGAAAAGCTATGGATATTAGATTTTCAAAATTTTTGTATTTTTCACAATCATCAACAACCACTTAGTCTTCTTTTTACCATATATTTTCATTCTTAAAATTGGATACTTTTTTTTAAAAGCAAAATCTTGAATTTCATTTGACCTCCTAAACAACTAAAAAATTAAGATTGATGAGATTACAAAGTAGATTGACTTAGCCTTCTTCCGTAAAAATTAAGACTAAGACTATCAATTGTCTATTGACTATACTTTAACTCCACAAAGAAAGACTAAGACTATCAATTGTCTATTGACTTCACACTTGCTGTTGCTTCCTCCTATCTCTCTCACCTAAACTTAATTTACAAGCAATGTGGAAATTTAGGACATTCGCGCCACAATGTACAATAATTCCACACCATTTGCAGTATTGACTACGTTTACTTGAGGGAAAACAAAGACATGAATGCTGGAAATTTTAAACTAGTTTGTACGGTCAATGAAGCTACCTAAAAGCCATTTAGGATACATACATAGTTGCACCATACAAAGATGTTACACTCAAAATAAACCCTTACAAATAGTACGAAATGCAATGAAATTCAGAGGAATTGGTACAATCATAAAAACAGACACATATCACTGCAACTTTTCACTATAAGCAAAACATTCTGGCAGACTACAAAACAAGAAATTATGAAGACACAACAGAAATGCTTGAACATCATTTGAACATGATATGAAGACACATATCATTTGCATTATTTGTCAAGTCACCTCAAAATAGATGGAAAAAATTAATGTCTATTAACTTTACCGACGTGACATCCACATGACACTATATGTGTATGTCACACCAACATTTAATTTTTTTATATTTTAAAATTTTTAAAATTTATATTATTGATGTGGCATTCATACAACAATCCACGTATATTAAAAAATTAACTAATTGTTGAAAGTTGTGCTATATTAGAATTAGTTTCTGTATATTGTCCAACCTTTAAATAACAAAGACCATAAGTTGTTAGTCTGCCGATAGTAGCAGGTTAGGTGCTTTTGTTTCTTTTCGCTTTGTCTACCAATTGTAGCAACCGTCAGGGTTTTTTCTCAATTTTGTTCCAGAATAAAGATCTAAATCAATAAATTATTTTTAGGTTTTTTATAAAGTTTTAATGAAAATTATTTTTCTTGTTTTTATTAAATTATTTTTAAATAAATTAATGAGTAAGAAAATTTGAAAGTACAAATTATGGAACAATCATAGCCTTATGTTAAGATGTGCTACTGCAGTACCACATGCATATATTCAAGTTCTCACTACTATATAATATGATTGTTGTTGCAATATTTTGACATTGTAAAAACCACCTAATCTTTAATTTTGTACCTCAACTTCATATCATCGACCATGTTATCTATTATTGAATTCTTCATTGTCTTTGAAGCATTTGACATTTGTGTTTAAAGCATAATGCAACATATAATACGAGTACCCATTTTACATTGACGAGTTGAAGGTCAAGTTTGCAGTGTGAAAAGAGCTACTTCCACCAAACAAACTAAGATTCATGAGATAAGAGAGTAGATTGACTTAGTCTTCTTCCATATAACACGTAAAGAAGACTTAAAAATCAGATTTACAGTGTGAAAGTAGCTACTTCCATGTATATTGACTTGCTCATGTTTGTTGACGTAACTATGCCACATGATCAATAATCGCAGCCAGGGTAGCGCCACGCCATCGCCAATTGGTGACATATTAACCTTTGAGTTCAATTCAAATTACTCTTGCCTTTGTTATAAATTAAGAGTATAACTAATTTTGATGGGAATGGTTACTTTTCATTAACTCAGTTTAAAGGACTATAACACGTAAACTTTGGTCCTATTGCAAAATTCACATGCAATGCGGGACATTTACGTTACGCAGAATTCAATACATATATAGAAAACACTTCAATGATATACAATCCCTTATCACTTGTCTTCTATATATTCAAAGTTTACTGCTTGAAAATTCAAACCATGTGTATCCTATATATGTTCAACAATGGTATCTACCAAACATATTTTCCACACAATACTAGAAAATTTGTATGCCATTTTCTATTACTTGCAAGAAAACTACCAGGGAAATTGCATTTCTAATTCATCCTTAGGCTTTAAATTCAAACAATAAAAACGAAAAAGAACAGGAAACTTCTAGGAAAGAAATTTTATTACATCAATTTTCCAGTTATTTAACCTTTACCCCATGTTGGTTCTAGATTAAATTTGAAAAAAAAAATAAAGAGGAAGAAGAGGACACGTATATTTTTATTTTGGAAAAGTAAAGGATTATAAGTCAGCCAAATAAAAAATTCACAATGCAAAGCACACACTCAACAAGCAGAAAAACCAACAGCATTGAAAACAAAAGGCAATAACAGAACATGCACCGCACCAGGCCCAGAAAACCAAATTGCATCATTGTAGTGTCATTTATATTATCAAGTCATGATATCCATATTACTTTCCCACTAATTAATTCAGTTCAATAAACATAATTTGAATTAATGGCCTAAATTTTAAACTTTGAATAAACATAAGGCAACTGAATGAAAATTAATAACCTCCATCACCAGAGCTGCCCGCGCTTGTCTTCCTACATGTCCTCCAAGTAAGCAAGATAATGATTTTCTCCTTTAGAGATCATGAAGATAAAAGATTGAACCTAAACATCAGGAAAATATGTCAGTGGACATTACAGTCAGAAAAAACAGATGATGAAGTACAGCATCCAAAATCCATGCCATCATTCTTTTTCTTAGATGTCAATGCTTACTGCTACTGAGGTCCCATTGAGGCAAAATGCTGGGAAATGTTTGAGCCTTTTACCACATGTCCATGCAGTGCCTGCTCACTCAATATCTGAACTTTTTGAAAAGGAGAACCTAAAAGAGACATTTTTGAAGGGTAGTTTAGAAGTTACAGAAGCTTTGGCATACAGCAGCTGATAATGAGAGAAGACAAACCAGAATGTAAGTAAGACGACGACAAAAATAAAGTTGAAAATTTTTTAAGAATTGATGAAAAAACATTTTGTAGCTTAACGAATTGGGACGAAGTCCACTGAAAAGATATTATTTATAAAAGAATGATATTATTTGTAAATGAATCTCTGCCTCTTCAAGGTGTTAATACATGAATATATAGGCAACAATGCCTAACAGACTACCAGCTAGCTATACCAGAATGCTAACTACTTACTAACAATTGTTGCCTAACAGACTACCAGCTAGCTATACCAGAATGCTAACTACTTACTAACAAATATTGTTAGCTACTGCACGTGGCTCATATTATACTATAACATTCACCTAGCTTCTTCTAGAGGTACAATCTGAAGAATACGACGAAAACGAGTAAACAAAGATACAGACAATGGCTTAGTAAGAATATCCGCAACCTGATCACTTGCCGGAACTTCACCAACAATCAAATCTCCGTTGGCCACTTTTTCGCGAACAAAAAACAAATCAAGTTCCACATGTTTGAACTTGGAGTGCAGAACTGGATTAGCTGCAACAGCAACCGCACTACTATTATCACACCATACAGTAGGAACATCAACAGAAGTGAGTTTTAACTTGGACAAAAGAGACACAAGCCACGCAATCTCACTAGTGGCTCCAGTCAAACTCCGATACTCCGCTTCAGCTGTGGATCTAGAAACAACTTGCTGTTTCTTGGAACACCACGAGATAGGGTTATTCCCAAAATAGACACAATAACCCGTTGTAGAGCGACGATCGTCAAAATCAAGACCCCAGTTTGCATCTGCATATCCTACCAAAGAAAGACTAGCCGATCGAGAAAACCGAGAAAACAGCAGACCATGAGACAATGTGCCACGTAGATATCGAAGGATACGTTTAAGGGCTGTCATATGTACTGTAGTAGGTGCATGCATGAACTGACATACCCGATTTACAGCATACGAAACATCTGGTCTTGTTAACACAATATACTGAAGAGCTCCAGCCAAACTCCAATACTCAGTTGGATCAGCAAGTCGTTCACCTTCATCTTTAGACATCATCGTCGAACTGACCATTGGTGTATGAACAAGTTTCGCATTAGCCATAGAACAGCGATTAAGAAGTTCTTTAATATATTTCTGCTGACTCAAATGTAGACTACTAGAAGCAGATTTGTGTACTTCGACCCCCAGAAAATAATAAAGCTCAACCAAATCTTTAAGAGCAAATTTATCGTTAAGCTGCTGAATAAAACTATCAATTGTAGCAGATGAATCACCAGTGGCAATAATGTCGTCCACATAAACAAGAACATACAAAGTAGACTCATTAAGAACTTTGACAAATAATGAAGCATCAGACTTAGAGACAGTAAACCCAGTACCAACCAAAAAATTTCTCAATTTGTCAAACCAGGCACTAGGAGCTTGTCGTAAACCATAGAGAGCTTTAGTCAGGCGACACACCAATTGTTCACCACTTGCACCATATCGAACGAACCCCGGAGGTTGCTGCATGAAAACTTCATCAGTTAAATCGCCGTTCAAAAAAGCATTATTAACATCAACTTGCCTGAGTTGCCACCCACGAGTCACAGCAATAGAAATAATAACACGTATAGTTGCTGGTTTGACTACTAGACTGAATGTTTCTGTGAAATCACATCCCGGCACCTGAGAACATCCTTTTGCAACTAACCGAGCCTTCCACTAATCAACAGATCCGTCAGGATTCTTTTTTACTTTAAACAACCATTTGCATCCAATTGCTTTTCGACCAGACGGAAGAGGAACAAGATCCCAGGTAGAGTTGGCTAATAAAGCATCAAACTCGACTTGAACTGCCTGTCTCCATTCAGGATGTGCAAGAGCCTCTTCAATCGAACTAGGCTCAAATTTAGCTATGTCAATAGATAATACCTTTGGCTTAAATATCCCTGCTTTAGACCGAGTAACCATGGAATGAGTGTTAACAGGCTCATCTATTCTGGCAGGCGACAACCCTTCCAGAGAGCCATTTGCTGAAGGGCTTGAACCATTTCGCAAGATACTGGTGTTCTCTGAAGAGCCCAAAGGACTAGTTACGCTAGAACTTCGATGAGCATTTTCTGAAGAGCCCAAGACAGATGGTAAAGGACTAGTGTCACTTGGATTTTGATGAGCATTTACAAATTCAACAGGGAGATCTTCATAAGCTCTAGAAGGTGCTGCACAACTCTGAGGAACAATCGACCTGACAATGGGAACATATGTAGAAGAGTGCACAGGTTGAGACTGCTGACTATTAGAAGTACCAGAGGAAGAGAACAAAAACTTTTGCTCATCAAAAATCACATGACGGGACATAACGATCTTCCCATCCGGTAGTAAGCAAAAATAATTTTTGTGCTGAGAGCTGTACCCAATAAACGTAGAAGGTTGAGAGCGATAGTCAAGCTTGTGTCGAACAAACGGTCGTAAACAGGGGAAACAACAGCACCTAAATACTCGGAGATGCTCATACTCTGGACAATGACCATACAGACGTTGATACGGAGATTGATCACCCAAGACTGAGGTGGGTAGCTGATTAATGAGATGTACCACACTCCGAAATGCATAACTCCAGTAGTCCATAGGCACATTAGCCTGAGCCAACAATGTAATACCCGTCTCCACAATGTGACGATGTTTTCGTTCAGCAACCCCTTTTTGTTCAGACGTATAAGGACAAGATAAACGGTGAAGAATACCATGTGTGGCTAAAACAGATGTAAAATTTTGAAATTCACCACCCCAATCACTTTGAAACTTCTTAATACATTTTCCAAACTGAGTCTGAACCATCTGTCGAAACTGTAGAAAACACTCGAGAGCTTGAGATTTTCGTTTAAGCAAATAAATCCATGCGAAACGACTACACATATCAATAAAAGACACATAGTAAAAATGCCCTTCAGATAAAACCGAAGCTGGCCCCCAGAGATCCGAAACAACAAGTTCAAAAAACTCATCATACTTTGTAAGAGATTGAAAGAACGGTAGTTTATGGGACTTGCCTTGCTGACATGCAACACATACTTCATCAACACTAGTTTTATTGAATTGAATATGACATTTACTAAGAACATTTTTACTATAGTAAAGAAGGATGGCCTAGTCTCCGTGCCAACGTAAACACATATTACTTGAGATAGTGTCTAAATGCGGAGGCATTATGCACCACCGGAAAATCATCCGTCAAGGTGGGCAAAAATAGTATAGTCCATCACGAACTCGGCCCCGCATCAAAATTTCCTGCGTCTAGATATCTTTAACCACACAATAGGAAGGGTGAAATTCGAAATAAACCTTGTTATCGTGACAAATTTAGACACGAAAGCAAATTCTTACGAATACTAGGCACACACGAATATTTGATAAATGTAAGACTTTCTTCTCTCAGAGCAAGCAACGAATTCCCAATAGATGTGATCTTAGTAGAGACGCCATTACCCATTTTAAGTGAGGAGTTACCTATATATAGATTAGAAGAATTTAGAGCAGACGTATTCTGACACACGTGATGAGTAGCACCCGAGTCTGGACACCAAGTCGCACCTCCTACTGTCAACGGAACATGCAAATTCGTATTGTTGAAATTCGAATCATAGGCTGTGGCATCAGAATACTGAGACGCATGTAAGTCAGAAACTCGCGAAGGTAGCCCAACAAGTTGAGAGGAGTCGTACGGAGAGGAATCAACAGGAAAAACTCGAGCTCTCGGTTTTGTACGACATGAAATATGAGAATCACCAATTTCCCGAGGCGGATGGATAGTAGCACAATAGGCATTAGGTGCAGAAAAATTTTGATTTTCCAAAACCTGTGTTTGAACCAGTCCACGAGGCCCAGAAGTATGTCCAATATCACGTGGACCATGAGTATTAAATTGTGAATTTTTTGGACCATAAACATGCGGCCCAATTTGCTCATTAAAATGGGCATTAAATGGAGCAGTAAAAGACCCACCAAACGCACGCCTTGCATCACTAGGGACCCCACCAAATTCATGCCTTGCAGATGGATTTGATTGAAAGCCATGAGCAACTTGCCTGGCACTATGCGGCCCACTTGTAGGGAGGGGCCCACGTGTGTCTAAAGTTTTAACCACCGGCCACCTTTCTTGATAACCAAACCCTTCTTTTGAATTAAAAAATTTTTGTTGACCATAATTGCCCTAATTTTGACCATTCCAATTTGGATCTGTAAAATTTTCTCTTCCAGAGTTCGCACCATCGCCAGGCCAAAAATTTCGACTGTCACGAGATTGATCATCACGATGGTAGCGATAGAAACATCGTTGGGCAAAATGACCATAGCGGCTGCAGATTTGGAATTGGACGCGAGATCGAAACCCACGACCCCATCCACGAGCGATGAATCGACCACCACGACTAGGAGCCTCCGTCGTGTCAGAGGATGAACGTTCGACCAGATTTGCCACAACAAGAACTTCTTGAGCAACACGCTCTTGACACTATTCGAACTCTAACAATGTATCCACAACACGTTGAAGAGACAAGGAGACCGAAGAAAGTGAAATCGATGATATAATGGCACCAAACTCAGGAGGAAGACTCGCCAAAAGTAAGTTGATTCAATCATCCTCGGAAACCACAGATCCCGACGCCTCTAAGAGAGTACACAACCCTTGCATCTTATCAACAAGATCAGAGATTAAGAGATTACCTTTTCTAAGAGAATCAAGAGCATGATGCAACCGGGACTGTTTGGCTCGAGTATCAGCAGCGAAGAGCTCCGTGGCCGTCGTCCATACATTCGAAGCAGTCTCAACATGATTAAATGAAGAAAGATGAGAAGGAGTAATAGTGGATAGTAACCACGAGGTGAGTAAACTGTTTTGTTGATTGAATGCTATCATAGCTGGATTGCTAACACGAGAGCCATCAGTATTTTGAACAAATTTGTCAGGAGCAATGACAGAGCCATAAAGAAATCCTTCTAAGCCATAACCAACAAGAATAAGCCTGACTTGCTTTTGCCATTGAAGGAACGTACTACCATCCAATTTGACAACCTCATGACGAGGAAACGAACTGACCACCCGATCACTAGAAAAGAAAGGCTCGGGAGGATCAACAAGGTCGATATCGGCGGTATGCGTGGTCATGATTACCGAAAACGTTAACAATGACGATACTAGGAAAAGATATTATTTATAAAAGAATGATATTATTTGTAAATGAATCTCGCCTCTTCAAGGTGTTAATACATGAATATATAGGCAACAATGCCTAACGGACTACCAACTAGCTATACCGAATGCTAACTACTTACTAACAATTGTTGCCTAACGGACTACCACTAGCTATACCGAATGCTAACTACTTACTAACAAATATTGTTAGCTACTTGCACGTGGCTCATATTATACTATAACATCCACCGGTCGATGCCCATAGAACCATACATGGGATTTTCTATTTGGGATAAGTTTCTAACTTCTCCCACTTAGTCCTTGAAATTTCTAACTTTCTAACATTTTGTAGCTTAAAGGATTTCCTCTCGATCTCACCATCTGGCACTGAGAAAAATATAAAGTCGGTAATGAAAATATATATCGCAAAGAAAAGAAAAAGAGAATAAAGAACACACAGATTTTACGTGGAAACCCTTTCGGGGAAAAAACCACGGGTAGAGGAGAAGAAAATTCACTATGTCGAATTCGAATCATTACAAGAGGAATAGACTATGTCTATTTATAGGCTTATAAAACCCAATTCTAATCAAAGTAAAAATATATTATGCTAATAAATGCTAAATATATTATACTCATAAATACTAAATCTTCTAGAAAGAAGATATATTTTGTTTAACTTGACTTGCAAGCAATATCTTAGAATTTCGGTCACACAACTCTAACAATCTCCACCTTGACACGAATTATTAACAAACAAGTTCTTCATCGCGAACTCTCAACGAACAAGTTCTCCAGCTCTTCCATAAAACCCCTTAAGGGTTTAACTTCAACAATGAACACCAACCAAATCTAAGCAATGCTCAAACTTGGTTATAGGAAGTGACTTAGTCATCATATCTGCAGGATTTTCATAAGTACTAATTTTGCTCACAACAATATCACCATGAGCAATAATATCATGAACAAAATGATACCATACATCAATGTGCTTTGTTCTCTCATGAAACATTTGATCTTTTGTAAGGAAGATGGCACTTTGACTGTCACAAAATCTTGGCCGATTTGAAGGTCTTCATTGAGCTCACTAAAGAGTCCCTTCAACCAAATAGCTTCTTTACAAGCTTGAGAATCGCCATATACTCAAACTCGGTGGTAAACAAAGCGAATGTAGTTTGCAAAGTAGCTTTCAACCGATTGCACAACCTCCTATTGTAAAGACATAACCGTGAGAGATCTTCTTCTATCAAGGTCTCCAAGAAAATCAGCATCAACATTCCCAATGACTCCATCTCTAGTTCTTCCAAGCGTAAGCAAACATCGGTAGTACCTCGTAAGTATCTTAAAATCCATCGAATCGCTTTCCAATGTTCTTTAAAGGATTCGCCATGTATACGCTAAGCGCCTTGTTGCATATGATAAATCGGGACGTGAACAAACCATAGCATACATGAGAGATCCCATTGCACTCAGTATGGAACATGTGACATGTACTCAATCTCATCATTTGATTGTGAAGACAAAGCCGATGAAAGTCCGAAATGGTCGCTAAAAGAGTACTAATGAGCTTAGCACTCGCATATTGAACACGCAAAGAACTTTCTCAATGTACCTTCCGACTTAGGTACAACTTACTTGTTTTTCTATCTCCGAGAATCTCCATACCAAGTATCTTCTTTTTTGGTCCCAAATCTTTCATCTCAAATTCTTCACTTAGTTGGGCTTTGACCTTTCTTATCTCTACTTTATCTTTTCTTTGCTATCAACATGTCATCAACATAAAGAAGTAGATACACAAAAGAACCATCACTATTTTTCTTAAAGTAAACATAGCTATCAAAGCTACTTCTTTTAAAATTATGAGAAGTCATAAAGGAATCAAACCTCTTGTACCACTGTCTTGGTGACTGTTTCAAACCGTAAAGAGACTTTTTCAGCAAGCAAACATAGTCCTCTTTTTCTGAGACTGTAAAACCCTCTGGTTGTTGCATGTAAATATCTTCCTCAAGCTCTCCATGCAAAATGCGTTTTACATCTAATCGCTCAAGCTCCAAATCTTGCATGGCCACAATACCAAGCAAAGCTCGAATCGAACTATGCTTCACAACTGGGGAGAACACATCTGTAAAGTCCACTCCTGGAATTTGACTGTAACCTTTTGCAACAAGCCTTGCTTTATATCTGGGTTCTTCAACTCCTGGAGTCCCTTCTTTCTTTTTAAACACCCATTTACAGCGAACAACCTTTTTACCTTTAGGAAGTTTCACAAGATCCCATGTTTTGTTTTTGTGGAGTGATTCTATTTCCTCTTGCATAGCAAACATCCACCTTCTCGAGTCTTCACATTAACCGCCTCGAATAATTAGATGACTCTTGGTTTGCATCTATATCTTCACCACATTTAAAGCATAAGCAACTAGGTCACCTCAACATCCTTTTTGGAGGTTTAATTTCTCTTCTAGTTCTTTTTGGCGATAGAGTATTGTGGTGAAGAAGCAACTCTATTTTCAATTTTGTATCGGCTTGAGGAGTTGACTCAGATTAATCGATGCTCCACCGCTTTTTATTTTCTTTATTGGAAGAGTCTTTAAGAGATAAGTTAGGTAGCATAGCGTTTCATCAAAAACAACATCTCTCGCTAATCACAACTTTTCTATTTTCGTGACACCATAACTTATACCCTTTTACACCACTTTATAACCAAGAAAAACACATTTAATGGATCTTGGTTCCAATTTTCCATTATTAACATGAGCATCGCAGGACACCCAAAGATCTTTAAATCGAATAATTAGCGGGATTACGGACCATACCTCTTGTGGAGTCTTTTCTCAATGGCAGCGGATGGAGATCGGTTGATTAAAAACATGCAAGAGAGGCTACTTGACCCAAAATGACTTTGGTAAGTTGGCATTTGACAACATACATCGAACTTTTCCATGATCGTTCATTCATTCGTTACAAGCGCCGCTTTTGTTGTGGAGTATGACGAATCGTCAAGTGTCTCACGATCCTTCGACTTGCAGTTTATTAAACTCATCAGAACAAAACTCTAAGCCATTGTCTATACGGAGGTATTTTATTTGTTTTCCCGTATGTTTTTCAATCATAGTTTTCCAAGACTTAAATGCGGAAAACACATCGCTTTTCTACTTCAGGAAGAATGCCCAAACTTTCCTGGAAAAATTATCAATAAAAGTTAGCATATAATTAGCTCCACCTCTCGAAGGCACTCTTGATGGCCCCACGATCGTAATGAATATACTCCAACGTTCCTTTCGTGTTATGGATTCTCTCGGTGAATCGAACTCTCTTTGCTTCCCAAAACACAGTGCTCACAGAACTTGGTTTGCAAAATCCTTGCCCATCAAGAAGTCCTCTTTGCTCAATTTCGCCATGCCATTCTCACTCATATGCCCTAGGCGATATGCCAAAGTTTAGTAATATCATCATCGACAAAGAAGAGGAAGCAATTTGCATCACCAATAATGATAGAACCACCGCAAAACATATAACTTGGTAGTCTTTCTCTGCCCTTTCATCACAATGAGGGAACCTTTGGAAATCTTCAACATCCCACTTTCAGCTGTGTATTTGTACCCTTTTGAATCAAGAGTACTCAACGAAATTAAATTTCTCTTCAATTCTGGAACATGCCGTACGTCACTAAGTGTTCTGACAACTCCATCAAACATCTTAACTTTAATTGTTCCAACACCTGCGATTTTACATGAAGCATTATTTCCCATCAAAACAACACCTTCAGACACTGTTTCATAATTTGTAAACCAATCCCGATTGGGACTCATGTGGAAGGTGCAACCTGAATCAAGTATCCACTCTTCGCTCACTTTTGAATTGTTGATCGAAGCGACTAGAAGTTCACCATCATTGTAGTCTTCTACAACATCATCTTCACCGAATTTTCGGTTGCTTTCCTTTTGATTCATGACCTCCTTTTAATCTTGTTCGTAGCTTATAGCTTTTTGATTTAATGTGCCCTTTCTTCTTGCGAAGTTACAAGTTTTACCTCTGTTTGAAGACTTTGATCTACCCTTAGTTTTCTGCGAGGATTCCGATCTGTGTCCTTCCACGATCATCATCAAGATTAGATCTTGTCTCCCACGAACAATAAGACCCTCTCTCGGGAGTCGGGTTTAACCACAAGATGCTTCATCTTATCATACGAGGTCAAAGAATCATAAACCTCATCAACTGTGAGAGACTCATGGCTATATAAAATTGTGTCTCTAAAGGTTGAATAAGAGCGGGGCAACGAACAAAGTAGAATCAACCCTAGATCTTCCTTATCATACTGAACCTCCATGGCCTCCAAGTTTGAGAGAATTTCTTTAAACACTATTAAGTGTTCGTGCACAGACGCACCTTCCTCCAAACGATGAGCATAAAGGCGTTGCTTCATATGCAACTTGCTAGTTAAAGTTTTAGACATACATTTTGTTCTAGCCTCTTCCATAATGTCATGACAGTCTTCTCCTTCATCACATCCTGCAAAATTTCATTAGACAAATGCAGATGTAACTGTGTTAGTGCCTTTCGATCCTTGCGCTTCTTATCTTCTTCCGTCAATGTCGAAGGCATCTTATCTACCCCTAGCAGGGCTTCCTCTAAATCCATCTGTGCAAGAACTGCCTGCATCTTTATCTACCACAACGCGAATCTGGTGTTACGATCCAACAGCGAAATTTTATACTTCAATGACACCATTACCGTGATCGAGATGAAAACCCGGAAGCTCTGATACCAATTTGAGAAAAATATAAAGTCGGTAATGACAATATATATCGCAAAGAAAAGAAAAAGAGAATAAAGAACACACAGATTTTACGTGGAAACCCTTTCGGGAAAAAAACCACGGGCAGAGGAGAAGAAAATTCACTATGTCGAATTCGAATCATTACAAGAGGAATAGACTATGTCTATTTATAGGCTTATAAAACCCAATTCTAATCAAAGTAAAAATATATTATGCTAATAAATGCTAAATATATTATACTCATAAATACTAAATCTTCTAGAAAGAAGATATATTTTGTTTAACTTGACTTGCAAGTAATATCTTAGAATTTGGGTCACACAACTCTAACAGGCACAATTGTATCAAAATTCTACATGATAGAATCTCATCTTGTTCTCATCTATCTAGATATTTCACTAAAGGCGCCAATCCTAATGTATCAACCAATTTGATACCATTGAACAAGCAAATAATCAAGATCATGCATAACACCACTCATATTTAATTAACCCTATACTAGTCATAGAGAAAGTTGACTCTAACACAAAGCCAAAGGTTCCTCAATGGCATGCATCATAGCACCCATAGACTAGGTAAGCCTTTCTGGGCTTTTGTTTATCATGTTAAGTTTCACAGTCCAATATGGGTTGTTTTTTCCTAAAATAATTATTTGAACTTAAACCTACTCATTTGTCACATTGTTTTAAAGTTACTTCACCTTATTCTATAGAAAAACTTTACCCTCTTTCCAATTTTTTTCCTTGGACTGCTCCACCTCTAGACGAAGATTCACACTATCCACCACCTTGGCCATTTTCCATAGTTCTTCTTTTAACTTATCATTGGACTCTCTAACTTTCTTTTAAGATTCCTTGAGGGATTTAGCTTTTTTTTCTTCTTCGTCTTCTGGTACAATTATATACTATTTACCTACAACTAAATGTTGTAGCTAAAAGGGCCATTGCAAGCAACATTTGAAGGGATCTACTAATTTCACTCAAGTAGCAATTTCTCCATTTCAATCTCTTTCTTACCCATATTAAATAAGAGTCCTTCAATGTAATATGTCTAAATTTTTCCGATCTTGTAAATCGCGTGAATGTGTATTGAGTTAATTGTATGATATTGTTGGGATAAAATAGATATAAAAATTAATAGTAAAGTTTAGCATGAAATTTTAAGAATGGAGTAAGGACTAAGTTGCTAAGAATTAAAAATTTGAGGGACTAAAGTATAATTATAATATTTAGTTAAAAATATTAGTAATTATTATAATGTACACATAATCTCATAAAATAAAGAAAAAGTGATGAAGATGTAGGACAAGTGATCGAATTTGGTTCTTGAGTTAATGATTTAAAAGGGAAAACAAATTATTGAAAAGGAAATTTGGCATTTCCATGAGACACACGGCTAAGGA
Organism: Gossypium rotundifolium; assembly: GCA_025506655.1. NCBI lineage: Eukaryota > Viridiplantae > Streptophyta > Magnoliopsida > Malvales > Malvaceae > Gossypium > Gossypium rotundifolium. Next base: position 10,739,718 of record CP106726.1, read on the forward strand.
GAAAATTTCACATCTTTCGAGTTTTGATTCGAACCTTAACTTCGTATTTGATCCTATTAAATTTTGAAATATTTTATATGAAATTATTTAATATTAATTTATTATATTTATATATGTAATTAAGATTATGTGAAAATTATTATAATTGACTGTCTAATTATTTAATATAATAAAAATGAAAAATCTAAATTACTCCGATAATATAATATAATGTTACGTATTCAAATTTAATGACTAAATTAAGTGTCGAGTGTCGGAAAAAGTTTTGTTACTATTTTAGAGGTATTTACTTGTAAAATTATTACTATTTTAATATTTATTTAAATATAAAAATTAATGTATTTTTAATTTTTTGAGAAATATTTATTTTTCATATTTTTAGTGTATTTGATGTATTTTATTTTTAATTTTGTTTTTATACAAAAAAATTTAATACGGACATTTCGGACTTGACTTTAGCATTTTTTTTATTTGAGCGAATTTAAACAAAATTTTAAACTAATTTTTTAGTTAAATCAATCCCAAACTTAAAATCCAACCTAAAATTTTACACTTACTCAACCCACTATGATCTCTAATAAAAAAAATTAGTAAGCATCACAAACTATGCCAACACATGATCTCCCTCTCGTTAGACTAAAAGTTTACATACCAAATTAAGAGTTCACCCTGCTACAACACATTGTCTTAATCTCTCCTTGAGCTAAGGGATAATTATTAGATGTATAATCGTGATGACTAAACTAGCATATGAATCATGGCTAAATCACATCAAGATTTATCACTAGGGCTCTATAGCAGGATCACAAGTCCTTCAATCTTAGCCAATACACATGCAGATAGTTTCATCTGGCCAGATACTTCTCCACTGCTGAACCACACCTCTTTGAGAACCTTTCATTTCCTCTCCAACTTCATTAAAACCACCGCAACTGGCATTAAAATAGAGATGGACTTAGGGACGAAATTAGAAACTTTTTCCATCTGTTTTCTTTTTTCATAGTGTTTAAAATTCCTCATAATTCCTCTTCAATCATAATTAATAAAATAATAATACACTTCAGTATACTTAAACTCACTCCCTTCTTTATTATCAATAATATCCATATTAATCAGACCAATCCTCGATAAAAATCAAAATTTTAAATTTTTAAATGATGGAGGAAAGGTTTAAAATTTTATCCTTGATTCAACATTGATGAAGATGAAATGGATGGGGATGGCTTAATAAATGTGTGTTCCAACCTCATTAAAGAATAAGAATCATAGCCACAAGCTTTTTTCAAAGCATTGAATGCAATGCAATTTAATTTGTAATTTGGAACCTCCAAAACCCATAGAAACCCGTCATGACGTGTTCATGATTCATCCATGCAACGCTTTAGATGGTGACACGTCTTTTTTAATATAATTGTAATAACTAAAATTATTTTATTGATTAAGAATTTTAATTAATTAAAAATATTTTTAAAAATTAAATTAAATGATAAATGATTGTGTTTTAAGTATATCTTGTTTAAGGTTAAATTATAGTTACAATACTTCTATTTTGACATGATTTGGTTTCTCTAATCAGTGGTGAAGCTGAGGGCTGGCAACCCCCAAATGAAATTTTTTCATTTTAAGCTCTTTTATAATTTATAAATTTATAAATTAGTAATGATAAAATTACACTTTGACTCTCTAATTGATAAAAAATTGATTAATACTTTAAAATTATAAAGATATAAACTATTAAAATGGTGAAATTGAATTTTTACAATTATAAAAATATACAATTTAATTCCACCCCTACCTCTACTTTTATAATATCATTAGTTAGGCCAATAGTTGACACCCTTAATTATT
>CP106726.1:10741665-10782000 GCA_025506655.1 Gossypium rotundifolium
CCCAATTCTTTTTGTCCTAACAGTCTTAGATGCATTCCATGATGTTCTCCCTGATCTTTGTACATGCATATACATATACATATATATATTTATATATGTATATATGTGTGTGTATATATATATGATAATGATTCCCTTGTGTTCATTTTTCATGCATTGGATAATAATTGAAAACAAGAAGGCAATGCATAACAGATGAATGATGAAATGCCAAACAGAAAAAACCAAAAAAAGAACAAAGAAAACAAAAGATAAAAAATTACAGTGGTTGATCACAAATCACCAGGCTTTGTTTCACCCATTAATATCAAGAATCTATGATTACACCAGACATTGTTATTGTTAAAAGGATGTGTAAACAGAATTTTCTAATAAAAGAAACAGTTCAAAATCATATACCCATCAAATCAAACATTAAAAACGCCAATTCAACCCCCCAAGCGGATCCAATCTAACCAATTCCGCACAAAATTAACAACAATTGATTGAAAAATAGAAAAACATAACTATAATAAATCTATCAAAGATTGGAAACCTAGATAGAAGATACTCACTTTTAAGCTCACGTAGATTTTCAAAAAAAGGAAGAAGTTAGGTAATTTTCTCGAGAAACAAACAAAGAAAAGAAAACAGAATTGAAGGGAAAACTATGGTAATACCTGGAGAGAATAATGTTGGGGTAGTATAGAAAATCTATGAAACTGGGTGTTAGTTAATTTGGGAATGAAAAAGATGGTGATAAGGGTTGTGGAGAGAACTGTAGAGTCCAATCATTTATTTATATGCAGACAAAAATTGGAAAATAATAAATAATAAAATTAAATAAAATAATTTTCTAAAAAATGGAAAATGATAAATATGAATAAATATAAGTAAAATTAAAATTATACTTTGACTCCCCATAAAATTATAAAATTTAAATTAATCCTTTAAAATTATAAAATATAAATTATAAAAAAATTACATTCGACCTCCTTAAAAATTATTTTAACTTTGTCCTGCATGTGATTTTAAATGACTAAATTATTTATAAAAGATTTTTGAGAATTACTCAACTAATTTAAGACTTATTTGAAAGGTGACGCTAACTTAGTAAACCCTCGAAATCTAGCATTTTCATACCTTTATTCATTTATTTTATTGAATAAAATCCAAGGGATGTATGTGTTGAACAATTGTATCCAAGAAGCATATTTTCCACAAAACTTTAATGGGTTGGCATTAAATATGTGACAAAACTATCTTTAGATGAAATTTTGTATAAAAATTTGACATAATCACTTATCGATCCTTCAATTTTATTTAAAAATTATTTTAACTTTTCATTTAATTTCTTTTGGAGCTTTTAAGTTTATGTTATTTATCAAATCATCTTAAAATATATGAAAAAGTTAACATTTGTTAACTTTATTGATGAGACATACATATCGATATCATATAAATAATTAATTGATTCTTAATTTTAAAAATTAAAAAATGTTTCCTTTACACTCTGCATTGTTCCAAATATTATTACTTCATTACTTAAACTCATTGTACATTATTACTTTCTCTATATAACCCAACCTCTTCATCGCTAACTTGTAAAAATATTATGAAAATATAACGAGAGATCATTGAGACATTTTGTTCTCCTTTCTTCTTTAGTGAGCAATACTAAAGATTATCGAGACTAAATTCAAAGTCATGAAAGAAGATATAAACAACACCACCATACAAAATGTTACACTCAAACAAACCATTACGAGATAATGCGAAATGCAATGAAAGATGAGGAATTGGTACAATCATAAAGATAGACAAACACCGATGCAACCCTTCACCATAGGCAAAAGCGGTTTACAGAACAAGAAATTATGAAAATACAACACTAATTCTTGAACATCATTTGCAGTAATTAGATCCTTCTTAATCTATTGTTGCGATTGCCTTTCTTTGACTTTCTTCTTCGCCTAATCTCATGTTGGTTTTCAACCAAATTCACAAACCATTTTGGCTTACCAAGATGGAAAACAACATATCCCATGTACATTAGAACACTACTCGCATCCATAACCTATCAACACCACTTTCCAACCAAAAGCAATGTTTGATTTTGAGCCATCTTTTCAAGCACATTTGGAGGTGCCTTGGCTCAATGATGTTGCAACCTTTCGAGACCGGAAACCCACATAGTCCCTTATTCCCTTCATATGAATCATTTCGAATGTGTTGAATTGTTTGCCTTGAGGAATCGACCATGGAGTTGATTTTGAAACATTTAAGGACTCAAGAGATGTCGATCGCCAATCTATTTGGAATAGTCCCGCATAACTTGTTTGAAGATAGGTCCAACCATTCAAGACTTGTTAAATTCCTATTGAGGTGGGGATACCACCATTAAGGTTATTATGAGAAAGGTTGAGCCCTTTCAAGAAGTTAAGCTTCCCAATAACCTTTGGAATCTCCCTTCAAATCGATTGTTTGATAGATCAATGATCATCCACATGGTGAAAATTTTCACCAATTCCATATCTTGTCCTTTCATAACAATTCCAATGGAATAGGTATAGAAGCCACGATCTGCATTCACCCCCATGTACGACATTGTACTACCAATCTTCTCTTGATTTATGATAGCCTTGAAGCTGTTGATGTATCTCACTGGTAGGGGTCCAGAAAAATAATTACTGGAGAGATCAAAAATTTGGATTTTAGAGAAAAAAGGGCTAGACTTGGAGCTATTGACACACAAGGAACCATGCATATGATTTGACTTCAATACAAGAACTTGTAGCTGTGGAAGACTTCCCAACCAATGAGGAAATGTATCATTGATCTTGTTGTTACCAAGATCTAGCACTTCCAGACCTTTACAATTAAGGATGGATGGTGTCAAAGGCCCTTCTAATGATTTCCATTTAAGTTGAAATTACTCGGTTGGCATCCCTTTGCAAATGTTGGAGGAATCGTCCCATAAAACTTGTTTTTCTTGATTCAAGAATTCAAGGTCAGAGCTCAAATTTCCAAAACATTGCGAATTGTTCCACTCAAGTTATTGTGGGACAAATCAAGAATTTGAAAAGCACGGCATTGCATATTAAAGAAGACACCTCTCCATTGAAACTATTATTTGAGATTAGAAAGACATTGATCGTCAAGTTGGAATCGGAAGATTTCCACGGATCAAATTGGAGCTCAAGTCAAGAACTTCAATATTCTTCCATGGAAATTGCTCAACTTCATCAAAGAGTTATGAGATACATTTAAATACCGCAAAGAGTCATTCCCCACCTCTTGCATCCATCATGAATCTTGCCTTCAATTACATTGGAAGAGAGGTCTAACCATCCCAAACTTTTAAGCCTTTTTAAAAATTGGGGGAATTCACTAAGATTGCAAGATGACAAAAGTAAGCTTGTAAGATTAACAGTAGAAGTGCTATTAGATGTTAAGGATAGGCTATTATATGAAAGGTCAAGATATTGGAGATTTGGAAGGTTTGAGAACATGCTCAACTCTATGACACCACTAAGATTATTTGAGGATAAGTTGAGTCGGGTAAGATTGAGAAGTCGGGATATTGAAGATGGAAGAGGACCTTGGAGTTTATTATTCCTTAAGATTATCGATTCTAGTGATTTGGATTGGAATTCTTTGATATGCCCACTGAATTGATTATAAGAGAGATGTATTTCCTTTAAGGAGGGAGCAATATACAACCATGACGGAAGTGTTCCATTGAGTAAATTGTCAAATAACCATAAAGATATTAGATTAGGAAAAGCGGTTACCTCATCTGGAATGGAACCTTCTAATGAATTTTCAGATATGTCCAAGTATTCAAGTTGCCTTAGGTTTAGAATTGACAAAGGAATTTGTCCACTCAATTGGTTCCCTTGCAAGCTTAAATAAGTGAGTTGCAAGAGGTTCCCCAATGATCTTGGAATTTGTCCACTCAATTGGTTCTTCCACAAGTTTAAATGGGTGAGCTGCAATAGGTTCCCCAATGATCTTGGAATTTGTCCACTCAATTGGTTCCGCGACAAATCTAATTGAGTGAGTTGAAAAAGGTTTCCCAGTGATCTTGGAATTTGTCCACTCAATTGGTTTTGCAACAAGTCTAAATGAGTGAGTCTCAAGAGGTTCCCCAGTGATCTTGGAATTTGTCCAGTCAAGTGGTTCCCCCACAAGTCTAAATGAGTGAGTTGCAAGAGATTTCCTAGTGATCTTGGAATAGGTCCTGATAAGTTGGAATAGGAGAGATCTAAAAACTTCAAGGACACAAGATTCCCCATCGAGTCCGGCAATCCTCCAAAAAAATTTGCGCTTGAAATTATCAATTGCTCCAAAGATGATAAATTTGTGATTGAGACAGACAATCCTTGAAAGAAAGAATTTCCTGATAGATCTAAGTACTTTAAGGCCTGTAGATTATCAACTGAATCAATCAATTCTGTAGAGAATGACATCCTGACAGATCCAAATGTTCAAGATTGCTGCTCCGGTTGAACTTCAAAGGATCAAGATTGAGGTTTTGGTTGCCTCGCAAGTTGAGAAAATTGAGGTTTGGCAAATCAAAATGTTTTTGGGAATTTTCCTTGCAAATCACAATGATCAAGACTGAGAGACCTTAGAGAAGAGGATAGATTCACGAAGACGTGAGCATTAACAGAAGACATGCTGATTTCATCCAAAAACAGATGTCTGACCTCGGTTAGGTTATGAGCAAGTCCCTCCACAGCATGTTTGTCAAATGTTAGGTCAGAAGTCCAAGAGGAGAGATCAAGTGAAACCAATTTTGACAGGTGGGAGACTTGGGATGGAACCTTTCCTGAAAATTCTGCGTAAGAAAGGTTGAGGTAGAATAGGCTTGGAAATCGACCAAACTCAGATGGAATTTTGGAAAGATTAAAATCATTGAAGGCAAGGTTGAGTTTTTGAAGATGAGGAAGAAGGAAGAGAGTGGTATTGGAAGGGAAGTTTCCATATAGCCAACTGCAGCTCAAGTCAAGGGCAATAACATGAGCATTTAGGTGGTCACAAGTGACCCCATCCCATGAGCAGCAATCTGTACCCTCCTTCCATGAATTTGTCTTGGGATAAGATTTATAACAAAAAAAAGAAGCATCCTCTGATATGGAAAAGGAGTTCTTGAACTGGATTAGTGAAGAGCAGGAGTGAGATATTGAAGAAGAAGCATAAAGATGGGGAAAGAAGAGGAATAGGCAGAGAAAGAGATAGGAGGCCATGTTTTGTTTGTAGAGGAAGATGAAGGATAGGAATGGTATTTATAGGCAACAAATAATACCCAATATTAAACAAAAGATTTGTTTAAATAATGTATATTTTCATACTTTAATAATTTAATTATCATTAAAACAGTAGTCAGAATTTAACACAAATAATACCGTTTGCAGTATTGACTACGTTTACCTGAGGGAAAACAAAGACATGAATGCTGGAAAACGAGTTTGTACTGTCAATGAAGCTACGTACCTAAAAGCCATTTAGGATATCAATTCCTGTAATTGGATTAATCTCATATGGTTGCTGAAATCTTTTGACAGTGTAATCGAATCTTAAATAGGTTTGGCACAAAATTAAGAATACACAAAGGCTCAAACCATACCTTATGTTCATGAATTCTCATCATCACAAAGCCTTCTTCCTTATAGTAGGTAAAGAATGTGAGTGTCTATTCACTTAGTATATATGAATGGCTGTCGAGCAATGTAGAAATTTGCACACACAAAAATTCAAAGCACGTGTGGGCTATATTCATTTATTTTATTGCATAAAATTCAAGGCATGTGTGTTGAATAATTGCATATGTCATTTTCTATTAACTGCAAGAAAAGGATCCGATAAACCGCATCTTCTTCTTTAGATGAAATTTTGTAAAAAAATTGACATAATCACTTATATGGTCCTTTAATTTTATTTTAAAAATGTCATTTTAACTCTTCATTTAATTTTTATCTCTTAGAGCTTTTAAATTTACATTATATATCAAATCATCCCAAAATAGATGAAAAATAACATTTTGTTAACTTTATTGACGAGACATACATATCGATATCATATAAACAATTAATTAATTTTAAATTTTAAAATTTAAAAAATATAAAATTATTTTAAATTAAAATTTTCTAAGAAATGAGGAAATTTGGATCAATTGCAGATTGTTTTTCATTTTTCCAAAACTCGATTCACTTTACATAATGACTTATTTGATCCTCTTAACTTTATAAAAAAGTTATTTTAGTCCTAAATTTATTTTTTCATCTTTTTAACCCTTAAACCTACATTATTTATTAAATAACCCCAAAATACGAAGTGTTTTTCTTCTTCTCCAAACCCATAATTTTATCTATCAAATTTTAACTCAAGGTTTTACTTTCAGCTTTAAATAAAACATATATTATATTTATAATGATCTAAGAATAGAAAAGTCGACGCCGATCTACATGAAAAAAGAGTTGTTGGGTGAGGGTCCCACTAAGCGAGGAACCCATATTTTCTGCCATGTTTTATGGCACCTTTAATTCTTTTTCTTTTTCTTTTACATGGTATGGGCAGTCAACTTTGTTTTGTCTTTTTAAGAGCGTGGGCAGCCATATTTTAATGTGTGTGAGAGAGGTAAAATATCAGATTTTTCAAGGAGAGAAAAAACGTGAGAAACAGAGAGCTTTGAAGCAGAATTTTTCTCTTGGAAAGAAAATTTGCAGCTGTGATCAACTCTTCGATCGGAGGTCCATCCGTGGTTCGATTGAGCTGATTTTTTTACAGCAGCTAGGCTACAAGGTGTCCTTGACTTTGTGGTTGATTAAGGTTGCCAGAGAACATATTTTTGTGCTATTGTGCCTGTCATAATATTTGACAGGAGTTATAGGGAGAGAAAGAATACCGGTTGTGCTTCCGCTTTATTTCGGTTGTTCGGTTTCTTCCCAACAGGAGTAACAAAAACAAGCAAAGGAAGATAATATGAAGAGAGCATAAATCAATAAAGCAAATGAAAAACAAGTAGGATTAAAGGCTAATTATTTATGAGATTGGATGTGAAAAAATCAGTTGGAAAATTTTTTTTCTCGATGCAATTAATTTTTTATATAAAATTTTTATTTATTTTTAAGATTTTAAGATTTTGTTACAATTATTTTTATGAAAATTTGAAAATATAAAAATTAACAAGACATGTGATCCGCTAATTAATGTTTGGATTCAATTTCAATGTGGAAATTGATGTTTGACTATCTGCATCTCACTTTTTATTAATTAAGGAATTTTAATCAAACAAGGATATGAATTAGAATTTATATAAACTGAGTGTGTGTTTAAGTGTCGTCAACCACAAACAATCCAAATTCATGCATTATATATAGGTTTGGCAATGAGATGAGCAAGCAGTTTGCTAGCTACAAATTCATGCATCTTTGATTCACCAATTCAATTCATAACCTTAACTAAAGGAACTAAGGACTTTACATCCACCAATTAAAGCAACCTGTATATACCCTCTTACACTCTGCATTCTTCCATGTTTCAGTTCATTACATCATTCCTTCAACTCTGCTATATATTATTACTTTCCCCATATAACCAAACCTTTTACTGCTAACTTGTAAAAAAAATTATGAAAATACAACACAGATCATTCAGACATTTTGTTCTCCTTAATTTCTCCTTTAGTGAGCAGTACCAAAGATTATCGAGACTAAATTGAAAGTCATGAAAGAAGACATAAACAACACCACCATACAAAATGTTACACTCAAACAAATCATTACAGATAGTACGAAATGCAATGAAAGACAGAGAAATTGGTACAATAATAAAGACAGACACATACCGATGCAACCCTTCACCATAGGCAAAACGGTCTACAGAACAAGAAATTATGAAATACAACACTAATGCTTGAACATCATTTGCAGTAATTAGATCCTTCTTCGTCTATTGCTGCGATTGCCTTTCTTTGACTTTCTTCTTCGCCTCTTCTCATGTTGGTTTTCAACCAAATTCACCAACCATTTTGACACGGTTTGGAAAACAACATATCCCACCGACATTCCGATCACTACTCCGCATCCATAACCTATCAACACCACTTTCCAACCAAAGGCAATGTTTGATTTTGAGCCATCTTTTCAAGCACATTTGGAGGTGCTGGCTCAATGATGTTGCAACCTTCAAACCGAAACCCCACAGTCCCTTATTTCCTTCATATGAATCATTTCCAAATGTGTTGAATTGCTTGCCTTGAGGAATCTGACCATGGAGTTGATTTTTAGAAACATTTAAAGACGAAAGAAATGGCAGATCTGCCAATCTATTTGGAATCATCCCAGACAACCTGTTTGAAGATAGGTCCAACCATTCAAGACTTGTCAAATTCCCTATTGAGGTGGGGATACCACCATTAAGGTTATTATGAGAAAGGTTGAGCCCTTTCAGTAAGTTGAGCTTCCCAATAACCTTTGGAATTCCTCCTTCAAATTGATTGTTTGATAGATCAATGATCATCCACATGTTGAAAATTTTCACCAATTCCATATCTTGTCCTTTCATAACAACTCCAATGGAATAGGTATAGAAGGCAACACTTCTCTGTTCATATACACCAAATTGATCATATACACCACCTTCAGCAATATACACCCCCATGTACGACATTGTACTCCCAATCTTCTCTTGATTTATGATAGCCTTGAAGTTGTTGATGTATCTCACTGGTAAGGGTCCTGAAAAATAATTACTTGAGAGGTCAAAAATTTGGATTTTAGAGAAAAAAGGGCTAGACTTGGAGCTATTCACACATAAGGAACCATGCATATGATTTGACTTCAATACAAGAACTTGTAGCTGTGGAAGACTTCCCAACCAATGAGGAAATGTATCATTGATCTTGTTGTTACCAAGATCTAGCACTTCCAGACCTTTACAATTAAGGATGGATGGTGTCAAAGGCCCTTCTAACAGATTTCCATTTAAGTTAAAATTACTCAGTTGGCATCCCTTTGCAAATGTTGGAGGAATTGTCCCATAAAACTTGTTCTTCTTCAAATTCAAGAATTCAAGGCTGTTGCTCAAATTTCCAAAACATTGCGGAATTGTTCCACTCAAGTTATTGTGGGACAAGTCAAGAATTCGAAGAGCACTGGCATTGCATATTATAGAAGAGACCTCTCCATTGAAACTATTATTTGAGATCAGAAATATATTGATCGTCGAAGCTGGAATTGAAAGATTTCCATGGATCAAATTGGAGCTTAAGTCAAGAACTTGAATATTCTTCCATGGAAATTGCTCAACTTCTGTCAAAGAGTTATGGGATACATTTAAATACCACAAAGAGTCATTCCCCACCTCTTGCATCCACTCGGGATCTTGCCTTCAATTCTGTTGTAAGAGAGGTCTAACCATCGCAAACTTTTATGCCCTTTTAAAATTGGGGAATTCACTAAGATTGCAAGATGACAAAAATAAACCTGTAAGATTAACAGTAGAAGTGCTATTAGATGTTAAGGATAGGCTGTTATATGAAAGGTCAAGATATGTGAGATTTGGAAGGTTTGAGAACATGCTCAACTCTATGACACCACTAAGATTATTTGAGGATAAGCTGAGTAGCGTAAGATTGAGAAGTTGGAATATTGAAGATGGAAGAGGACCTTGAGTTTATTATTATTTAGATATAAATATTTTAGTGATTTGGATTGGAATTCTTTGATATGCCCACTGAATTGATTATAAGAGAGATCTATTTGCTTTAAGGAGGGAGCAGTATACAACCATGACGGAAGTGTTCCATTGAGTAAATTGTCATATAACATTAAAATTATTAGATTAGGAAAAGCGGTTATCTCATCTAGAATGGAACCTTCTAATGTATTTCCACCTATTTCCAAGTATTCAAGTAGCGTTAGGTTTAGAATTGACAAAGGAATTTGTCCACTCAATTGGTTCTGCCACAAGTCTAAATGAGTGAGTTGCAAGAGGTTTGGCAAATCAAAAATGTTTTTTGGGAATTTTCCTTGCAAATCACAACCAGCAAGACTGAGAGACCTTAGAGAAGAGGATAGATTCATGAAGACATGAGGATTAATAGACGACATGTTGATTCCATCCAAAACAGATGTCTGACCACGGTTAGGTTGTGAACGAGCCCTTCCAGAGCATGTTTGTCAAATGTTAGGACAATATCAGAGGAGAGATCAAGTGAAACCAATTTTGACAGGTGGGAGACTTGGGATGGGACTTCTCCTGCAAACCCTGTATAAGAAAGGTCGAGGTAGAATAGGCTTGTAAATCGACCAAACTCAGATGGAATTTTGGAGCCATTGAAATCATTGAAGGAAAGGCTGAGTTTTTGAAGGTGCGGAAGAAGGAAGAGAGTGGTATTGGAAGGGAAGTTGCCATATAGCCAACTGCAGCTCAAGTCAAGGGCAATAACATGAGCATTTAGGTGGTCACAAGTGACCCCATCCCATGAGCAGCAATCTCTACCCTCCTTCCATGAATTTGTCTTTGGATAAGATTTAAGGCCAGCAAAATAATCGCAATTCAAACGAGCATCCTCTGTCTGAGTGATGGAAAAGGAATTCTTGAACTGGATTAGAGAAGCAGCTTCGTGCTGAGAGCAGGAGTGAGATACTGAAGAAGAAAAAGAAGTATAAAGATGGGGAAAGAAGAAGAATAGGCAGAGAAAGAGATAGGAGGCCATGTTATGTTTGTCGAGGAAGATGAAGGACATGAATGGTATTTATAGGCAACAAATAATAGCACAACATTACTGTTACAGTCTTTTTTACATTGAAAAGCTATGGATGTTTGATTTTTCAAATTTTTTGTATTTTCACAATCATCAACAACCACTTAGTCTTCTTTTACCATTTTTTAAGCAAAATCTTGAATTTCATTTTAACTCCTAAACATCTAAAAAATTAAGATTGATGAGATTACAAAGTTGATTGACTTAGTCTTCTTCCCTATAACACGTAAAGAATGTGAGTGTCTATTCACTTTCTAATTAATGTGGAAATTCTTTTCCACACAAAAGAACAAAATTGTGCTCTATTCACTACGTTTGAGGAAGACTAAGACTAACAATTGTTTGTTAACTATAACTCCACAAAGAAAGACAAAGACTAACAATTGTCTATTGACTTCACACTTGCTGTTGCTTCCTCCTATCGCTCTCACCTTAACTTAATTTACAAGCAATGTGGAAATTTCGGACATTTGCGCCACAATGTACAATAATTCCACACCATTTGCAGTATTGACTACGTTTACTTGAGGGAAAACAAAGACATGAATGCTGCAAATTTTAACTAGTTTGTACGGTCAATGAAGCTACCTCAATTCCTGTAATTGGATTAATCTCATGGTTGCTGCAATGTTTTGACAGTGTAATCGAATGTTAAATAAGTTAGTCTGCAATGCTATTGTAAATTGTACTCTTAAATTTGTCAATAGATATATAGGTTTGGCACAAAATTAAGAATACACAAAGGAAGGTTGAATTATTCAAGAAAGAAGACATACATAGTTGCACCATACAAAATGTTACACTCAAAATAAACCCTTACAAATAGTTCGAAATGCAATGAAATATAGAGGAATTGGTACAATCATAAAAAAAAGACACATATCAATGCAACTTTTCACCATAGGCAAAACATTCTGACAGACTACAAAACAAGAAATTATGAAGACACAACAGAAATGCTTGAACATCATTTGTACCGACTACATCCTTCTTCGTCCATTGATGCGATTGCTATTCTTTGACTTTCTTCTTCGCCTCTTCTCATGTTGGTCTTCAACCAATTTGACCAACCATTTCGGCTGACCGGTTTCGAAAACAACATATCCCATGGCCATTCCAAACACTACCCCGCATCCATAACCTACCAACACCACTTAATATTTGTCTTCCACAATATTATTGGGCTTTTCATTTTGTCTGAAGAACTTAAAATTTGTCTCCAACGTGTTTACTGCTCCCTCAATTTCACATCAATTCATTTTAATTTCAAAGATTCCCAATACTTCCTCTCACTTAATCGACAAGCAATAAGGAAATTTCAGTCATTTGCAGCATAATGTACACAATAATTTACAATATTAGCCAATAAAAAATGCATAATGATTTATTAAGGCAGATATTAGTGAATAAATTTTAAATTTTAAATTTATAAAGGTAAAATTTCAATTTGACCCTCCCTAAAAATGATAAAATTTGATTTAATCTTTAAAAGTTATAAAGATATAAACTATTAAAATGGTAAAATTACATTTTACTATTGTATATAAATAAAAATTAATTTTGGCCCCCTAAAATAATTTCTGACTTCCCCATGTTTAACTTTCATTATTTGTCGATCACCTCTTAATAGATAGAAAGTTAATATTTATATTAACTTTACCGACCGGGCATCCACATAATCGTATGTGTAAGTCACACCAACAATTAATTAAATTTTTAAAAAAAATTCAAATATCACACCAATAAATTTAATAGAAGAATTTTTGCTTTAATTTGATTGCTTTCAAGCGATTCAAATTACACAACATTTTGCAAATGTCTTATTAAATTCTCACTTTGACGTGTGATATGTTACTCCAAAAAAATTTCTCTTAGTTTATATTTGAGCTCAAGCATAGAATATAAATTGAATGAATATTGCAATGTGAGTATAAATTGTTTATTTCATTTGAAGTCCCCAAAGAAGTAAAAAAATTAACATTCATGAGATTACAAAGTCTTCTTCCCTATAACACCTCAAGTTTGGTCCCAAATTGTTTTCCACACAAAAGTAAAAAGAGGGAGAAGACTGCTAGAAATTTAACTATCAATTGTCTATTGACTATACTTTACTTGACAAAAAAAAAGACTAGTTCCGTTTATTTCACTGAAAATGACTTCCGAAAAATTATTTCTAGAAAATAATTTACTTTTTTGGAAAAGCTAATATTTTCTGGTGTTTGGATGAATCTGTAAAATATTTTCTTTTGTTTGGTAGATTTGTTAAAATATTTCATGAAAGTTGCTTTTAATTAAACAAACACATATTTAAGATTTTCTTATTTTTTATTGTTTAATTAAATTTATTTTTATCTATAATTTTATATTTCACATTGTTTTTGCATATATTAAAAATATAATGTTAAATTCAGATTCATTACAATGTCATTTTTAGTTACATGACTACTAAGTGAGTATTTTTTATTTAAAAATGTGACATTAACAAAATTGACAAAAAGAATTAACGATGTTAACAATTGGACTTGATTTTCAACTTTGAAAAGTAAAGGGACTAAATTCTTAAAATAAAAGTAAAAATACTAAATTACAAATCTGTAAAGTGTACATAGACTTATGACATATTTTAATCTTTTTGACTTAGTCTTACTTCCTTTATATGTATGAATGTGGAAATTTATTTATATGTATGAATGTGGAAATAAATTTGTATAATGCCAAATGGTGCTGTCCGTTTAACTTGACGAAGTACAAGACATGTGATCCACGAATCAATGTGGAAATTGATGTTTGAGTATGTTCATATATAGCTTATAAGACAAAAGTTAAAACAGCCTTCAGTTCATCTACATTCCACGTCTAATCTGCAAGCATAAGATGTTAACCTCTGAACTCCATAACAACACCACCAATTTCTAACAATTGCAGAAGAATGTCCAATAATTCCACACAAATTAACAACAATTTGCAGCATCCACTCCATTTTTAATCGACAAATATATAACACCAAATTGGAGACCATGCTTACAAATTGTGTGTATTAAGCGTCGAATGGTTTAATGTATAATTCCACAGGCATTGGTGTATAAAGTTGAAACCAGTGTGGCCTATATATGTTGAATAACATTATCTAAGAAACATATTTTCCACCAGACTGCAAATTCTACCTTGTATATACCCTCAATGAGGCTACCTAAAAGATATGATGAAACAAAGTTTTCATACCATTGACAATGGCACTCGTTGAAGTTTGAGTTTGCCACAAATAAGCAGGTGTTATTCCAAGAAAACGATTAGGCACACCACCAACACCAGGTTCTCCTGAATCACCAGAATTATTTGCAGCTGCGCCACTGGTTGCAGCACTATTTGCATAATTCAACGAGTTTGCCACTCGAGGTGATAGTGAGACTGGTACTAGCTAGTAGTGTCAAGCGAACTCCGTGACATAATACTCCATTTCTCAATTTCTTCCTCATGAATTGTACTTTCCTTAAAAAATTAAAAAATTAAAATTGAAAATCATACCTTTTTAACCTTTCAAGAAAATATTAATTGCACTTTCTTTTTTTCGGAGAAAAATAAATTAAAACATTTATTTTTGGCTAAATTCTACTTTTACTCCTTGCAATTTGACAAAATTTTATATTCAGTCCCTGTACTTTACAAAGTTAAAAATTAGCTCCTCCTACATTTTTATTTTAAAAATAACAGCCCAATCATTAAAATCTTATGTATTTACCCAAGTCAAATTGACATCATGATTAGGTTGCCCTCATGTAATGTAACATATGTTTGAGGGAAAATAAACATGTCAAGTTGATAAGTTTTAATATATTTTTACCATATATTTTCATTCATAAAATTGATTACTTTTTTTTACCAAACAAGTATGAGATTACAAAGTCTTCTTCCTTATAACACCTCAAGTTTGGTCCCAAGTTATCTTCCACACAAACGAATAAAGAGGAAGAAGACTGCTACAAATTTAACTATCAACTGTCTATTGACTATCCTTTAACGCCGCAAAAAAAGACTAAGACTATCAATTGTGTATTATTGACTTCACACTTGCTGTTGCTTCCTCCTACCTCTCTCACCCAATCTTAATTTACAAGCAATGAGGAAATTTCGGACATTTGTGTCACAATGTACAATAATTCCACACCGTTTGCAGTATTGACTACGTTTACCTAAGGGAAAACAAAGACATGAATGCTGGAAAACGAGTTTGTACGGTCAATGAAGCTACGTACCTAAAAGCCATTTAGGATATCAATTCCTGTAATTGGATTAATCTCATATGGTTGCTGAAATCTTTTGACAGTGTAATCGAATCTTAAATAGGTTTGGCACAAAATTAAGAATACACAAAGGCTCAAACCATACCTTATGTTCATGAATTCTCATCATCACAAAGCCTTCTTCCTTATAGTAGGTAAAGAATGTGAGTGTCTATTCACTTAGTATGAATGGCTGTCGAGCAATGTAGAAATTTGCACACACAAAAATTCAAAGCATGTGTGGGCTATATTCATTTATTTTATTGCATAAAATTCAAGGCATGTGTGTTGAATAATTGCATATGTCATTTTCTATTAACTGCAAGAAAACAATCCGGTAAACCGCTTCTTCTTCTTTAGATGAAATTTTGTAAAAAAAAAATTGACATAATCACTTATATGGTCCGTCAATTTTATTTTAAAAATGTCATTTTAACTCTCCATTTAATTTTTGCCTCTTAGAGCTTTTAAATTTGCATTATATATCAAATCATCCCAAAATAGATTAAAAAATTAACATTTGTTAACTTTATTGATGAGGCATACATATCGATATCATATAAACAATTAATTGATTTTTAAATTTTAAAATTTAAAAAATATAAAAATTATTTTTAAATTAAAATTTTTAAGAAATGAGGAAATTTGGAACAATTGCAGATTTTTTTCATTTTTCCAAAACTCAATTCACTTTACGTAATGACTTATTTGGTCCTCTTACCTTTATAAAAAAAGTTATTTTAGTCCTAAATTTATTTATCATCTTTTCAGCCCTTAAACCTACATTATTTATCAAATAACCCCAAAATACGAAGTGCTCTTCTTCTTCTCCAAACCCATAATTTTATATATCAAATTTCAACTCAAGGTTTTACTTTCAGCTTTAAATAAAACATATATTATATTTATAATGATCAAGAATAGCAAAGTCGACGCCGATCTACATGAAAAGGAGGAACAAAAACAAGCAAAGCAAGATAATATGAAGAAAGCATAAATCAATAAAGCAAATGAAAACAAGTAGGATTAAAGACTAATTATTTATGAGATTGGATGTGAAAAATCAGTTGGAAAAATTTTTTCTCGCGCCAATTAATTTTTATATAAAAATTTTATTTATTTTAAGATTTTAAGATTTTGTTACAATTATTTTTATGAAAATTTGAAAATATAAAAATTAACAAGACATGTGATCCGCCAATTAATGTTTGATTCAATTTCAATGTGGAAATTGATGTTTGAGTATCTCCATCTCACTTTTTATTAATTAAGGAATTTTAATCAAACAAGGATATGAATTAGAATTTATATAAACTGAGTGTGTGTTTAAGTGTCCTCAACCACAAACAATCCAATTTTGCAGAGAAACCACCCATTATATATAGGTTTGGCAATGAGATGAGCAAGCAGACTGCTAGCTACAAATTCATGCATCTTTGATTCACCAATTCATTTCATAAGCTTAACTAAAGGAACTAAGGACTTTACATCCACCTATTCAAGCAACCTATATGTACCCTTTTACACTCTGCATTCTTCCATGTTCCAGTTCATTACATCATTCCTTCAACTCTGCTATATATTATTACTTTCTCCATATAACCAAACCTTTTACTGCTAACTTGTAAAAACATTATGAAAATACAACAGAGATCATTCACACATTTTGTTCTCCTTAATTTATCCTTTAGTGAGCAGTAGCAAAGATAATCTAGACTAAATTGAAAGTCATGAAAGAAGACATAAACAACACCACCATACAAAATGTTACACTCAAACAAACCATTATAGATAGTAGGAAATGCAATGAAAGACAGAGGAATTGGAACGACAATAAAGACAGACAGATACCAATGCAACCCTTCACCATAGGCAAAACGGTCTACAGAACAAGAAATTATGAAAATACAACACTAATACTTGAACATCATTTGCAGTAATTAGATCCTTCGTCTATTGCTGCGATTGCCTTTCTTTGACTTTCTTCTTCGCCTCTTCTCATGTTAGTTTTCAACCAAATTCACCAACCATTTCGGCTTACCAGTTTGGAAAACAACATATCCCACCGACATTCCGAACACTACTCCGCATCCATAACCTATCAACACCACTTTCCAACCAAAAGCAATGTTTGATTTTGAGCCATCTTTTTCAAGCACATTTGGAGGTGCTGGCTCAATGATGTTGCAACCTTTCGAGACCGGAAACCCACATAGTCCCTTATTTCCTTCATATGAATCATTTCCAAATGTGTTGAATTGTTTGCCTTGAGGAATCTGACCATGGAGTTGATTTTCAGAAACATTTAAGTATGAAAGAAATGGCAGATTTGCCAATCTATTTGGAATCGTCCCAGACAACCTGTTTGAAGATAGGTCCAACCATTCAAGACTTGTCAAATTCCCTATTGAGTTGGGAATACCACCATTAAGGTTATTACGAGAAAGGTTGAGCCCTTTCAGGAAGTTAAGCTTCCCAATAACCTTTGGAATCTCCCCTTCAAATTGATTGTTTGATAGATCAATGATCATCCACATGTTGAAAATTTTCTCCAATTCCATATATTGTCCTTTCAGAACAATTTCAATGGAATAGGTATAGAAGCCACTACTTACCGGAACATTCACCTCCACCCCCACCCCCACCCCCATCAACGACATTTTGCTCCCATTCTTCTCTAGATTTATGATAGCCTTGAAGCTGCTGATGTATCTCACTGGTAGGGGTCCAGAAAAATAATTACTTGAGAGGTCAAAAATTTGGATTTTAGAGAAAAAAGGGCTAGACTTGGAGCTATTGACGCACAAGGAACCATACATATGATTTGACTTCAATACAAGAACTTGTAGCTGTGGAAGACTTCCCAACCAATGAGGAAATGTATCATTGATCTTGTTGTTACCAAGATCTAGACTTCCAGACCTTTACAATTAAGGATGGATGGTGTCAAAGGCCCTTCTAACAGATTTCCATTTAAGTTGAAATTACTCAGTTGGCATCCCTTTGCAAATGTTGGAGGAATCGTCCCATAAAACTTGTTCTTCTTCAGGTTCAAGAATTCAAGGCTGTTCTCAAATTTCCAAAACATTGCGGAACTGTTCCACTCAAGTTATTGTGGGACAAATCAAGAATTCGAAGAGCATTGGCATTGCATATTATAGAAGAGACCTCTCCATTGAAACTATTATTTGAGATCAGAAATATATTGATCGTCGAAGCTGGAATCGGAAGATTTCCACGGATCAAATTGGAGCTTAAGTCAAGAACTTCAATATTCTTCCATGGAAAGTGCTCAACTTCTGTCAAAGAGTTGTGAGATACATTTAAGTAAGTCAAAGAGTGATTCCCCACTTCTTGCATCCACTGCGGAATCTTGCCTTCAATTCTGTTGGAAGAGAGGTCTAACCATCTCAAACTTTTAAACCCTTTTAAAAAATGGGGGAATTCACTAAGATTGCAAGATGACAAAAGTAAGCTTGTAAGATTAACAGTAGAAGTGCTATTAGATGTTAAGGATAGGCTGTTATATGAAAGCTCAAGATCTGTGAGATTTGCAAGGTTTGAGAACATGCTCAACTCTATGACACCACTAAGATTATTTGAGGATAAAAAGAGTTGGGTAAGATTGAGAAGTTGGAATATTGAAGATGAAAGAGGACCTTGGAGTTTATTATTATATAACCATATAACTTCTAGTGATTTGGATTGGAATTCTTTGATATGCCCACTGAATTGATTATAAGCGAGATATATTTGCTTTAAGGAGAGAGCAGTATACAATCATGAGGAAAGTGTTCCATTGAGTAAACTGCTATCTAAGCTTAAAAATATTAGATTAGGAAAAGCGATTATCTCATCTGGAGTGGAACCTTCTAATGAATTTCCAGATATTTCCAAGTATTCAAGTTGTGTTAGGTTTAGAATTGACAAAGGAATTTGTCCACTCAATTGGTTCTGCTACAAGTCTAAATGAGTGAGTTGTAAGAGGTTTGGCAAATCAAAAATGTCTTTTTGGAATTTTCCTAGCAAATCACAACGAGCAAGACTGAGAGACCTTAGAGAAGAGGATAGATTCATGAAGACATGAGGATTAATAGAAGACATGTTGATTCCATCCAAAAACAGATGGCTGACCTCGGTTAGGTTGTGAACAAGTCCCTCCACAGCATGTTTGTCAATTGTAAGTTGATCATAGTAATCAATCCCAGGGGAGAGATCAAGTGAAACCAATTTTGACAGGTGGGAGAGTTGGGATGGGACCTTTCCTGAAAATCCTGCGTAAGAAAGGTTGAGGTAGAATAGGCTTGTAAATCGACCAAACTCAGATGGAATTTTGGAAAGATTAAAATCATTGTAGGCAAGGTTGAGTTTTTGAAGGTGAGGAAGAAGGAAGAGAGTGGTATTGGAAGGGAAGTTGCCATATAGCGAACTGCAGCTCCAGTGAAGGGCAATAACATGAGCATTTAGGTGGTCACAAGTGACCCCATCCCATGAGCAGCAATCTGTACCCTCCTTCCATGAATTTGTCTTGGGATAAGATTTAAGGCCGGCAAACTCATCGCAATACAAAGAAACATGGTCATTGATGGAAAAGGAATTCTTGAACTGGATTAGAGAAGCAGCTTCGTGCTGAGAGCAGGAGTGAGATACTGAAGAAGAAGCATAAAGATGGGGAAAGAAGAGGAAAAGGCAGAGAAAGAGATAGGAGGCCATGTTATGTTTGTAGAGGAAGATGAAGGATAGGAATGGCATTTATAGGTAGCGCCAGGCCATCACCCATTGGTCACATATTAACCTTTGAGTTAAAAATCAAATTACTCAAATTAACTAATTTTGATGGGAATGGTTACTTTTCATTAACTCAGTTTAAAGGACTATAACACGTAAACTTTGGTCCTATCCAGAACTTGTCAAATATAACCAAAAAGCATCGGTTTAATAAAAAGTCTCATTTATGTGAAGATCGAAATTTCAAAATTCAAAAAGTATAGAGACTTTAAATGATTTAGTTGCAGAATATGAACTAAATCTACACCTGTAGCGTAGTATAAAGCTAGTGACTGAATTTAACCAAACAGATTTAACAATTACTGTTTGGGTTAGGACTAAAAGTTTAAAATTCAAAAAGTACAAGAAGTTAAATTGATCAATTTATAAAGTATAAGGACTAAAATTGATCAAATTAAAATATACAAACTAGATCCACAATAAGGACTAATAGTAGGATTTAACCTAGAAAAAATACCTTGTTAATCAGCCTGTCATCTATCACCGCGCTACTAATCTTCTTGAAGAGCTCGTAAAGAGCTTCTATTTCACTTACACTAACTGCATCAAGGTGCGAAATAAGGGAAAGCTCGAATAAGACATTATTTCGTTCAAAAGCTTAACAATTTAAGAAAAAAACGAAAAGAAAAGAATAACATACACACAGTCTCTCGTGCAAGAAGTGCAGGATTATTGAGACCTCTAGATTGTTTGTACAAATCAATATCACAACATTGCAGTACAGAAGCAAATAAATGCTTCACACCAGCTACGCACTGCAACATGATATCTTCCACACATCAAAACACTCCATACCTACAAAACACAACCAGGGTTAGAAAATCCCATCACGACATTCTTTTCAATAATCTGTCTCAGGATGAATATACACGACAAACCTTTTAACCATTTCCTGATTCTGCTGACTGAAGCTCAAAATGTAGGAATCTGAATTCTCAAAAAAGGAAGGAAAAAAAAAATCCTCAAAATCAAATCAATATCGGTTTAATAAATGAAACCAAGATCCCAATTCTTTTTTGTCCTAACAGTCTTAGATGCATTCCATGATGTTCTCCCTGATCTTTGTACATGCATATACATATACATATATATATATATATATATGTGTGTGTATATATATATGATAATGATTCCCTTGTGTTCATTTTTCATGCATTGGATAATAACTGAAAACAAGAAGGCAATGCATAACAGATGAATGATGAAATGCCAAACAGAAAAAACCAAAAAAAGAACAAAGAAAAAAGAAAGATAAAAAATTACAGTGGTTGACCGCAAATCACCAGGCTGTGTTACACCCATTAATATCAAGAATCTATGATTACACCAGACGTTGTTTTGTTAAAAGGATGTGTAAACAGAATTTTCTAATAAAAGAAACAGTTCAAAATCATATACCCATCAAATCAAACACATTAAAAACGCCAATTCAACCCCCCAAGCAGATCCAATCTAACCAATTCCACACAAAATTAACAACAAATGATTTAAAAATAGAAAAACATAACTATAATAAATCTATCAAAGATTGGAAATCTAGATAGAAGATACTCACTTTTAAGCTCACATAGATTTTCAAAAAAAGAAAAAAGTTAGGTAATTTTCTCGAGAAACAAACAGAGAAAAGAAAACAGAATTGAAGGAAAATTATGGCAATACCTGGAGAGAGTAATGTTGGGGTAGTATAGAAAATCTATGAAACTGGGTGTGAGTTAATTATTTTAATAAAAATGAAAAGACAAAATTGTTATCGTATTAAATTTTGTTATTTTATATATAAAATAGTATTTTAGTAATATTTCAATAAAATTAATGTTTGGTAAATCGTGACATCAATTCAATTAATGATTTAATATAGAATTAGATTATATTACACTCACGAGTGGGATTGAAAAATTTGAAAATGGTTTAAGGATCAAATAGAGCTTTACTTAAAAAGGGTAAAGCTGTTGAAATTTATGGTGTTTTAGATTTCACTCTCAACAATTATATTTTTCTAAATTTCATATGATCATACGCTAATCTTAAAATAGAAAATTGTTATTTAGATTTTTAAAATTTAAAAATTAAAATTAATAAAAGTAAAATTGTACTTTAGCCCTAATAAAATTATAAAAATTCAATTTAATCTTTTAAAAATTATAAAAATATAAATTATAAAAAATTAAAATTTCATTCGACCCCCTCAAAAAATTGTTCTAGCTTCACCCCTGTATATGATTTTAAATGACAAAATTATCTCTACAGTAATGTTTATTATTTTATAAAATGAAGGGTTTTCGAGAATTACTCAACTAATTTAAGATAAACCCTTAAATCTAGCACTTCCATGCCTTTATTCATTTATTTTATTGCATAAAATCCAAGGGATTATGTTGAACAATTGTATCCAAGAAGCATATTTTCCACAAAACTTTAATGGGTTGGCATTAAATATGTGATTTTCCATTAACGCAACAAAACAATCTTTAGATGAAATTTTGTATAAAAATTTGACATAGTCCTTCAATTTTATTTAAAAAATCATTTTAACTCTTAATTTAATTTAATTTTTGAGTTTTTAAATTTACGTTTTTATCAAATCATCTCAAAATATACGAAAAGAAATAATATTTTTAACTTTATTGATGAGACATACATATCGATATCATATAAACAATTAATTGATTCTTAAATTTTAAAAATTAAAAAAAATGTTCCCTTTTACACTCTGCATTGTTCCAAATATTATTACTTCATTACTTAGACTCTGCTGTACATTTTTACTTTCTCTATATAACCCAACCTCTTAGTGCTAACTTGTAAACAATATTATGAAAATACAACAGAGACCATTGAGACATTTTGTTCTCCTTTCTCTTTTAGTGAGCAGTACCAAAGATTATCGAGACTAAATTCAAAGTCATGAAAGAAGATATAAACAACACCACCATACAAAATGTTACACTCAAACAACCCATTATAGATAGTACGAAATGCAATGAAAGACAGAGGAATTGGTACAATCATAAAGATACACAAACACCGATGCAACCCTTCACCAGAGGCAAAACGATTTACGAACAAGAAATTATGAAAATACAACACTAATTCTTGAACATCATTTGCGCTTAATTAGATCCTTCTTAATCTATTGTTTGCGATTGCTTTTCTTTGACTTTCTTCTTCGCCTATTCTCATGTTGGCTTTCAACCAAATTCACAAACCATTTCGCACACGCTTTGGAAAACAACATATCCCATGTACATTCCGAACACTACTCGCATCCATAACCTACCAACACCACTTTCCAACCAAAAGCAATGTTTGATTTTGACCCATCTTTTTCAAGCACATTTGGAGGTGCTGGCTCAATGATGTTGCAACCTTTCGAGACCTGAAACCCACATAGTCCCTTATTCCCTTCATATGAATCATTTCCGAATGTGTTGAATTGTTTGCCTTGAGGAATCGACCATGGAGTTGATTTTCGAAACATTTAAGGACTCAAGAGATGTCGATCGCCAATCTATTTGGAATAGTCCCGCATAACCTGCTTGAAGATAGGTCCAACCATTCAAGACTTGTTAAATTCCCTATTGAGGTGGGGATACCACCATTAAGGTTATTATGAGAAAGGTTGAGCCCTTTCAAGAAGTTAAGCTTCCCAATAACCTTTGAATCTCCCTTCAAACCGATTGTTTGATAGATCAATGATCATCCACATGGTGAAAATTTTCACCAATTCCATATCTTGTCCTTTCATAACAATTCCAATGGAATAGGTATAGAAGCCACGATCCGCATTCACCCCATGTACGACATTGTACTACCAATCTTCTCTTGATTTATGATAGCCTTGAAGTCATTGATGTATCTCATCGGTAGGGGTCCGAAAAATAATTCTGGAGAGATCAAAATTTGGATTTTAGAGAAAAAGGGCTAGACTTGGAGCTATTGACACACAAGGAACCATGCATATGATTTGACTTCAATACAAGAACTTGTAGTCTGTGGAAGACTTCCCAACCAATGAGGAAATGTATCATTGATCTTGTTGTTACCAAGATCTAGCACTTCCGCACCTTTACAATTAAGGATGGATGGTGTCAAAGGCCCTTCTAATGATTTCCATTTAAGTTGAAATTACTCGGTTGGCATCCCTTTGCAAATGTTGGAGGAATCGTCCCATAAAACTTGTTTTTCTTCGATTCAAGAATTCAAGGTCAGAGCTCAAATTTCCAAAACATTGCGGAATTGTTCCACTCAAGTTATTGTGGGACAAATCAAGAATTTGAAGAAAAGTGACATTGCAGATTAAAGAAGACACCTCTCCATTGAAACTATTATTTGAGATTAGAAAGACATTGATCGTCAAGTGGAATC
Source organism: Gossypium rotundifolium (assembly GCA_025506655.1). Classification (NCBI taxonomy): domain Eukaryota; kingdom Viridiplantae; phylum Streptophyta; class Magnoliopsida; order Malvales; family Malvaceae; genus Gossypium; species Gossypium rotundifolium. Next base: position 10,765,852 of record CP106726.1, read on the forward strand.
GGAAGATTTCCACGGATCAAATTGGAGCTCAAGTCAAGAACTTCAATATTCTTCCATGGAAATTGCTCAACTTCATCAAAGAGTTATGAGATACATTTAAATACGCAAAGAGTCATTCCCCACCTCTTGCATCCATCGCGAATCTTGCCTTCAATTACATTGGAAGAGAGGTCTAACCATCCCAAACTTTTAAGCCCTTTTAAAATTGGGGAATTCACTAAGATTGCAAGATGACAAAAGTAAGCTTGTAAGATTAACATGAGAAGTGCTATTAGATGTTAAGGATAGGTCATTATATGAAAGGTCAAGATATTGGAGATTTGGAAGGTTTGAGAACATGCTCAACTCTATGACACCACTAAGATTATTTGAGGATAAGCTGAGTCGGGTAAGATTGAGAAGTTGGGATATTGAAGATGGAAGAGGACCTTGGAGTTTATTATTCCCTAAGATTATCGATTCTAGTGATTTGGATTGGAATTCTTTGATATGCCCACTAAATTGATTATAAGAGAGATGTATTTCCTTTAAGGAGGGAGCAGTATACAACCATGACGGAAGTGTTCCATTGAGTAAATTGTCAAATAACCATAAAGATATTAGATTAGGAAAAGCGGTTACCTCATCTGGAATGGAACCTTCTAATGAATTTTTAGATATGTCCAAGTATTCAAGTTGCCTTAGGTTTAGAATTGACAAAGGAATTTGTCCACTCAATTGGTTCCCTTGCAAGCTTAAATAAGTGAGTTGCAAGAGGTTCCCCAATGATCTTGGAATTTGTCCACTCAATTGGTTCTGCCACAATTTTAAAAGGGTAAGCTGCAATATGTTCCCCAATGATCTTGGAATTTGTCCACTCAATTGGTTCTGCGACAAATCTAATTGAGTGAGTTGAAAAAGGTTTCCCAGTGATCTTGGAATTTGTCCACTCAATTGGTTCTGCGACAAATCTAATTGAGTGAGTCTCAAGAGCTTCCCCAATGATCTTGGAATTTGTCCAGTCAAGTGGTTCCCCCACAAGTCTAAATGAGTGAGTTGCAAGAGATTTCCTAGTGATCTTGGAATAGGTCCTGATAAGTTGGAATAGGAGAGATCTAAAAACTTCAAGGACACAAGATTCCCCATCGAGTCCGGCAATCCTCCAAAAAAATTTGCGCTTGAAATTATCAATTGCTCCAAAGATGATAAATTTGTGATTGAGACAGACAATCCTTGAAAGAAAGAATTTCCTGATAGATCTAAGTACTTTAAGGCCTGTAGATTATCAACTGAATCAATCAATTCTGTAGAGAATGACATCCCTGACAGATCCAAATGTTCAAGATTGCTGCTCCGGTTGAACTTCAAAGGATCAAGATTGAGGTTTTGGTTGCCTCGCAAGTTGAGAAAATTGAGGTTTGGCAAATCAAAAATGTTTTTTGGGAATTTTCCTTGCAAATCACAATGATCAAGACTGAGAGACCTTAGAGAAGAGGATAGATTCACGAAGACGTGAGCATTAACAGAAGACATGCTGATTTCATCCAAAAACAGACGTCTGACCTCGGTTAGGTTGTGAACAAGTCCCTCCACAGCATGTTTGTCAAATGTTAGGTCAGAAGTCCAAGAGGAGAGATCAAGTGAAACCAATTTTGACAGGTGGGAGAGTTGGGATGGGACCTTTCCTGAAAATCCTGCGTAAGAAAGGTTGAGGTAGAATAGGCTTGTAATTCGACCAAACTCAGATGGAATTTTGGAAAGATTAAAATCATTGTAGGCAAGGTTGAGTTTTTGAAGGTGAGGAAGAAGGAAGAGAGTGGTATTGGAAGGGAAGTTGCCATATAGCCAACTGCAGCTCAAGTCAAGGGCAATAACATGAGCATTTAGGTGGTCACAAGTGACCCCATCCCATGAGCAGCAATCTGTACCCTCCTTCCCTGAATTTGTCTTGGGATAAGATTTAAGGCCAGCAATCTCATCGCAATGCCAAGCAACAGGGTCTGTCTGAGGGATGGAAAAGGAGTTCTTGAACTGGATTAGTGAAGAGCAGGAGTGAGATCCTGAAGAAGAAGCACAAAGATGGGGAAAGATGAGGAAAAGGCAGAGAAAGAGATAGGAGGCCATGTTATGTTTGTAGAGGAAGATGAAGGATAGGAATGGTATTTATAGGTAGCGCCAGGCCATCACCCATTGGTGACATATTAACCTTTGAGTTAAACTCAAATTACTCTTGCCTTTGTTATAAATTAAGAGTATTAACTCAGTTTAAAGGACTATAACACGTAAACTTTGGTCCTATCCAGAATTCATATGTAATGCTGGACATTTACGTTATGCAGAATTCAACACATATATGGGAATTTTTGTATTTCCACAATCATCAAGTTGTTATTGATCAACAACTACTTCCTTTTTACCATATATTTTTCATTCACAAAATTGATTACTTTTTTTTTACCAAAGAAGTAAAATAATTAACATTCATGAGATTACAAAGTCTTCTTCCGTATATAACACCTCAAGTTTGGTCCCAAACTATTTTCCACACAAAAGAATAAAGAGGAAGAAGACTGCTACAAATTTAACTATCAATTGTCTATTGACTATACTTTAACCCCACAAAAAAAGACAAAGACTAAGACTATCAATTGTCCATTGACTTCACACTTGCTGTTGCTTCCTCCCATCTCTCTCACCCAAACTTAATTTACAAGCAATGAGGAAATTTCGGACATTTGCGTCACCATGTACAATAATTCCACAACATTTGCAGTATTGACTACGTTTACTTGAGGGAAAACAAAGACATGAATGCTGGAAATTTTAACTAGTTTGTACGGTCAATGAAGCTACCTCAATTCCTGTAATTGGATTAATCTCATGGTTGCTGCAATGTTTTGACAGTGTAATCGAATGTTAAATATGTTACTCTGCAATGCCATTGTAAATATTACTGTTTATACATATGGTGATATTGGATATACACAGAGAAGACCCAAGCATGAAGTTTGAGGGGGTCCTAGTACTCTGCAATCTTGTGGTAAATCCTTGAACTACATTTATGAATACTAAACTATTAATTACCTTACTAATTGATGAATCCTGAAAGTGCTCTTACTTTCAGGATAATGTGCTTCAGCACATAAATAACAACAATTTGTTGTATTGATTACGTTTACTTGGGAAACAGAGAGGAAAAAAAGCATGCATGTCTGTACCGTCAATGAAGCTACCATATGAATGCATTCCATGAAGCATTACATATTTGTGTTTAAAGCACAATTCCACACAAAATAGCAACAAATTGTGTTTAAAGTGCGTACTACTATGATGAATTTGTTGAGTGCATACAGCTTCTATGCATGCTGCAGTAACATATTTTCTGTTCTAGTAGCAATATAATTTAGTTTGGTTGAAAATGAACTTAGTTGTTTATGTTTTGATAGGGTTAGGGGATGATTGAGCTAATAACTCAGCTTATCCCATGTGTACAAGTGATGTTTTAATAGTCCCAATGCTGATTAGTAGGGTTAGTTGAATATTTAGTGATGTATTTTGATTATAATGTATTGTTTTCATATTGAATGAGTAAGCAGATCAGTTTTGAGCAAGCAAATTGCTTCCTTGCTGCACGATTGTGACCAAGTAAATTGTTCTTTGTTTCTTTATGCTTTGTTCAATGTCTTGTTCTCTTCTTTTGCTGCTGCCAAAACCCCAACAACTTCACATGCTCACTAAAGCCTCAATTGTACCTGAGCTTATAGGAAAAATGTAGAGATACAACCCCCAAATTGCATATTCACTAAAGCCTACTTATAGAAAAATAGGGACATGGGATCCACCAATTGTAACTGAGCTGCTGCCCTTATTTCACGTCAATGCAAGACTATAATTGTCAGCCAAACTTAATCAACAAACCGTGAGAAAATTTCCGACATTTACACCACAATGTTCAATAATAAAAGTTTAGCTCGTAATGTTTACACAATTTAATCTTAAGATCAAAAATTCTTACAAACTTGGTGCTTAAAATTTATATATTCTTTTAACTTGATCTAATTGTAAAAACTATAATAAAAATGAAGTTCGAGCTAATAAGGTTCAAGCGACAAGGGGGAGTGCCCACTACTTTGGATACTACCCACCACGGGAGGGGGAAAATAAGATTCATGGTTACTAGGGAGATTGAATCCCTTGCAAGATCAAAGAAATATAAAGGCAAGGATTTTGTTGTAGTAAAAGCTAGCAAGAAAAGAAAGATTTTGTTGGACAAATCCTCGCTTCTGAGTCAAGTTCCAATTCATCATCCGAGAACGTACCTCTCTGTGCCATGCTATAGCCTAAAACAAAGCATCCTAATGTTCTTGTTCTGCTACAAAAAAGAACAAAAGGATGAAACAAGTTGGGGTGCCAAAAAAATCTTCTTACTTGGATTCGATTTCGTTTTAGATTGTATCAAAATCCAAATTTATTTTCAAACTTTTAGAGCCTTAAGTCAAATCCACAACTTTGACAAATTTTACAATCCACTTCCGTGTTCATCTGTCTCATTCCGTATTATTTGATATTAGATTTGGACTTTTTAGGTGTTCTTATTATTTTTATAAACTGATTTCTGAAAACAGCCTCAAAACAATTTTTTATCCATATAGTTTTCGAAAAAATATTTCAATGGGTAATTAATTAATTTTCAAATATTTCAAAAAGCATGTAATGTAATTTCTAAACGGGATTACTGACAGAATTACAAATTTTGAGTTTTTAATTGAGTTTAAATCATATTGGATTCGTATTTTAGGCTTAATTTTTATTATATATGAGCTCAATATTGTATTTATCAGCTCTTATTATTTTATTCCAATTTTTTATAATTATTAAGTATTTTAAGTTTTGCTAGTAGTTGTATGTTAACAAGAAAGTTTAGTTTAAAACTACTTTTTATTTATATTAAATTAGAGTTCCAATACACTTAAGAATTCTAGTGATTTGAATTGGAATTCTTTGATAACAATGTTTTTTCTTTTATGGTATAAAGATTTTTATTGGAAGAGTTTGAATTACTTAAGATTTTTATTGATATCAACCACTTTTTTTTTTTCCATATATTTTTTTATTCAGAAAATTGGATAAATTATTTTAACTAAAATTTTGTATTTCATGTGAGCTCCTAAACAACTAAAAACATCAACATTCATGAGATTACAAAATAGATTGACTTAGTTTTCTTCCCTATAATAATAAAAAAAAAAAAGAAATGTGGAACAATTGCAGAAGAATATCAAATAATTCCACAAAAATTAACAACAATTTAAACGTCTTAAAATTTTTATTATTTAAAAGTCTTAAAATTTTCATTTTAAATTCTATTTATTTTCATCGTCAATCACATCAACAACTTAACGTTGTTTTGCCTAGAAATTACTTTACAAATTTATTTTGTTTTACTTATTTCTAAATCCATATTTCTTTTCTATCACTCCAATTACTAGATTGTTTAGGGTTTTGGAATTTAAATTTGACATATCAATTTAAAGCATATCACAAACAGAATTTATGGAATCTTGTTAAAATTTTGGTATTCTTTATTAGTTTTCTTTGAATATATTGTACGGTACATTTGTAGTAATATATTGTGCAGATAGACTAAATTGCTTTATTAGTTTTCTATTTTAGTCTTCTTTTTATTAACACCACTTACTTTTTAGCATATAATTTTAATTCATAGAAATGAATAGTCGGTTCATTTGAACTCCCTAAAGCATGAAGAAGTGAAATAATCAGAATTGATGAGATTACGAAGTATATTGACTTAGTCTTACTTCCTGTATATGTATGAATGTGGAAATAAATTTGCATACTTTACATCCACCTATTCAAGCAACCTATATGTACCCTTTCACACTCTGCATTGTTCCATGTTTCAATTCATTACATTATTCCTTCAACTCTGCTATTTATTATTACTTTCTCCATATAACCAAACCTTTTACTGCTAACTTGTAAAAACACAGATCATTCACACATTTTGTTCTCCTTAATTTCTCTTTTGGTGAGCAGTAGTAAAGATTATCTAGACTAAATTGAAAGTCATGAAAGAAGGCATAAACAGCACCACCATACAAAATGTTACACTCAAACAAACCATTACTGATCGTACGAAATGCAATGAAAGACAGAGGAATTGGTACAATAATAAAGACAGACAGATACCGATGCAACCCTTCACCATAGGCAAAACGGTCTACAGAACAAGAAATTATGAAAATACAACACTAATTCTTGAACATCATTTGCAGTAATTAGATCCTTCGTCTATTGCTGCGATTGCCTTTCTTGACTTTCTTCTTCGCCTCTTCTCTTATTGGTTTTCAACCAAATGCACCAACCATTTTGACTTACCAGTTTGGAAAACAACATATCCCACCGACATTCCGAACACTACTCCGCATCCATAACCTTTCAACACCACTTTCCAACCAAAAGCAATGTTTAATTTTGAGCCATCTTTTTCAAGCACATTTGGAGGTGCTGGCTCAATGATGTTGCAACCTTTCGAGACCGGAAACCCACATAGTCCCTTATTTCCTTCATATGAATCATTTCCAAATGTGTTGAATTGTTTGCCTTGAGGAATCGACCATGGAGTTGATTTTCGAAACATTTAAGCACGAAAGAAATGGCAGATCCGCCAATCTATTTGGAATCGTCCCAAACAACCTGCTTGAAGATAGGTCCAACCATTCAAGACTTGTCAAATTCCCTATTGAGTTGGGGATACCACCATTAAGGTTATTATGAGAAAGGTTGAGCCCTTTCAGTAAGTTAAGCTTCCCAATAACCTTTGGAATCTCCCCTTCAAACTAATTGTTTGATAGATCAATGATCATCCACATGTTGAAAATTTTCACCAATTCCATATATTGTTCTTTCAGAACAATTTCAATGGAATAGGTATAGAAGCCACTACTTACCGGAACATTCACCTCCACCCCCACCCTCACCCCCATGTACGACATTTTACTCCCAATCTTCTCTAGATTTATGATACCCTTGAAGCTGTTGATGTATCTCACTGGTAGGGGTCCAGAAAAATAATTACTTGAAAGATCAAAAATTTGGATTTTAGAGAAAAAAGGGCTAGACTTGGAGCTATTGACGCACAAGGAACCATGCATATGATTTGACTTCAATACAAGAACTTGTAGCCGTGGAAGACTTCCCAACCAATGAGGAAATGTATCATTGATCTTGTTGTTAGCAAGATCTAGCACTTCCAGGCCTTTACAATTAAGGATGGATGGTGTCAAAGGCCCTTCTAACAGATTTCCATTTAAGTTGAAATTACTCAGTTGGCATCCCTTTGCAAATGTTGGAGGAATCGTCCCATAAAACTTGTTGTTCTTCAGATTCAAGAATTCAAGGCTGTTGCTAAAATTTCCAAAACATTGTGGAACTGTTCCACTCAAGTTATTGTGGGACAAATCAAGAATTCGAAGAGCATTGGCGTTGCATATTATAGAAGAGACCTCTCCATTGAAACTATTATTTGAGATCAGAAATATATTGATCGTCGAAGCTGGAATCGGAAGATTTCCACGGATCAAATTGGAGCTTAAGTCAAGAACTTCAATATTCTTCCATGGAAAGTGCTCAACTTCTGTCAAAGAGTTGTGAGATACATTTAAGTAAGTCAAAGAGTCATTCCCCACTTCTTGCATCCTCTGCGGAATCTTGCCTTCAATTCTGTTGGAAGAGAGGTCTAACCATCTCAAACATTTAAACCCTTTTAAAAATTGGGGGAATTCACTAAGATTGCAAGATGACAAAAATAACCTTGTAAGATTAGCAGTAGAAGTGCTATTAGATGTTAAGGATAGGCTGTTATATGAAAGCTCAAGATCTGTGAGATTTGGAAGGTTTGAGAACATGCTCAACTCTATGACACCACTAAGATTATTTGAGGATAAAAAGAGTTGGGTAAGATTGAGAAGTTGGAATATTGAAGATGAAAGAGGACCTTGGAGTTTATTATTATATAACCATATAACTTCTAGTGATTTGGATTGGAATTCTTTGATATGCCCACTGAATTGCTTATAAGCAAGATATATTTGTTTTAAGGAGGGAGCAGTATACAACCATGACTGAAGTGTTCCATTGAGTAAATTGCTACCTAAGCTTAAAAATATTAGATTAGGAAAAGCGATTGCCTCATGTGGAGTGAAACCTTCTAATGAATTTCCAGATATTTCCAAGTATTCAAGTTGTGTTAGGTTTAGAATTGACAAAGGGATTTGTCCACTCAATTGGTTCTGCCACAAGTCTAAATGAGTGAGTTGTAAGAGGTTTGGCAAATCAAAAATGTTTTTTTGGAAATTTTCGTGCAAATCACAACGAGCAAGACTGAGAGACCTTAGAGGAGGATAGATTCATGAAGACATGAGGATTAATAGAAGACATGTTGATTCCATCCAAAAACAGATGGCTGACCTCGGTTAGGTTGTGAACAAGTCCCTCCACAGCATGTTTGTCAATTGTAAGTTGATCATAGTAATCAATCCCAGGGGAGAGATCAAGTGAAACCAATTTTGACAGGTGGGAGAGTTGGGATGGGACCTTTCCTGAAAATCCTGCGTAAGAAAGGTTGAGGTAGAATAGGCTTGTAATTCGACCAAACTCAGATGGAATTTTGGAAAGATTAAAATCATTGTAGGCAAGGTTGAGTTTTTGAAGGTGCGGAAGAAGGAAGAGAGTGGTATTGGAAGGGAAGTTGCCATATAGCCAACTGCAGCTCAAGTCAAGGGCAATAACATGAGCATTTAGGTGGCCACAAGTGACCCCATCCCATGAGCAGCAATCTGTACCCTCCTTCCAGGAATTTTGCAGAGAAACCACCCATTATATATAGGTTTGGCAATGAGATGAGCAAGCAGACTGCTAGCTACAAATTCATGCATCTTTGATTCACCAATTCATTTCATAAGCTTAACTAAAGGAAATAAGGACTTTACATCCACCAATTAAAGCAACCTATATGTTCCCTTTTACACTCTGCATTGTTCCATGATTCAATTCATTACATCATTCCTGTAAAACGCCTTGCGGTAAAGCTACTTAAATCTATTACCTCCATCAATCAATCAAGGTTCGGTTTCTTTTTCAACTTTTTCTTTCTTGACCTGTTTGGATGTTGAGAAAACTAATTTTTATTTATTAATTAATTAATTTTAAATTATGGCAGGGAGGTTTTTTGAGAAGGATTAGCTAAGGGTATCAAGGGGAAGAGTCGCGGTTTTAACCTTAGATTGAGAAGTCTTTAATCTTTAGATCATGATGTACAATGGGACCGTATCAACAGCTGAGCTCACGAAAATAGTTAGTAAGTAATTTCTTTAAAATTAATCCTTCGTACCGCGACTCTTCCCCCTTGATACCCTTAGCCAATCCTTCTCAAAAAACCCCTCCCTGCCATAATTTAAAATTAATTAATTAATAAATAAAAATTAGTTTTCTCAACATCCAAATAGGTCAAGAAGAAAGAAAAAGTTGAAATATAATTCGAAAAAGAAACCGAACCTTGATTGATTGATGGAGCTAATAGATTTAAGTAGCTTTACCGCAAGGCGTTTTAACATTGTTTTTACCAACTTGTAAAAACATTATGAAAATACAACACAGATCATTCACACATTTTGTTCTCCTTAATTTCTCCTTTAGTGAGCAGTAGCAAAGATAATCTAGGCTAAATTGAAAGCCATGAAAGAAGACATAAACAACACCACCATACAAAATGTTACACTCAAACAAACCATTACAGATAGTATGAAATACAATGAAAGACAGAGGAATTGGTACAATAATAAAGACAGACAGATATCGATGCAACCCTTCACCATAGGCAAAACGGTCTACAGAACAAGAAATTATGAAAATACAACACTAATTCTTGAACATCATTTGCGTAATTAGATCCTTCTTCGTCTATTGCTTCGATTGCCTTTCTTTGACTTTCTTCTTCGCCTCTTCTCATGTTAGTTTTCAACCAAATTCACCAACCATTTCGCTTACCGGTTTGAAAACAACATATCCCAATCGACATTCCGAACACTACTCCGCATCCATAACCTACCAACACCACTTTCCAACCAAAAGCAATGTTTGATTTTGAGCCATCTTTTCAAGCACATTTGGAGGTCTTGGCTCAATGATGTTGCAACCTTTCGACACCGAAACCCACATAGTCCCTTATTTCCTTCATATGAATCATTTCCAAATGTGTTGAATTGTTTGCCTTGAGGAATCGACCATGGAGTTGATTTTCGAAACATTTAAGTACAAAGAAATGGCGATCCGCCAATCTCTTTGGAATAGTCCCAAACAACCTGTTTGAAGATAGGTCCAACCATTCAAGACTTGTCAAATTCCTATTGAGTTGGGAATACCACCATTAAGGTTATTACAAGAAAGGTTGAGCCCTTTCAGGAAGTTAAGCTTCCCAATAACCTTTGGAATCTCCCTTCAAACCGATTGTTTGATAGATCAATGATCATCCACAAGTTGAAAATTTTCACCAATTCCCTATCTTGTCCTTTCAAAACAATTCCAATGGAATAGGTATAGAAGCCCCCACTACCATTAACATTTTTGCACACCCATGTACGTCATCGTACTTGCATCTTTAGTGAGATTTATGATAGCCTTGAAGCGTTGATGTATCTCACCGGTAGGGTCCGAAAAATAATTACTTAAGAGATCAAAAATTTGGATTTTAGAGAAAAAGGGCTAGACTTGGAGCTATTTACACACAAGGAACCATGCATATGATTTGACTTCAATACAAGAACTTGTAGTGGAAGACTTCCAACCAATGAGGAAATGTATCATTGATCCTGTTGTTAGCAAGATCTAGCACTTCCGGACCTTTACAATTAAGGATGGATGGCGCCAAAGGCCCTTCTAATGATTTCCATTTAAGTTGAAATTACTCAATTGGCATCCCTCCGCAAATGTTGGAGGAATAGTCCCATAAAACTTGTTCTTCTTGATTCAAGAATTCAAGGTTTGTTGCTCAAATTTCCCAAACATTGCGAATTGTTCCACTCAAGTTATTGTGGGACAAATAAAAATTTGAAGAGAAGTAACATTGCAGATTGAAGAAGAGACCTCTCCATTGAAACTATTATTTGAGATCGAAAGACATTGATCGTCAAGTTGGAATCGGAAGATTTCCACGAATCAAATTGGAGCTTAAGTCAAGAACTTCAATATTCTTCCATGGAAATTGCTCAACTTCATCAAATAGTTATGCGATAGATTTAAATACCGCAAAGAGTCATTCCCCACCTCTTGCCTCCACTATGGAATCTTACCTTCAACTCTATTGCAAGAGAGGTCTAAAGTTTCCAAACTTTAAGCCCTTTTAAAAATTGGGGAATTCACCAAGTTGCAAGATGACAAAATTAAGTTTTTAAGATTAGGCAATATATGAATGGCATTAGAAGTAAGATTAGATGTTAAGGATAGGCTGTTATATGAAAGGTCAAGAATTTGGAGATTTGGAAGGTTTGAGAACATGCTCAACTCTATGACACCACTAAGATTATTTGAGGATAAGCTGAGGTCGGTAAGATTGAGAAGTTGGAATATTGAAGATGGAAGAGGACCTTGGAGTTTATTATTCTGTAACCTTATCAATTCTAGTGATTTGGATTGGAATTATTTGATATGCCCACTGAATTGATTTTGAAAGAGATCTATTTGCTTTAAGGAGGGAGCAGTATACAACCATGATGGAAGTGTTCCACTGAGTAAATTGTTATATAACTATAAAAATATTAGATTAGGAAAAGCGGTTACCTCATCTGGAATGGAACCTTCTAATGATTTTTCAGATATGTCCAAGTAATCAAGTTGCCTTAGGTTTAGAATTGACAAAGGAATTTGTCCACTCAATTGGTTCTGCCACAAGTCTAAATGAGTGAGTTGCAAGAGGTTTGGCAAATCAAAAATGTTTTTTTGGAATTTTCCTTGCAAATCACAACCACCAAGACTGAGAGACCTTAGAGAAGAGGATAGATTCATGAAGACATGAGGATTAATAGAAGACATGTTGACTCCATCCAAAAACAGATGTCTGACCTCGGTTAGGTTGTGAACAAGTCCCTCCACAGCATGTTTGTCAAATGTTAGGTCAGAAATCCAAGAGGAGACATCAAGTGAAACCAATTTTGACAGGTGGGAGAGTTGGGATGGGACCTTTCCTGAAAATTCTGCGTGAGAAAGGTTGAGGTAGAATAGGCTTGCAAATCGACCAAACTCAGATGGAATTTTGGAAAGATTAAAACCATTGTAGGCAAGGTTGAGTTTTTGAAGGTGAGGAAGAAGCAAGAGAGTGGTGTTGGAAGGGAAGTTGCCATATAGCCAACTGCAGCTCAAGTCAAGGGCAATAACATGAGCATTTAGGTGGTCACAACTCACAAGTGACCCCATCCCATGAGCAGCAATCTGTACCCTCCATCCATGAATTTGTCTTGGGATAAGATTCATCGCAAAACAAAGAAGCATCCTCTGTTATGGAAAAGGAGTTCTTGAACTGGATTAGTGAAGAGCAGGAGTGAGATACTGAAGAAGAAGCATAAAGATGGGGAAAGAAGAGGAAAAGGCAGAGAAAGAGATAGGAGGCCATGTTATGTAAACTTTGGTGCTATCCAGAATTCATATGTAATGCGGGACATTTACGTTATGCAGAATTCAACACATATATGGGAATTTTTGTATTTCCACAATCATCATGTTGTTATTGATCAACAACTAACTACTTCCTTTTTACCATATATTTTTCATTCATAAAATTGATTACTTTTTTTTACCAAAGAAGTAAAATAATTAACATTCATGAGATTACAAAGTCTTCTTCCGTATCAAGTTAGGTAATTTTCTCGAGAAACAAACAGAGAAAAGAAAACAGAATTGAAGGAAAACTATGGTAATACCTGGAGAGAATAATGTTGGGGTAGTATAGAAAATCTATGAAACTGGGTGTCACTTAATTGGGGAATGAAAAAGATGGTGACAAGGGTTGTGGAGAGAACTGTAGAGTCCAATCATTTATATATATGTAGACGAAAAATTGAAAATAATAAATAATAAAAATAAAATAAAATAATTTTCTAAAAAATGGAAAATGATAAATATGAATAAATAAATGGAAAATAGATAATTACTAAATTTTATTTGTATAAGTTGTGAGTTTAGATTCTATCGTAATATTATTTTAATAAAAATTAAAAAGACAAAACATCCTCATATTAAATATTGTTATTTTATATATAAAATGGTATTTTAGTAATATTTTAGTGAAATTAATGTTTTGTTAATTCGTGATATTATTTCAATAATTAAATGTAAAAATTATTATTTAGGTCTTTTAAAAAATTAAAATTTTAAATTAACAAATGTAAAATTATACTTTGACCCTACAAAATTATAAAATTTTAATTTAATCCTTTAAAATTATAAAGACATAAACTATAAAAAATAAAATTTCATCCGCTTTAAAAATTGCTCGAGCTTCGCCCTTGCATATGATTTTAAATGACAAAATTATCTCAATGGTAATATTTAATAGAAGGAAGGTTTTCGATAATTGTTCAACTAATTTAAGACCTGCTTGAAATGTGACACTAATTCAAGAAGCCCTTTAAATATAGTATAGATAAACATAATATTAAAAATATATATTTTTAAAATAAAACTAATAAAACATCTAGAAAAAACAAACAAACTATACTAAATGTTAAGATTTTGAATTTTTGTCACGAATTAATTACACGCCAATTAGTTGGGTAATGACGAAAAGGTCATTGCTTCACAAAATAAACGGTATTATATTTGTTTTATCATTTTAACCAAAGTATTATTACTTATTATATTTAAATATTTGATTGAGTCGGTGTCACCTTTTATTCGATTCTTAGGTTTCATGTAATTACAAGATAGGTAATATCGTATCAGTAGGCAAATTGTTTTTGTTTTAGTACAAGTACATACTGATGTGTTTCGATGTACTATTTTGAATTTATCAAAATTTTAAAATTATTCTTATTTATTACTTGCTATATTTAACAAAAAAATTTTAATAAGTAATAGATATTATTTTAATTACATTACCATTAAATAAATATTTTTTATTTTAAAATATCACATAATAAATTTTTAAAAATTAAAATATTAAGAATTAGATTTAGATTTCGAAATTTGAAAATGAATGGATTAAATTTGTGAAAATAAAACTACAAGAAGGTGAAGGCAAATTTTAACCTTTAATGCACGGAGACTAAAACGGTGACGTATATGGATTTAGGGAAAGTGTCCTTTGCGAATTCAAATTCTCAAAAAGCTTTAAATAAAAAAAAATTCCCAAATCAATTTTCTCCAAATCATAGAAGAAACCCTAATAAATTTATAATATTGGAAAAAGATTTATCTTTGAACCAGAAGTCTAAATCAAAATCGATGGGGAAGAGAAAGGAGCGTCGTCTAGCTGCTATGAGCAACGCCGGCCGCCGTGTTAAACTCGATCTCTTCGCGGAACCCTCTGGTAATCTTTTGTCTCAATTTATCCGCTTTTTTTTTTTTTTTAATATGAAAAACCCTAGAAACTATTGAATTTGATTCACTTTTGTATCCTGTAGGGCTAGAAAAAGCAAAAAAAAAAAAAAAAGGGAATGCTTTTTTGGTTGTTGAAAAATATTTTGCTTTTGATATTAGTTGAAGTAGTTGTTTTAGAGTTATTGGAAAGTGAATAAGGATATAGATTGGTTTTTTGTTTTTTTAACTTTTGGTTTCATTTATTGAAACTTTTAGAAGATTTGGGTGGCTCCTCAGTACATGAAGAAATCGATGGGGAACTGAAACATCATGCTGGTTTGCCCAATTCATTATCTTCTTCAGGTGGGTTCCGTCAGTTTTCTTCAAAAGGACTATGTAGAGAGAGCATGAGTGGTCTACATTATTTTGGTGGAAAATTGGAATCTATGCCAGACATATATGTTGTTTGCCCCAGAATTTGTTTTCAGATTGTAGGTGTCAGCTGTGGTCTTGGGAACATTCATACCGAACTGATTGGACCCGATCAGTGTGATATTTTTTGAGCGAGTCCCAATCTGTTATGCACTATTTCGCTGCATCCACGCGATTTGCAGATTTCTTCTTGGAAATTTTTATCTCGGTTCGTATGTCTCTTGGCTTTATTTCCATCATGCCTCCACTGACTTCTTTCTTTGATTTGTAACAGGTGGCTGTCATGAATTGCTCATGCATCTATCAAATTTATATGGATTTTGTTCAACCTTTCTTTTATTTATTTGTTTCTTGTTTATGGAAGCTGTCACCTCTCTGACCTATCCTAAATGAATGTTTTCTCAGCTTATGTTTAAAGTTTTAGATATAGCAAGAACCATTAAGTACAAATTGTTGTTTAAAGATTTAACATATTTATGGTGTCTTCAGGTCAACAACCACCAAATCCTTTGCTGCTACTTGGCCAGTATAGTGATGATGAGGTGGATGAGGACTCAGATAAAAGACTAGACCGTGGCATTTTGGATGGCTCTGTATCTGACCACGATGACAAGGTAATTTTGGGTTTCTTACTGTTGTTTGTGAAATTATGCTTTGTAGGACCTAGGTGGGAACCTTTGGACTGGATATGAGGTTAGCTTGGTTGTGTTGGCTGCAGTCCAAGTTGTTTTCTTTCTATTTTATGGATATATGATTTGTAACTGCCAGTTTCACTCTTTTAACTGAAATAATGGGGAGCATTGTGGGTTAAATTAGTAACTTGCTAAGTTAGACTTGCATATGGTTTTCATTCACATTGTCATCCTTTATTTTTATTAGGCTAAGGGCCCCTAAGTGAGACTTGCAAAGATACAGAAGCTGATGCAGGTGAAGGTCTTGATACTCTAAAGGTTAATCAGCAGAACATAGAGAAAGATTCTACTCAATGCTGTCCATAACTTGGTAGACATTGATGAGAAAGGAGATAATAATGTTACAGATGAATCAGTCAAGAATGATTCTACGGAACAAAATGCTGTTGCTGGAACTTCTGAAGTACAGGTAACTCAAGATGCGGGTTCAGGCTGGAGGATTGTAATGCATGAAGAG
>CP106726.1:10782100-10936028 GCA_025506655.1 Gossypium rotundifolium
TGCAATCGCTTCAAAGAAGAAAAGCAAACTCGACCCTTGATGAATGTCTCATTACGATGGCGAGAACTCGACCAAAGACTCGTCCCTTGCGACAACCCCAGACGCCGAGCGCTTATTTTTTCCATCAAAAGCCGCGTCAAAATTGATCTTTACTTCCTGATCAGAAGGATGTCTCCATTTGGTGTCCCTATCGGTGGTATGTTGGGTTGATTTCTTTATTCCATCAAGCTCTTTGATATAATCGATAACAAAACGCGCGATCCTCGACCGATCTTCTTATTTTATCATGTATGCGAGAGTTACGATCTCTCCAGATAGCCCACATTGTTACGCAGAAAAAACGACACGATTTCGAAGACAGCGAAAGCAGCACCATGGTAAGCCAGTCACCAAACTCTTCCTGAGTGAATACTGATAAGTCCAGGGCTAATAGATTCCTCCATACCTCATTTGAAACCGGACATATTCTAAATAGATGGTTCATGTTTTCCTCTTCCATTCCACAGCGGGGACATAAGCTATTAACTGCAAGTCGACGGATCAGCATATTTGTTTTTGTAGCCAGATAGTTCCAAGAGGACTTCCATATGAAGATTTTAATTTTCATTGGCAGATCTATTCACCATAATTTTCTATAAAAGTCTCTATAGTTACTTTGTAAAGCATAAGCTGTAGGCTCTACATTTTGTAATAGTTTATAAGAACTTCTTACGGAAAATTCTCCTGATGGTTCACCGCTCCAAGCTAGCAAATCAACATGGGGGTTCTGCGACGGAGGATGCGAAGAATCGATCCGCTATCTTTGGGAAGGTATTCAAAATCAACTCTCTCGTCCCATTCTCTATTATTATCATAATTAATTCAAAGAACTCTATCACTCGCAAAGTAACAACTGGACATTAATCTACCATTACTGTAATTTGGAATCCACGCATCTTCACTGATCGAAATACCCTGACCCGTTCCAACTCTCCATATCGAACCCCGCTATAAAATATCTTTAGCTGCCCAAATACTTCGCCACACATAGGAGTATGAATTTCCCAAACGGGAATTAAGGAAATTACTATTGGAATAGTACTTCGCTTTAAAAACTTTTGCAACTAATGAATCTGGACATAAAAACAGTCTCCAGCCCTGTTTTGCTAAAAGAGATGTGTTGAATTGAGCCATATTCCTGAAGCCTAGTCCTCCTTCATCTTTCGGCCTACACAAAAACTTCCATTGGCACCAATGTATGCCTCTTTTACCGCTCCTTTTGCCACGAATGTGCTATCTTGCTTTCAATCCTCTCACACAAAGCCTTAGGAAAGCAGAAAACAAGACATTGCATAGGTAGGTATTGCTCAAAACCGATTTGATAAAATTTCTTTGCTCACTGGGATAGTAGCCGTGAGCTCCAAGCCTCAATTTTACTACGCTTCTATCAATCAAATTTTGAAACGCTTCTCTCTTCCTTCCGCCGACCATATTGGGAAGGCTAGATATCTCTCGGACTATTTGAACTCCGAACTCCAAGTAAAGACGAAACCATTGCTTTGGATGCCTCAGCTGTATTTGCACTAAAGAAAACTGTAGATTTATTGAAGTTGACGCATTGCCCAGAACATTGCGCATATACCTGTAGTATCTCTTTAAGAATCCTGGCTCCCCTTTCAGTAGCTTCTCCAAACAGTATGCAATCATCTGCAAATAATAAGTGTGAAATCTCTGGCCCGTGCCTACTAACCTTCGCCCCTTTTACTAAACCCTTTTGCTTTGCCATCCTCATTAAAGCGGATAACCCCTCACTACAGAAAAGAAATAAAAATGGGCTAAGTGGGTCCCCCTGTCTGAGGCCTCTAGAGGATTGAAAAGTACTTCCCCTATTTCCATTGATAATAACTGTATATGAGACACTAGTGAATAGGTGTCATATTTGATAGCTTAAAATTTTTAAAATATCGATTAAAAATTTTAAATTTGTAATCGCTTATCTTTTTCTAATTCTTGTGACTAATAGCATAATTGAGTATAAACTATGCATGCAATTCATGTTTTTTAGGTAGTCTAACTAAACCCACTTACGTGTGTTTTTGTTGATTATAATTAAGGAGAAAAGATTGTTTGTATGAAATAGAGATATTATCACTTTCTAATAGTTTTATGTCATATCAGTATTCTTATCCTGAATTTCAAGATTTTAATTTGGATTTGATTTTTTTAGGATGAAAACGCTGATGTGGCATAAAACTATTGAAAAGGGATACAGATGACGTGACGTCACTGTTTCATACAATTCTTTCCCATAATTGGGACGCACTTCTTTTACAGAAATAATTGTATGAATGACATAAAACTATTGAAAAGAGATACAGATGACATGGCATCACTGTTTCATATAATCCTTTCTCCTTCTTTTAAAGGTTATTTGTTAATAAAGGAAGAGAAAGGATTGAATGAAATAGTAACGCCACGTCATCTGTATCCCTTTCCAATAGATTTATACCACATCAGCATTTTTATCATGAATTTCAGCATTTTTATCTTGAAAAAAATCAAATCCAAATTAAAATCCTAAAATTCAAGATAAAAATGCTGAAATTCAAGATAAAAATATTGATGTGACATAAATTTATTAGAAAGGGAAAACAGATGACGTAACGTCACTGTTTCATTCAATCTTTTCCCAATAAAGAAAATAGTTTCAACAATCAAATAACTTCATCATTAACTATAATTAATTTATAAAAGAATATTGATTATATCTATACATGAATGATAAAATTCATGAATCAATAGTCCATGTGTTGTTTCAACCAAATTTTGGTTTGTTTTGGGGTTTGGATCTATTTTGACTTATACTAGCACATACAAGTGGCCACTAATTTTTGACACTTTAAATCAATTTTTACTCTTTTATAATTATATTTAAAAATATAATATAATCATTCAATCATGTTATTCAACACAATCAATTATTTAAAAATATATTTTTTCGAATAAATATTTCGTATTTATATATTTAAGGTATACTAAGACTTAGACTATATATATAAAACAGCAATAAAGCTGACCGAAATCTAAAAATCAGATTGTTACTCGATATCCTTCTATCCAAATTATCATATTATATATATATGTGTGTGAAAAATAGATTTTGCATGGCTACATGGTACATAATTTTCAACAGCCTACCAGTAATCCTGGCAAGAGCAAGCACCATCTTTGAAACAATGGAACCGGTTCCGGTCACGAACAATAATTTCCCTATTAACAATTGCTGATATCAATTTGAAAGCTGCATGGCAGTCTTCACAAACACGGAGGTTCTTCATTATCCTAATCACCGAACCAGGAGGCGTGTTTATCAGGCCAAAACAGAGTGCTAATTTCTCGCTATGGCCATATAGAAACTTCTCCTTCTCTTTGTCTTCTACGTCTAATAGGACAACCGATGTGTCCGGTCTATATCCTCTTAACTTCATGTAATCCAGAAGTTTTTCCCACATATCAGATATTTCATTAGCTTGAGAATGTGAATCATCCCCAGCAACAAATTCATGAATGACCCCATCGACCATGATAGAACTACACCCTGGTTTCTTCTTCACGCCTCGGTTTTTCATTAGCTTCCTTATTCTTGATGCATCCTCCCATCTTTCGGCTTCAGCATAGATATTAGATAAAACAATGTAGTATCCATCGTTAAGAGGATCGAGTCGAGCAAGATGTCTAGTAGCTTCCTCGGCTAGTTCAATGTTTTTATGAACCTTGCATCCACCAAGGAGAGCTCCCCATACAACTCCATTTGGTTTTATAGGCATGTTCATTATGAACTCATGGGCTTCTTGAAGGAGCCCTGCTCGGCTATAAAGATCAACCATGCAACCATAATGCTCAATCTCAGGAATAATTCCGTAGTCTCTTGTCATGCAGGAAAAGAACCGACGACCTTCGTCAACCAACCCCATGTGACTACACGCATGCAAGAGTCCAATAAAGGTTACCCCATTAGGCATCAACCCCATCTCAATCATCATTGAGAAAACCCTTAAAGCTTCCAGAGCATGTCCATGGATTGCTAGCCCTTGTATCATAGCTGACCACGACACGATCGTTCGTTCCTCCATCTCCTCGAAAACCCTCCTAGCTTCCTCCAAGCAACCACATTTCACATACATATCAATCAAAGTATTCAAAACTTTTACATTCCCTCCAAATCCACTTCTTTTGGAGTATTCATGGATTCTCATCCCCAACTCAAGTGCACCCAAATCAGCACAAGCTGAAAGAACAGCCACTACAGTGACTTCATTAACCTGCAGCCCAATCTTCTCCATCTCCATAAACAATTCAACCCCTTCCTTGGGCTTCCCGCTGTGAACACACGCAGAAATCATCATAGTCCACGACCTCACATTTCTCTCAGGCATACGCGAAAAGAACCCATAAGCACCCTCGAAATCTCCACTTTTCACCAAATGGGTAATCATAACGTTCCAACTGACAACATCTCGTTGGGGCATTTTATCGAACATAAACCGAGCCGTACTCATTTCTCCACACAATCCATAAAAATTCAAAATCATATTCTGCAAAACCATGTTCCATTGAAACCCAAATTTCTCAACAACCCCATGAATAATCTTACCATTTTTATCATCCAACAAAGAGGTACAAGCTTTGAGAACGAAAGCGCAGGTGAAACTATCGGGAACAACATCGAATTCACGTAGACGACGAAACAAAAGGATGGCATCAAAAGGGGAGTCACTTTCAGCTAAAGTTTTCAAGCAAGAATTCCATACGACGATTTGGGGTTGATGGAAATGGGCGAGAAGTCGGTGGGCGTAAGAGAAATCGAGGTGAGACAAAGAACAAACGGAGGCGATTCGAGAGGGAGGGATGAGAGAGAGTGGAGTGTTGGTTTTGATGAGATGGGCATGAGCTTGTTTCAGCTCTAATGGAGAATTGAAGTTGGAGACAAGGGTTTGTGCTGGCCAAGGAAGTGAGTGAAGTGAAGAAGACATGATTACTTGCATGCTCTCTGGTTTCACTTCAGTTGGGTTGAAGCCATCGATTTGATTAGATTTAGCCACTCATATTCGTTGTTTTAGAACGATTGGTTAAAATTTTAGCTTCCTTTATTAATAATGGCTAAACATGGATTTCTTTGGTCTAATTTTGATTTTAGTCCTTCTACTATGATAAAATTTAAATTCTCCACTTTAATTTAACTTGATACTCTATTATTAGTATTGTGTTATTTTATATATACTGACATAACACTGACAACTGATTCAACGCTGGATGCTCAACTCAAGCTCAATCGAATGTCAATTTTAAGGCTCAAACTCGACTCAATGCATAATCAAGCTTGATTAATTTCATACACTCAAGCTCGATTAAACTTATTTGTATACAAATTCAAACTTATTCATACTTATGTTTTTTTCTATGTAATAAGGATAAAAATGTATTTCATAATATAAACATATATTCAAATAAAAATTTAGATTGAACTTGGAAGTCAATCGAATCAAGCACTACAATGTTCAAATTCGACTCAATCGATAACTCGAGCTATTCAAACTCAACTTGATAATTGCGAATCAAGTTCAAATGTTTTTGAAATCGAATTCGAATAATTTACAAATACAAATATCTCATTTACACCGCTAAGCAACCTCACCCATAAGCTCGAGAACACATTCAAATCCTCGAAAATGTGCTACTTGAGAAAGCTTTACACCTTGAATGCTCCCGAAATAAATATTTACTTTTTTTAAAATTAAAAGTCAAAACTATTAAATTAAAAAGGTAAAATCATTATATTATTTATATAGTTAAATAATCTTGTACTTGTCTATTAATTAAATAATCGATCCATATAAACACAACATTAAATATAAACAATAGTATTCATTAACTCGACTAGACTTGACTCAAAATTTTTTGGCTCGATTTGATTAAAAAATTTAAATTAAATTTAGTTGCTAAAACAGGATTCATCAACTCGACTAACTCGAAATTTTCTACTTGATTCGACTCGATCGATGCTCACCATATGAAGAACCCTTGCTTGGTTGCCATGAAAAGGCTCATCCATGGCTTCTTGAAATTGACATTTTAAGCCTTCCTAAAATGAAAGGGTCAATGATTTCATCATACATTAATATCCTCAATCGCTAGATTCAAAAGGACTTGCAGTAAATTAAAAACATAGAATGGCTTTGCATTCCACTAACAAGTTCTAAAACAATTGTCTTAAAATGCTCGTGTTTTGCTTAAGAAACATCGACCGCATCTTCTCGAGCTTCATAACCGATAATCACAACAAAATCTCCAATGGTTTGTCGAATTCATTGTCTGCTTCAAGCTACCAATCAAAGGATCTTATTTGAAGAGTTCCGGGTTAAGCCAGTCCCTGCAATCAGAAAGATGAAATGTAAAATCGAGCTCTATTATAAGGTAAGAGGAGAAGACCATAGAAATTACTTCTTAATGTCGTCAAGGTGGTCATCGAAATCTACAACATCCTGCCATTTCTCGGATGAAATGTAATCCGATAAAACAGCATTAGCCGCTGGCTCCTTAATTACCAATCGGCTGCCTCCATCTGGTCCAGCCAGTTTCCAATTCTTGGATGCATCCCTTATGAAAAGCTAATGTATGACAAGACAAATATTCTCATTAATAAAAGTTATCGGCCCATGAATACATCAGAGATCCGAAGAAAAACACCTCAAAATGACCAGAGAGTTGCATCGGAAGTAAATTTCTAGAGATATAACCGGACTAAAAAGGTAGCTACAGGAAGCCATATGCTATAACTAATGGTAAAAGTACCATAAAGGCCCTTGTATTAGGAGTCGGATTGCATTTTGCCCCCTCTACTTAAAAAATAGGCAAATTAATCCTTGTACGTTATATCAAAGCGCAAATGGACATTTCTATTAAAATTTTCATCCATTTATACCGTTAAAAACTAGTGTGGATAACAGAATAACTAGACAGTGACATGTAGCATGCCATGTGTACCTCATGCTGATGTACAAGGACCAGTTTTTAACAATAGAAATGGATGAAATTTTTAACAGAAAGGCCAATTTAACCTTTGATCTAATGTATAGGGACTATTTTGCAATAGAGGAGGTAAAATGCAATCTGACTCTTAATACAAGAGCCCCTATGATACTTTTACCTGTAACTAATGCACAAAATCTGGTAGTCGCTACAAATATTCAATGCAAAATAAAACAGTTTCATTGATGAGCAATGGGAATACTTCATGAATACCGTTTACATACAAAGCATCTTAGGGGCTAAATGAAGTTCAAAGCATCAAAAGCAAGAAACTGAGAAACAGAGAAGGGGGATCACATATGAAACAAATAAATCAGATACCCCGATTCTAATTCAGAGAGATGTGAAACTTCCATACCTAGGGCAACAGGGTTTGTAGCCTATACAGTCGATATAACTACATGTCTATGAGACAGAAATGATCACTGATACACAGAAACCAAATATGCAAAACCACAAGATTGTCGATGCACTTTGAATAAGATTTAGACCACTCAAAGCATTGGAAAGCAAGCTGAAAAAAAACTTTATATGCATAAACGAAGCAAAAAAACTTTATCCATACTCAAGCCACTGATTTTAAGTCCTATAACAGTAAGTTCTAAGATAGAACTAGTGGCACCCAGATATAGCATTTTCCCCCTAAATGTCTCTCTTCCTACTATTCACTCGGGGAGTGTGACCCTTTGTTGCTCCAACTTCTAATTTTCCTTAAAATACCTGTGTGACTCTTATTCAACCACGGACATGAAGACACAGGTCATAACCCTCGAAGGACCCTTCAAATACACAGAAAAACTTAAACGAGGCTAACCATACAGCGAGTAACATAGGTGGAATTTACCCTCATCACTTCCACCGAAATCAATCAAAACCAAGAAAGCAAGATATAATTAAAACTTTAAACATCACAAGTAAACACACCTGCATCACAGGGCTTTGGTCTTTCCCCATGCGCAAAGCTTCAAGCTTTTTGTTATCCAACTACAAATGAGAAAAATCACAAACAAATCACAGACTTGAGACGTAACCAATAGGAAAAACCATGTATATACATATATTAGAGAAGGTATTACCAGAACAATCAAAATACATACCAAGAAAATGGCAGCTTGAGGGAAGTACCGGCAAATATGATCACCTATATTCTTTGCAACAATGCCTAGCTCTGCATCATCAAATCTCTCATTTGCATGGAAATAACCCACAATTCCCAAGCCCTTAGATCCATAATGCTCCTCTATCTGATCAAAACCAACCCATTAGAAAACTTTATATATTATATATATATATATATATATATCAATTTCATATTTCAAAGCCAATTCAAAGGGTCTTTGATCAAACCCAATTGAATCTTTACCAAAATAATTAACAGTTTTTAACAACCCAATTGAATCTTAGATCAGAACTCAAGAATTAAGCATCCATAAACCTATGAGTATTCAAAACTAAGTGTTCCAAGGGAGAATTTGTTAAAAGAATAAGAGAAATACATAAATATAATTAACCCTAAGAAGAGAACATTGGTACCATGATGAGGGCGATCTCGAGGGAAGGCAGCAACGCAAGATTAGAGTGAAATAGAGGGACTGAGTCAGTGATCTCAACAACGCTATCATTTTGTGGGTTGACTCGGCCGAGTAAGATGCCGTTGACCGCCGTGGTCTTGTGCTTCAGAGCATGTAGAACCAACTTTATGTAAGCGTTCTGTGAGATCTCGTACTTCAACTCCGCCACCATTTTTGGTTTTTTTATGATTGCTTAGACTCACTGAGTCTCTGAGCTAAATGGACAGCCGGCAATTGAACAAGAAGATGTGACGGTAAGGAGCTTGAAGGCAACAGCTAAACTCAGTGGTTTAACTTTCTTTAGATCCTTCTGAGTTCAATGCTTTAAAGATCCCATGAAGCTGAAAGGATTAACCATACGGCGTCGTATTTCAGTTTATCTTTAGGATTTATTTATTTATTTTTTAAATTTAATATAAAAACTGATTTAAATTTTGTTTTAAAAAATATATATTTGAAATCATGTTTTTTTTAATCAAAGGCTAACTCGTATGAATATAAAAAAAAATCCATTTTGCTTTAAGCAAAACTACGAATAATTAAATCATAAGGTAGTTTAACTCGCAATTACTATACAGTTTAAACGGAATAATTTTACCCACCAACTCAAAATAATAATAAGCTATAATTAGGGAACAAATAAAATCGGAAAAAAAAACTTACGAAGACTTTGTCGAAGTAATAAAGGAAATCAAATAGTATAGAGCAAAAATAAACTAAATTTCCAATAAAGTGACTATTTTTCATTATATCAAACGCTACGTATTTTTTAATATCCAATTTAGCAGGAAGTAGGAGAAAAGAAAATGTAAATAAGTTTACAATATTTAACCTTACGAAAGTCACAATCCCAAGTCTTACGCACCTCACAATTAAGTTAGAACAACATACGAGCAACTCGTGTGATTGAGGTAAAAAAAACACGTTAAGGATTAAAGTAAAAAAAGGTTAAATTTTTTTTCATATTGTATTTATTTACCTCTTATTGAAAGTTCTAAAATAATAAATTGTTGAAAATTTTTATCCTTTGATGGTATCAATCGATTTGTTACTATAATATTGAAATTAATTAAATTTACTTATTTATTTTCCTTCTAAAATTTAAGTTTTTATTTTATGTGTCCAAACTAAAATCGGATAAATTATCTCTAATAATTTGCCATGCCATTGGCTTGTGACACTAAATTCAACGAGAACTTTAATTATGATTAGATTATGTCACACGTGAAAGAAAACAATTCATGTAATTTTTTAAAAAAACTTTGTAAAAAACTTGTGTTTATCTTGTTAACATAGGTTGAATCTAGATTTGATCATGTGTTGGGTCGGATCGATGCAAAATTTTAGGGCTTTTTTTTAGGCTTAGGCTTAGTCCAAAAAATGAGGTTAAAATTTTGTTCAAACTCAATCCAGATAAAAATATTAAACTCGAGTTTGACTTGGTTTACTCATATTAAAAATTTTATATGAAAACAAATTTTAAAAAATATAATACATTAAATACACTAAAAATATTAAAATAAATGTTTCTCAACAAATTGTAAATACATTAAGATAATCGCAACTTAACAAGTAAACGCCTCTAAAATGTAACAAAATTAACAATAAATCAAGAGTTATACAATATTCAAACAATAATAACAAAATAATAACAATATAATAACAAAATGATAGTAAAATAACAACAAGCAACAATAAAAAAAAGTTTAGGTTGATTCGGGTTGTGCTTAGCCCAGGCCTTGAGGCCCAACCCATTTAAAAAACTGGTTTTATTTTTTGTCTAAATCCATTTTTCGGATCTATATTTTTCTCATGATTAGGTCTGGTTGAATCCTTAGATATATTAAATTTACTTCTTTTAATTAAAGATTAAGTGAGTATTTGGTACACTAGATAATTTTGCTTACAGATTATATTGATGTAAAAAATACAAAAGCAAAAGTATATACTAATATTATTTATTATTTAAAATAAAAATAAATCTTTTCAATTAAGTTGATAATTGATATCACTCGTAATATTAATTCAATTAATTTTTATAATAAATAAAAATAAATTAAGTGCAATATGATTAAAAAATAAAATTATTAAAAATATTTTATAAAATTATTTATTTTAGTTGATTAAATCTTAATTAGACTTATAGTGACATTATTATCAATGCATGAAAACGTGAATTTGGGTATCTTGAAGCGATTCTAGATATCGTATTAAAAAGAACCGATATGATTAGAAATTATTAAAAAATTATTTATTTATTTAAAATAAAAATAAAAATAATTAATTTAGATAATAAATCTTACAAAATCTATTTAAAATTGGATTATTTAGCTCTATAAACAAAAATGGATAGAAAAATTAAAGCATAATCACAAATGGTTGGCTAAATGGAGTGTGAATTAATTGCCTATTAAACCTTGTCTTTGAGTCCCTATATATATATATATATATATAAAGCATTCTCTCTTTCGACATTAATAAACAAATAAAAATGACTATTATTATTTTACTATTATTGTTCTTCATCTCTACTATGATTTATGCCCTAGTCTAGTTATAGTTATAAAATATAAATACATTAACACATTCAATCCTTTTTCTCTTTTTGGGTTGTTTTCGTTTTGCTTCGTTCTTCCCTTTTTTGTCCTTCTTTCTTCTCTCTTTTGTTGTTGCTGTTGTTGTTGTTGTTTTTCTTTGCTACCATGAGCAGCCAAGGTGGGCTCGGCGGCGGTGGTGGTGGCGGCGGTGATGGGTCCAGAGTTTCGATCCCAGAAAATGCAAAGAGAATGATCCAAAGCATAAGGGAGATCACAGGGAAGCAACACAGCGATGAAGAAATCTTTGCAGTCCTCCAGGAGTGCTTTATGGATCCTAATGAAACTGCCCAAAAGCTTCTTTATCTGGGTAAAAGAAATGAAATTGGACTGTTTTTTGTGAGGTTTTTTTATCTGTATATTTTTTTTTTGTTGTTGAAAAAGTGAAGGAAGTTGGGATTTTTGTGCTTTCTTATGTTTTTGCTAATGGAAAGTGGATTTTTTTAGTGTGTTTTTATGGAAAAGTAAGTGTGGACTGTTTGATTTATTGGTTTTGTTTTTCTTAGGGTAAATGTTGTTTGGTTGATGGGAAAATTGGTAGTAGATTAAAGAAATTTAACATGTTTAATAACATGTATGCTTTGTTTTGATGATTTATCAGCTATAGTTGTCTGCCAATTTCCTTGTTTTCATTTTCAATCTTTATCTGATTGATTGTAGGTCTTAAATAATTAACTTTTACCACCATAATTTGATATCAGTATTCCATAAGTTGAAATTCTATTCTTTTCATCCTTGCTTTGCTGATTTGTTTTATATATTGTCGAAAACTACTGCATTTTTATGACTGCTGATGATTTGCATGCAAATGTGTAAAGGCCATTGCTGGTCAGTAGCTTTTCTTTTTGGTCCTAGAAGAATGGCTTTTTCATGGGGGATTTTGAATGCCATTAAGTGCTTACTTTGTCTGTGCTTAACGTATCTTATGGTTTACCTTTTTTTTATTTTATGAAAGAATGTATGAAGATTGCATTGTTTGATTGGCAGATACATTTCATGAGGTGAAACGGAAACGCGACAAGAAAAAGGAGGCAAGTGGTCTTTTTCCTTCTAACATATTTCTATTATCATTGAATCTATAGGTTATATAGGACTGTGCTTTATTACATGCTTGCTTGGTAACAATGATGGCAAAATTGTTGTAATGCGATTGTATTACTTAATAAAATTTGGTTTAGTAGGGATTTTGTTTTGGTTTGCTCAGTTAAATTTAATCAGTACTCGCTTCTTGTTTTACACAGACAGCTGGTGTACAAGGACGAGGAGGTCGGGGCAGTCGAGCGAACTATTACACATCATCTAGTAAAGGTATTAGTTTTTCTTTTGTTCTCCTACTTATGCATCGATATATGAATTTTACTTGTTTTCTTATCTGTAAGTTGCTAATGTAACGGGTTTTGTTCTTTTAAGATGCTGGACTTGCAAGGAATACATCTGCTCGACGGGATAATTGGGTTAATCATACCTCAGATAGAGGTTCTGCGCCTTTTCCAGTATATCAGAAAGTGGAAAATAATGCAGCTTCTCGCACAAAAAGGTAAAAATGCATGATGATATTGTTAGTGTATTTAAATGACTTTTATACACTTATTAATCAGCTCTATTCTAGAGAGTTGTGTTATGAATTACCTAAATATTTTGTTCTATTCTTTAACAGAACAACCACCTCTATACCAAATGGCACTACAACTTTACCAAATGGGACCTCCAGTTATGGATTCCAATTGTCTGTCAATGACGTTAATGGTGAAGCTAAAGAAGGCTTACCTGCGAACAAGCCAACAACTATTTCAGTGCAACCAGATGTTGCTGAACCTCCTGCCTCCATTTCTGCTCCATCATTTGTCTCTTTAATCCGAGGTCAAGAGAAGTCTGTGTCAAATTCTAATGGCTCATCATCTTCTTCCAGTTCTGCAACCGTCTCTGGTGTCTATCCATCTGCTTCTGATCCTGTGTTTGTGCCAACCGAGTTGCAGCATGCTGGTGCAACGGGTACAATAAAATGTGAAATTGGAAGCCAACATGAAGCTACTGAAATAAACAATATTCAAGGAAATAAACATGTTCCTGATGATATTGATGTATCTAAGACTGAGAAGACAGCATTTGAGGTTCCAGTCTCAATGCATGGAAATAAGTCCCCCAGTAAATCGAAAGCTGCTGAACAGGTTAAGGAATCCAATCCTATGGAGTCCACCTCACTCCAAGGTACTACATCTTTTGTTTGCTTATTTATTATTATTTATTTATTTTTATTGGAGATTTCACTTGGTTCTTGCTTGTGAAACAGTGGTCACATCTGAGGTTGCATCTCTCATTGTTAAAGACATTTCTCAATATAATGCCGATTCAAAGGTTCCAGATGGTCAACATGTTACTTTTCCCACCCACTTCCAAGTCTCTGAAAATGGCTTAACTTTTGGAAGCTTTGATACCAGTTTTGGACTGGGAACAGAAAATAATAGCAGTACTGCGGAGATTAACTCTGCATGCCCTGTTGAAACTTCTCCGAGTAGTGATGAACTTGCTGGAGAGCCATCTTCTAGGTTTGTGGATATTAGTTTCTGAACTTATTTGAATCTATATTTTGTTTGATTAATGTTTTCCTTCTGCTAGAAAGCATCCAATGTTCAAACACGTTTCATTCATCTCAGCAAGTAGTTTGTTAGGTGTTGGTGATAGTTTCATCTTTAGTTGATATGGAGCCCTGATGTTTTGCTAATTAACTGTTTAAAAGAGTTGTAAGAATAGTTTTCTGCTGTATCTTTTGATGGGCTTAGGGGTGTAAATGAGACACTTGTGCTCACAAGCTACTCAAGTTCAACTAAAAATAAATTCGAACTTGATCTGGGAATTTTTTAGCCGAGCTCAAGCTATCAATCGAGCCAAATTCAAGCTTAGTAATACTTAACTTAAATGGCTCGCAAGCCTGATCGAGCTTAAATTACGTTATTTTCCTTAATATATGTTATTAACCCTAAGCTTAATTATTGAGTCGAGCTCAAATTCAAGCTTGAGTACAAAAGTTAGTAAACGAGCTTAATCGAGCTTGAGTAGCTCGATTATATATCGAGCCGAGATTTAGCTTAAAAATAGATGTTCGGTTGAGCTTGAGCTCAAGCTTGGCAGTATTCGGGCTCGGCTCGGCTCAGCTCAATTACACTCCTAGGTAGGCTTAAACATGTTCGATGAATAAATACTGTAGTTTATAAATGTGCCTACTTTGCCAATGGTATATAAAGCTAGAGGTTTGGAACCTCTAAACAGTATTCCTAGGTATACTATTTTGTTTTTTAATATTTTAGATCTTATTGAGCCTTTTATGATTTCCTCAGAAGCCAAGATATATTATCAGCTGCAGAAGGGGACAATGCTGATCAACTGCGATCTCCTTCTGAGTTAGAGGAAGTGCCCAAACCAGAAGGCAACGTTCCCTCTGATGCTGAGTTGAATGATCAGTCAACTCAAGAAGTGCATTTGCACCCTGAAGGTAATCCGCCTGTCATTCCAAATGCCCCCAGCTATGGGTTCGGTTTAACGCCAGCATCTGCAGGCCACCTATCACAGTTTGATGGACCTGAGGCTTGGGTGCATGATGTTTCTCGCCTTGCAAACTTTGCTGTAAGCACTTCTTCCTATCTACTGTCTTATTTTCTGATTTCACAGTATAAATTACTAAATTTTGGTTCCAAGCATCTACTTAGTTGGCTTAGATGTTACTTGAACTCCTCATTCTTCTCGAAATTCTTGTGTCCGACACATGGATATGGGGATACGACCTCTAAGGATCCTCCAAATATATCCAAAAACTTAGGAAACCATATGGACACTCACACTTGAGTCCGAATATCATAGGGTTATAGTGTGCTTTAAAAATTGTTTTGGTACTTGGTATTTGCATCCTTTCTTTTTTCTTCAGTGTATGGTATACGACTAGAAAAGTTATCACACACAACTGTGGATTTCATAGACCTAACTTGTACTGTTAGTTTCCCTTTTAACAGTGTAATTAAATGTTAGTCTATTGCTTATACTATTGTTCATGCTTTTTACTGTCGATTTGTCAAACTTTTAGGGTGGGAATACTCCAGTTCCATCTGATACTTCAACACCCCTCTTCAGAGCACCGTTGGTGCAGCCCCACAAGCAGTTCACCTCTTCCGACAGCCATTTCCGCCTAATTACTTCCCTTATCCCCACTATCTTCCCCCTTTTTATATGCACGCAATGCATCAATATTTAACCCTTGCCGGTCTCCCCCAGCAACCATCAACTGGCAATCTGTACATGCCTCCTGGAGCAGCTGCACCTGGGGTCAAGTTCCCTCTTCCACAGTTCAAACCTGGAACTAATGCTGGAAACCCAGCTCACTTTGCAATTCCTTCTGGTTATGGTCCATTGACCCCTCCACCTGTTGGTTTCAATTTATCTGTTCCAGCAGTGACCTCTGGAAGTTCTAGCAGCAAGGAGGATCTTGCAGCTTCGCAATTGAAGGAAAACCATATATACACAACTGGACCATTGGTTCGTTTTGCTTTCCCTTTCCTTCTATATAGACATGTCAATTAGGCGAGTCGAATTATATTTCGATACATTATATTTTCGTAGTGTTCTTTATTAGCTTTTAGAAGAATTTAACACAATGCTTTGATATATCTGTTTTTTGCAGAATGAAGGTTCGGCTATCTGGATGACTGCTTCACCAGCGCAAGATTTATCCAGCTTGCTGTATAATCCATTGTACCCCCTTCACGGCCCCCAGCTTCCTTTCTCTCCTGCACAGGCCAGCCACGGTGCCATTGCTGGACTCTATCAGCCATCACAAACAATAGCTCCTCCTTCCAACACCAATAACCTCCTTCAACAGTCTCAAGCCACGGAAACTGCGATTCCTGCATCCGGTGCTTATCAGCAGCCTCAACTTGCACAATTAAACTGGAACACTAATTACTGAACCATTAAAATCTTACAATAACAACGACCCAACGTAGAAACACAAGGAGGAACTCTCAGTAATGGGTGAAACTCTGAACTGTTCTTTCTTTTCTGGGGGTGTAAATATATTAGGTTTTATGTATGGTGGGGAAAGATCCCTTTGCCATATTTTTTCCCACCATTTCTCTTAATGTTGTTTCTTTTGGAACTTATTATTCACATAAGATGCTGAATAGGAGGAATTTGAAGAGATGGATAGAGATACTTAGACTAGGTGAGATTTCACCAATTTTTCCTTTTATTTTTCCAGTATCTCACCTGTATATTAAATTTTGAATAGGGAGGAAAGAATGATACAAGCTGTGATTGGTATATGGCAAGTTTCTTCTAGTTTCTTTTAATTGATTGTTGCTCTATTATTATTATTATTGTTAATTATATCTTTTGGTATCTTTCATATCCGTTTTACGGTTTATGCTCAGGATTTGTAGCGCTTTCTCCTAACAATATCGTCTTCAAGGTTTGAATTTGTGTTTTCTCCTTATATTGCAATGTGTCTGTTCACTGTACATAGCGGTGCTCTCTTACTGAATGAAAAGTTGCTCGTGATCAGGTTGGAAACTGGTTTCTTTTATTTGACCCGGTAATGAGTTTGGATTTTTTATTTTTTATTTCTTATATTATAAACTCAAAAATATATATTATAAAAAATTGTGTATTTTATAAATTATAATAAAAACATATTATTTAATTTCAAAAAAAATTCTAAAATTATAACAAAAAATTATATTATTTATAAAAATGTTATAAAAGTTATTGGATAATTTATAAAACATTCTTTATAAAGATTATATATTACAAATTTTATATTATATTTTACTTAATTTACATATTAGAAAAATGGATATAATCTAGCATAATTTTTCTCCAAATTAAGTCTATATTAAGTTTTTATAATTAAATTACGGACTATTTGGACTATGAATCTAAATATTGTAAGGTCGATGCAAATTATGTAAATATAAAAAAAAAAAATGCACCATATCATGGGGTTGAGGTGGGCATGGGCCAAGCCGGGTTCGGGTTGGGCTCATATAAAATTTTAGGCTCATTTTTAGGCCCGGCCGGCCTGAAATATGGGCCTAAAATTTTGTCCAAGCTCGGCCCGAAAGAAAATTGATAAACCCGAACTCGGCCCGGCCTGGCCCATATTAATTTTTTTAATTTTTTTCTTTAAATAAAAAAATTTAAAACAAATATTAAAACAAAAACATATAAAAAATATGTAATTTTTTTTAGCTTTTTTCATTAAATAAAAAATTTTAAAACGAATATTAAAACAAAAAAACAAATAAAAATATGTAAATTTAAAAAGTATATTTAATTAAAATAAAATATATATTTAATATATAATTGAATTAGAGCCTAGCTCGGGCCAAAAAAGTTTTACCCGAGCCCTGCCTATTTTCTAAACGGGCTTCGTTTTTTTGCCCAAACCCATATTTCGGGCCTATATTTTTACCCGAACCCTCTCATTTTTCGGCGGACCGTCGAGCCGGGTCGGGTAGCCCGGCTCATGCCCACCTCTATCGTGGGGTATGATACTATTTGAGAGAATAATGTCATACACAAGCACTATAGCTAGCTCGTGAACTCTTTAGTTTAAAAGATTCAATACTTCGAAATGTGATTAAGAAAACATTTGTTGTTCTAAAACAATATTTCTCATATTAACATCATCGTAATATAAGATAAAAAGAATAAGGTTAGGTCGTCTAGCATGTTGCATATTTCATAACACTTCAATTATAGATGGAATTAAGATGATTCATACTTCGAAGAATACATTAAAAGATGATGATAACCGAGCATATGTTAAATATTAAAAAGAGAATAACCCAACAAATATGCGATATTTTTTAATTTTTATTACTTGTTTAGAAAATATTTTATCATACTAATAATTTTTTATAGTAATTGATATGTTTAATCTCGTAATTACAATTATGATGGAATTGCACTCTATCAGGCAAACAAATCTTAAAATTAATTTTTTTTTTTGTAATTACAAAGAGTATAATTACTACCCAGTAATTACACTGTACTGTTTAAACAAACCCGAATTTTTTTTTTTTCAAATGCTCTTCAGCTTTGTTTTCATTGTCTATACAATCTAATTTTTTCTTTCTGTATTTTTCATTTTTACACATCGTTTGTAGTCTTTATTACCGTCGAGTCTTCATTGCTGTTTTCACTGGTTTTTGTTTTGGATACAGGAGTTTGTACTGGAATCTGCTTATTTGAGCCGTCTTTTGATTCTTTCAAGTTCAGTGACGTGTAAACCGACATGCCGGCGAGTGCAAAGACGGCACCGGAAAGACTCACCAGCCCCGGATCGGAATCCAGAAGAATGTATCCTCCAACAAGTATGACACAAGTTTTGAATTGTCCTAAAACAACATGTGATGTTGCAGAAGTTGCCCTACAAAAGGGGAAAAAAAGTATATTAGATTACTTTAAACCCAAGTTACAACAAACAGACAGAGACTGCTACCTGAAAATTAGGTTGTCTAACACTGTACTTTTCAGTTTCGCAGTGGGGTTAATTTGAATCGGATTAATTTAGATAGGATCGATATGGGTTTTATATTTTAAGTTATTTCTAGTTCGAGTTTGGCTCATTTTAGTTTTGGGTTATTCAGATATGGGTTATTTTGAGTTTAGGTTGTTCGGGTTTTCAAGCTTGGATTTTAAGGAAAGGTGATCATAGGTTTGAATAATTTTAGATTTTAACTATAGTTCAAATCATTTTGGGTTTTAATAACATTAGATTTGAATAATTTTGATTTACTTGTTGAGTAATTTTAGGTTATTTTAGATTTAGGTTGTTTCGGGCTTGGGTGGATCAAGGTTTGTGTTGGATTATATCAAATTGAGTCACTTTCGGGTTCAGATCAAGTTTGAGTTAGGGCTCTTTTGGGTTCAAGTAGTTACAAGTTATTCAGGCTTTTGGGTCCGGTCATTACGGGTTTGGGCCATTTTAGGTTCTAATCACTTTGGGTTTAGATCATTTTAGGTTTTGGTAATTTTAGATTCGAATCATTCCGATTTACTTGTTCAATCATGGAAGGTCATTTTGAGTTCAGGCTATTTTGGGCTCAGGTCAATTTAGGTTTAGATTGGACGGATTCAAATTGCCGGTTTCGGACTAATCGGGACTGATATCTCAAACTCAGATAAAAATTGAGAGGCGTATCTGAAACTTACCCCAAAGCCAGTGCACCAGACCATTGTAAAAGAAATCCAAGCAAAGCTGAACTGAGAATTGCACAAGAGCTGTTTATATCCCATTTGAACAACAAAACTCCAGGTGGATCCAACCATGGCATTAATGCTAACAAGAAGAAGATTGTAATTGGGGTTGTCTTCCACATCAACCTACATTTCAGACATCATCATTTTTCCGACACAAACTAAAACAACCATAACAATCAATGTTACATTACTTGTCACTTACGCAAGTGCTGTCCAGTTCGCTTGTTGCTGTAAACTAGACCACAAAATCTTGTTTATGGCACTTGGGACTATCCATGCAAGGGCGATACATGCTCCGAAGGCATTGAACTGTAAATCTGTTACCGTGGCCACCGCCACACCGGCCGAAACAGCCCCTAGAGCCAATAACTGCAAAGAACAAACGGAGTATAAGACCGGATAATCGGAGAGAACCGAAGGGTGTTTGTCGATGCACCTTTTTGAATGATATGGTTTTCCGGAAGAGAACGAATTCCGCAAGAACGATGGTCGGTGTGACCGCGATCTTAGCCATTTGGTAGAAACCAACACTGCAAAATGAGGTCAAAATGGTGAGGAAAATCGGATTAATGAGCGAATTCGGTGTTTGGACACCGGAATTCTCGGACCTGTTATACTTTAAGCTGGTATTAGCAAGACCGGACGCGAAAGCCATTATAGCTCCCAACAAGAAAAGAGATGAGGAAGGAGTCGTTTTCGCCGGAGGGGAAACCGGAAGCCATGAAAGTGTCTTGAAAAGTGCTAGTAAAAGCCACGATACGGCGTAATGTAGTAATGTTAAGAAGATTGGGAAATTGAATCCAACTCTCCCCATCACCTGAAAAAGGTAAAATCTAATAAATCGTAACTCCTCACGAAACAGAGAGACGACAAACATCTTAAGAAAACAGAGTTCGAAGGAACTTACTAGTTTGTTGGTTAGAATAATCCCGACGGCCACGAAGAAATTGAACGCCATCGCCACCACCGGTCCGCAAAATCGTTGCTGTTGCCGCTTGGCTCCTTCTGATGTTCTAAGCTCATTGTATAGGGAACCCCTCAGCTCCTCCAATGCTTTACCTAAAAACAATAACATCAAAACATTTCTTTGAAGGTACAGATCAAACATGCAAGAAAATCCCATTTTGTTTTTCATTACAACTCTGGCATGCTGGCCATTTTTTTCCATAAGCAGCTCATTAATGGCCAAAAAGAAAATGAAACAAAACATAAACCATAATGTTATGAAACAAAACATGAATCTGAGAATTTTTGAAGGAATTTTAAGACAAACCTGCTTCACCTGCATCACTGTCTTTCCTTTTGAAGGATTTTCTTCCTTCAGCACCTAAAAGAGAATCAAGCAACCCCATTCCACCAGCACTTGAAATCTGCATCTATTTTCTTTCTACAAATAACAATATTATCAAAATGAACCAATAACAACAACAGCAATGACTGAAATATTTAAAAACCCCATTTCTCAAAATTTCAGATAAAGTTACAAAATTTTCAAAAATGGGGTCTTTGCACTAAATCACCCAATGAAAACAAAAAACCCCAAAGAAAAAGATAAAATGAAAGATTTTAAATTTACACCCAAAACAACAAACAAAACAAAAGTTTGAAATTTGGCATTGACAAGTGTCTTGCTAAAGTTAGTTTCTAATTATTGAAATTTGAAAAAAAAATAGAAAAAAAAAAAAGATTACGAGATTAGATCGTTAGCTGTGAGGGCCGCACCAAACTCCATAAATAGCTACCATAATAGATGCCACGTGGCACATTTCTTAGCACCAAGATCTCAACGGCTGGTTATGGTGGGATTTGTCTTTTTTTTGGTTGGGTTTTTAATGATCAGGTATGGGTTTACGGAGAAGTTAAGGAAACATTATTAAAATTCGTTAATTTTGGATTTTTGATGCAAAGAAATAGTCAAATTAATGGTGGTTTAAGTTAGTATAGGAAATTGAGCCATTAACGAGAAGAGAAAAGATTAAATGAAACTGAGATATCATGTCATTTATATTTATTTTCAATAAAAACATGTCGTTTTAGTATTTATGATGAAAATGTTGAGGTAGTTTATTGTTATTAGAAAATAATCAGATGATATGGTATCTCAATTTCATATAATTTTTTCTCCAACGAGAATTTCTCGTGTTGTGGAAGTTCATGATATAGTGTCAACAAATTAACTTTTAGTAATCGGGTTAATTTTATTTGATTAATTTAAATTTAAAATAGATTTGAAAGTAATTTGAATAAAAAAATATTCGTACTTAAAATAATTTAAACTTTAAATTACTTAAATTAATTTTACTTTATGCTTGTTTGCTTTTAAAAGTGAAATTTCAATTTTAGTGTCGGTTTTTTTATTGGACTCGCCGATTTGCAAATAAAGGCACTCACTCGTTAGTTTGGATAGTCTTATTACATGCAAACCACATGAAAGGGGATGATTTTCCTCTACCCTCTCTTTTGGAGAATACTTTTTCTGAACAAGAGGATATCAAATGGTAGGATCGGATGTATGAGATAAGCCTCTTTGACTTTGTTTTAGTGGTTTGATTCTTTGTTATATTTTTTTTGTTTGCTTTCCCTATTTAATGAATTGAAATTTCAACTCGAAATAATTGGAACTTGAGTATCAAATCCCGAAAAATTTGACTTGCAAACTTGAACGATCCAGATCAAAATTAACTTAAATTCAAAATCGATTCAAACCTAGATGATCCAAATTTGAAAAGATTCGAATTTGATTGTAGGACCAAGTAATTACTCTAATCCAAATTGATCCAAACCCGAACCAAAATAATTTAAACTTGAAATGACTAAAACTGAAGTGCTAAACTTGAATTGTTTTTTAAAATGACTTGAACTCGGGTGTCAATCCGAAATGAAAAAAAAAAATTGAAATGATTTGACTTTCAAAATTTCAACTAATAAACTCGAATGTCCCATATCGAAAATAACCCAAACTTAATCAAAACCTAAAATGCTCTAAACTTAAAATAATCCAAACTCAAATAACAAACGACGAAATAAACACAAAAAATTTAATTGAAAAACCTAAAAACCTAAAATAATAAAAAAACCGGTGGATCAAAAGATGTCGAGCGAAAAAAATGGTAATCTTCTTGCATTTCAAATGATCGTAAAATTAACCGATGAGACTTTGACTTAATGATAAGGTTGAAATCTTAAATTTAATTTTGTTTAGAAAATTAATTATAATTATGATTAATGGAATCCATATTATTTTAAAATTATTAAAAAAAAATCCAGATAACTTGATGTTTGAGGCAAGGGAAAGGTTAAACATTTTTGTCAGATGTGTCCCCACAATTTTCAATTTATTTCAATATCACCAAATGTAATTTCTGAAAACTATATGGGTGAGATTAGATATCAAATATTTTTTACCCTTTGGAAACATGTGATTTGAATTAAAAATATGCAATCTCGAAATTCGAAATTGGATGAACCGATCGAATCAATTTGAGCTTTGAAAATTTTAGATTTTTTAATTATGGGTATACGACTATTTGCAATATGTAGCGCCATTCATCATAATAGAATTCATAGCCCAAAATGTGGATAAATGATATCATCTCATTGGCATTACATGGTCGATAAAAAGCAAACGTGGTTATGAACTGTTCGTCTTTGTGATGAATGACTTGATTACTATTTGATAACAATTGACTTTTCATGAAGAAAGATTAATGATTAAATGTCACAACCAAAACTAGGTTAGAAGATAATTAATTGTAATTTGTTTTTTCATGAAGAAATATGTAATGATTATTTTAATTAACAAATTTATTATTTAATGAAATAAATGTGACAAGCATTCACTCAACTACATTTAAAAACATTGAATTAGAAGAAATTTGGTTAGTGAAACCACGAGTGGTTACGTCCCATTTTTTAAATCTATTTTTGAGTTATTTGAATTAAATGAAAAAAAAAATCAAATTAGAAAAGATTAAAGGTTTTAGTGTGATGTGTCCCCCACACTTTTCAATTTCATCCTCAAGTCTTAGTTTGTACGCATCTTTGATTCCATAACATTCTTTTTTCCAAAACATATGCATTTCTTGTATGTAAATTCGGACATGGAATGTCGGTTGATACATGAAAATTTAGTAAAAAGATGTTTTCGAATTTTCCCAATCTCGACATTGAGCAAATTGATCTCTATCAATTTTGAAATTGAGCACTTAAAGACAATTAATCGCGTTTTTGTCAATTGTACATTATTTTGATTGGTACAATTATAAATTTAATCTTCAAAGTTTATACATCTTGTCAATTTGGTCTTGATTTAACAAATTTAGCCAACTTTTACGTAAATGTTGAGGCTAAATTTTTTTTTTTTTTTTTTTTTAGAATTAAGGCTAAATTGACAAAATATGTAAGCACTGAGGGCTAAATTTGTTATTATATCGATCAAAATTATGTACACTTGATGTAAAATATTAACGCTACAATTAATTGTCCTTAGTTACGCACTTTTAAAATTGACAGGGATTACATAACTCAGATTTTTTTGTGAGGGACTAATTTACTCAATATTAAAATTTTTGAACTTACATATGTCTCACTTGAACTTTCCGATATATAACACTTACTACGTTGCTTTAAAGTACCTATGTTGGATGCGTATTCAAATACAAATTTGGGGACAACTCTCCAAATATGCAAGAAAAATAGGGTTAAAATATGTCTGGAGTTTCGTATTTTTGAAAATTAAGAATTTAATCATTATACTTAAATTTACGGAATTTAGTCTCTATTTTTAAATTTTAAAATTCAAGTCAAATTGTAAATTCTGCTTTCAATATTAATGGTTAGACCTAAATTTTAAAATTGAAAAATAAAAAACTAAATTCTTAATTTTGAAAAGTACAGAGACTATAAACATATTCGTATTAAACACATACTTATATCTGACATTAACCCGAACCCAAATAACATAGTGTAGTGCCATACTACTTTTGGTTTCAATGCTGGCCGTTGGTTTTGAAAATGTTATCTTCTTCCACAGGGAGCAGATGTGGGACCATTGATAACCACGTTGTAATTGCATTAAAGGGTCTGTATGCAGAATTTGTGCTAGAAGAAACAAAGAAAAATGACTAGAAAACAAACTAACATGGAATGGAAGACAGCTAACATAAACAGGTTCTTCAGTGGACATACTTATTTTGATTGGCACTAGCCCATTGTTTAGCTTCTCTTGGGAACCAAAAAAGATGGCAATGAATATGCAATTCTACATTTTCTCTATGAAAACATTATTTTCAAATGTAATTTTATTCAAAACTAAAATGGTAAAAACTTAAAATGATCCGACTTAAGTAAATTTACAATTGTACGCATAATACACCACTAATAATTAGATCTGTCATTATTTGAGTCAAGACTACAAAAACTAAAAATGATTTTATAAAGCACGAGGACTAATAGCAAAATTTAACCATTTTAAATACTTCTTTGGCATCTCATGATAATACCAATTCAAAACAGATGCCATATTTTCAAGTTTGGGAATCATAAGAAAAAAACAAAGTTCACCCTAATGATATATATTAACATCAATGTATTTCAATATAAAATTTCAGGTTTACCAATGTTTTTAAATACTGTTCATATATATTAATATAAAATATTAGAATTTTATACCGTTTAGTATAAACTAATGACCAAACAAAAGAAGAGAACCTTTGAGAACATAACAATGGCTACACCGGGGGAAATTACCTGATTCATTCCTAAGCTGCCTCTAGAAAGATGTACATTTGAGAGAAAAGTGAAACGTGAAATTATATATTGATCCAACTCAAAATTTGTTATGACAAATAAATAATAATAATCAATCTCAAAAACTTATTTTGTTGGTCTAATCCAAGTTGTCTCCGACGTGTTAATGTTGCCATAATAGGGTTGTTTCGAAGCTTCGTCCCAATAAGCCTGCATCGAAAAGAACAGCCACAACGGATGAAATCCCGATCCAGAAATTCGATTGCTAACCAAGTTGAGAAAATAAATAAACTTAAAGCCTATAGCATAACTTCGAAGCCACTCTAAGGCATTTTACACTGGTTCTGCAAAATATGTAACTGAAACTGCAATCGGAATGTTCATTTACCTGCCATCCCGAAGGGAGGCCTCTTGAGAGTTCATCTAAATCAGGTTGTTGGTTTCCATCAGGATGTGCAACCGAGGGAGTCTTCGCAGATTCTTTAGCCTTCTGCGCTCTTCTCCGCTTTACTTTTTCACGCCTAAGTTTATTATCGAGAAAAAAGCATATCACCAAAAAGTAAAGGGCCAAAACAGATGAAAAATCACATAAGAGCTTATTTGGACATTTGGGGAAGATCAATAAAACACATAATAGGATAAGAGAGGCAGGACAGGAAACTTAAAAATAGGGTAAACTACATTAGCAGTCACCAAACTATTTTTTTCCCTTTTTGGTCACCCAACTATTTTGGATGATTGGGTGTTTCCATTTTTTTAAGTTAGTGACCATTTTGTAACTTTTTATAATTGAGCGACTAAAATGAAAAAGAAAAAACATAGTTGGGTGACCTCTACTATAGTTTACCCTATAAAATATAATATACATACCAATCACCACCCAAAGGCTGAAAATTTGCATTATCTTTAGCCTCTCCGCTGGCAAGTTGCTGAGCATGCCATTCCTGAAATCAAAGAAATGTAAGGCGCAAGAACCAGTGAATATGAATAAACAATTTATTTAATGAAGGTTCACTTATAGACCTCTATTTCTCGTTGTCGCTTTT
This sequence comes from Gossypium rotundifolium, assembly GCA_025506655.1. Taxonomy (NCBI): domain Eukaryota; kingdom Viridiplantae; phylum Streptophyta; class Magnoliopsida; order Malvales; family Malvaceae; genus Gossypium; species Gossypium rotundifolium. The sequence goes on from CP106726.1 coordinate 10,808,378, forward strand.
TTTCTAATTTCTCGTAAGCATTTTCAGGCTCATCTTCTGCATTCTCTTGCAATTCCTCTTTGGCAGCTTTCCACTGATAAAAGAAAAGCGTTTTAACTCTACTGGTTTCAGAAACAAACAAAATATGAACATCAAAAAGGAGCAATGAAATCTCCAGAGTAACAGGAAATTTGGTATACCTTGTCCACCAAAGAGGAGACCTTCTTATTCGACCTTAAGGAGGATGTGACAGCAACTGTCCGCTTTTTAGTTCGTGCAGCTGAAACAACAAAGGATACCATCAATCAATTCCAGTAAACAAACGAGACAACTATCAGCAATTTCAAGTAACAGATGGAGTTACTAGTCAGGTGCAATTTATAGAGATGCATAACACAGATAAAACCAATATCCATTTAGTTCATTTGAAGATTTGAATGTTAAGACAAGCTCGAAACATTTCTGAATGTCTCTGCTTCTTATGCCATCATAATATAAAATTACATAACTCTTATGACCCAAAATTATACCTTTAGATTGAACCCTTGGAGCTGATGATGAAGTTGCAGCTGCTGCAGATGCAGCTGCAGCAGCGACGGCGGCAGCAGCAGAACTTTCTCTAACAGAAACAGTTGCAGGAGCTTCAATAGTGGCCGAAGTAGATGAGCTCCCAACTGATGCTACCTCGGTCTTCTCATTAACAATACTACCATTGGCTCGCACATCAGTTCCTGTTAATGCAATATCACCACCAGATTCGACTTGATTTGAAGCAAGAGTATTGGAACTAATTGTACCCACTTCACTAGGCAAATGGAAAGATTCTGTACTCCCGGCTATAGGCACGGATGATGCTCTTCTACCTTGAAGGTCATAAAATATTATAGGTTCAACAGAGTTAACAGATACTGATGCACTATCAGAGTATGTGTTAGGAACTGCTTGATAGTAAAGTGAGGCTTGGGGTACAGCAATTTGAGATCCATCAGCATGTCCATAGAAGCCACCAACCGGAATTTCATTAACTGCATGTCCATAATACTGATAACTGGGATCAGAATAAGTTAGGCCGTATTGTTCCGCGTAAGCCAGAGGTGTAGTCTCTATATGAGATGGGGCAAGAGGATAGGAATGTTCAGGAGGCTCATCAGGTGGTGGGGGAGGAACTTGTTCATTATCTGGAGGAGGTGGTGGAATTTGTTCAGTATCAGGAGGTGGTGGAGGAATCCACTCCTCACTCGGAAGTGGAGGAACAGCTGAGTAATCAGAAGAAGGGTTTTGTTGCATGAGTGGCATTGCGCTTGGTGGTATTACATCTTCAACTTCCATGTCGACATCCATATCATCATCTTCTCCGGCATGGACTCCAGTCTTAGAATTTTCTCCAGAAAGCGTATCTCCATCTACCAATTCACCTTCTTCGACTTCACGTTCACAATGTTCAGTAGGAACACTTACCATATGGGCAGCATTGCTGGAGAGAACTTGATTATTAACATCATCAATGACTACTGTTGATGTATCAGCATTAGTAGGGACATGAGAAATGTCAGGTGCGGAAGCAGTTGCATCGATAACATCTACATCAGCTTCAACTTCATTGTATGAACCTTCCTTTATCTTGAGCTTTTCTCCAAAAGAGTCAGGAGTTTCTTCAGCCTCTTCCATAATTGCTGATTTTGCAAGCTGGTAAATTTTATCATTAATAATACCTTCAAGCCGTTTTAGCTGCCTTTCACAATGTGTCCAAAATGGTGATAAAGATGATCCATACGAAACCAACGCTTTGATATCCGAAAGTCTAATCTCAACTTCTAAAATGCATTTAGACTTCCAGCCCTGAGCTTGCAGATCTTCAGGGCTGAAAATATTTCATATTAGAATCACAAATAAAAATGAAAACTGAAGAATTCTAGTCTTCTACTTTAAACAAAAGAAATAGTAAAAATATATTGGCTAAAAGTAATAGCAAATAACCTAATATTAGAGAAATGAAAGCAATTAGAGATTCCTTACAGTTTTAGTGACTCCAGTCTCTCTAGCAAACACTCCCCTTGTCTCAAAAGATGAGTAGAGCAATCGACCCCTGTTTTATTATCATCATTAGCAAGCACATCATGGGTATAGTTCCCAGAGCAATCTAAACTCTCACCAGCCAAACAGGTATCAACAGCATCTAAGCTATTTTGAAAATCACTTCTATTGATATCAGAGATTTTATCCCTCAAAGCTTCACTTTTGCCTCCTCTCTCCAGCTCATCTAACTTTGGCTCTTTATCATGCACCTTGCTCTGAGAAATCACATTGTCAACAACTGGTTCGGTACTTGGTGTTGGATTCAAATCACGTGCATCCACTTGAGCAGCCTCCATATCTTCAACAGTAGGCACTTTCTCGTCAGAAGTTGATTGGTTTATCTGATTCAAAACAGCAGGCACCTCCCATGAAGTTTCACCAGTTTCAGTGTTCCAGTAGTAATACTGATGACTCTCTTCATGCATTACAATCCTCCAGCCTGAACCCGCATCTTGAGTTACCTGTACTTCAGAAGTTCCAGCAACAGCATTTTGTTCTGTAGAATCATTCTTGACTGATTCATCTGTAACATTATTATCTCCTTTCTCATCAATGTCTACCAAGTTATGGACAGCATTCGGAGTAGAATCTTTCTCTATGTTCTGCTGATTAACCTTTAGAGTATCAAGACCTTCACCAGCATCAGCTTCTGTATCTTCGCAAGTCTCACTTAGGGGCCCCTTAGCCTAATAAAAATAAGCAATGAGAATGTGAATGAAAACCATATGCAAGTCTAACTTAGCAAGTTACTAATTTAACCCACAATGCTCCCCCATTATTTCAGTTAAAAGAGTGAAACTGGCAGTTACAAATCATAGATCCATAAAAATAGAAAAAAAACAACTTGGACTGCAGCCAACACAACCAAGCTAACCTCATATCCAGTCCAAAGGTTCCCACCTAGGTCCTACAAAGCATAATTTCACAAACAACAGTAAGGAAGCCCAAAATTACCTTGTCATCATGGTCAGATACAGAACCATCCAAAATGCCACGGTCTAGTCTTTTATCTGAGTCCTCATCCACCTCATCATCACTATACTGGCCAAGTAGCAGCAAAGGATTTGGTGGTTGTTGACCTGAAGACACACCATAAATATGTTAAATCTTTAAACAACAATTTGTACTTAATGGTTCTTGCTATATCTAAAACTTTAAACATAAGCTGAGAAAACATTCATTTAGGATAGGTCAGAGAGGTGACAGCTTCCATAAACAAGAAACAAAAAAATAAAAGAAAGGTTGAACAAAATCCATATAAATTTGATAGACGCATGAGCAATTCATGACAGCCACCTGTTACAAATCAAAGAAAGAAGTCAGTGGAGGCATGATGGAAATAAAGCCAAGAGACATACGAACCGAGATAAAAATTTCCAAGAAGAAATCTGCAAATCGCGTGGATGCAGCGAAATAGTGCATAACAGATTGGGACTCGCTCAAAAAATATCACACTGATCGGGTCCAATCAGTTCGGTATGAATGTTCCCAAGACCACAGCTGACACCCTACAATCTGAAAACAAATTCTGGGGCAAACAACATATATGTCTGGCATAGATTCCAATTTTCCACCAAAATAATGTAGACCACTCATGCTCTCTCTCTACATAGTCCTTTTTGAAGAAAACTGACGGAACCCACCTGAAGAAGATAATGAATTGGGCAACCCAGCATGATGTTTCAGTTCCCCATCGATTTCTTCATGTACAGAGGAGCCACCCAAATCTTCTAAAAGTTTCAATAAATGAAACCAAAAGTTAAAAAACAAAAACCAATCTATATCCTTATTCACTTTCCAATAACTCTAAAACAACTACTTCAACTAATATCAAAAGCAAAATATTTTCAACAACAAAAAAGCATTCCCTTTTTTTTTTTTTGCTTTTCTAGCCCTACAGGATACAAAAGTGAATTAAATTCAATAGTTTCTAGGGTTTTCATATTAAAAAAAAAGCGGATAAATTGAGACAAAAGATTACCAGAGGGTTCCGCGAAGAGATCGAGTTTAACACGGCGGCCGGCGTTGCTCATAGCAGCTAGACGACGCTCCTTTCTCTTCCCATCGATTTTGATTTAGACTTCTGGTTCAAAGATAAATATTTTCCAATATTATAAATTTATTAGGGTTTCTTCTATGATTTGGAGAAAATTGATTTGGGAATTTTTTTTATTTAAAGCTTTTTGAGAATTTGAATTCGAAAAGGACACTTTCCTAAATCCATATACGTCACCGTTTTAGTCTCCGTGCATTAAAGGTTAAAATTTGCCTCCACCTTCTTGTAGTTTTATTTTCACAAATTTAATCCATTCATTTTCAAATTTCGAAATCTAAATTTAATTCTTAATATTTTAATTTTTAAAAATTTATTATGTGATATTTTAAAATAAAAAATATTTATTTGATAGTAATATAATTAAAATAATATTTATTATTTATTAAAAAGATTTTTATTAAATATAGCAAGTAATAGATAAGGATAACTTAAAATTTTGATAAATTTAAAATAATACATCGAATTACATCAGTATATACTTGTACTAAAACAAAACAATATGTCCACTGATACAATATTACCTATCTTATAATTACATGAAACTTAGGGATCAAATAAAGAATGACACCAATTTAATCAAATATTTAGATATAATAAGTAATAATACTTTGGTAGAAATGATAAAACAGATATAATACCATTTATTTTGTGAAGCAATGATCTTTTCGTCATTACCCAACTAATTGATGCGTATTTAATTTGTGACAGAAATTCAAAATCTTAACATTTAATATGTTTTATTAGTTTTATTTTAAAAATATATTTTTAATATTATATTTATATACACTATATTTAAAGCGATTCTTGAATTAGTATCATATTTCAAGCAGGTTTCAAATTAGTTGAGCAATTATCGAAAACCTTCCATTTTATAAAATAATAAACATTACCATGGAGATAATTTTGTAATTTAAAATCATATGCAAGGCGAAGCCCAAACAATTTTAGGAGCGAATGAAAAATTTTTTTTATAGTTTATACATTTATAATTTTTAAAGAATTAAATTAAAATTTTATAATTTTATAGGAGGTTAAAGTGTAATTTTATATTTATTAATTTAAAATTTTAATTTTTTAAAAGACTTAAATAATAATTTTTTATATTTATTGTTTAAATTAATGTCACGAGTTAACAAAACATTAATTTTATTGAAATATTATTAAAATACCATTTTATATATAAAGTAACAAAATTTAATACGAGGATGTTTTTGTCTTTTCATTTTTTTATTAAATTTATCTATTTTCCATTTATTTATTCATATTTATTATTTTCCATTTTTAGAAAATTTATTTTATTTAATTTTATTATTTATTTTTTTCAATTTTTGTCTGCATATATATAAATGATTGTACTCTACAGTTCTCTCCACAACCCTTATCACCATATTTTTCATTCCCCAATTAACTCACACCCAGTTTCATAGATTTTCTATACTACCCCAACATTACTCTCTCCAGGTATTACCATAATTTTCCCTTCAATTCTGTTTTCTTTTCTCTGTTTGTTTCTCGAGAAAATTACCTAACTTTTTGCTTTTTTTTTGAAAATCTATGTGAGCTTAAAAGTGAGTGTCTTCTATCTAGATTTCCAATCTTTGATGGATTTATTATATTTCTATTTTTCAATCATTTTTTGTTAATTTTGCGTGGAATTGGTTAGATTGGATCTGCTTGGGGGGTTGAATTGGCGTTTTTAATGTGTTTGATTTGATGGGCATATGATTTTGAACTGTTTCTTTTATTAGAAAATTCTGTTTACACATCCTTTTAACAAAAACAATGTCTGGTTTAATCATAGATTCTTGATATTAATGGGTGTAACACAGCCTGGTGATTTGCGGTCAACCACTGTAATTTTTTATCTTTCTTTTTTCTTTGTTCTTTTTTTGGTTTTTTCTGTTTGGCATTTCATCATTCATCTGTTATGCATTGCCTTCTTGTTTTCAGTTATTATCCAATGCATGAAAAATGAACACAGGGGAATCATTATCATATATATACACATATATACATATATATATGTATATGTATATGCATGTACAAAGATCAGGGAGAACATCATGGAATGCATCTAAGACTGTTAGGACAAAAAAGAATTGGGATCTTGGTTTCATTTATTAAATCGATATTGATTTGATTTTGACGATTTTTTTTTCCTTCCTTTTTTGAGAATTCAGATTCTTACATTTTGAGCTTCAGTCAGCAGAATCAGGAAATGGTTAAAAGGTTTGTCGTGTATATTCATCCTGAGACAGATTATTGAAAAGAATGACGTGAATGGGATTTTTTTTCTAACCCTGGTTGTGTTTTGTAGGTATGGAGTGTTTTGATGTGTGAAAGATATCATGTTGCAGTGCGTAGCTGGTGTGAAGCATTTATTTGCTTCTGTACTGCAATGTTGTGATATTGATTTGTACAAACAATCTAGAGGTCTCAATAATCCTGAACTTCTTGCACGAGAGACTGTGTGTATGTTATTGTTTTCTTTTCTTTTCTTTTCGTTTTTTTCTTAAATTGTTAAGCTTTTGAACAAAATAATGTCTTATTCAAGCTTTCCCTTATTTTGCACCTTGATGCAGTTAGTGTAAGTGAAATAGAAGCTCTTTACGAGCTCTTCAAGAAGATAAGTAGTGCGGGGATAGATGACAGGCTGATTAACAAGGTATTTTTTGTAGGTTAAATCCTTCTATTAGTTCTTATTGTGGATCTAGTCCGTATATTTTAATTTGATCAATTTTAGTCCTTATACTTTTCAAATTGGTCAATTTAACTTCTTGTACTTTTTGAATTCTAAACTTTTAGTCCTAACCCAAACAGTATTTGTTAAATCTGTTTGGTTAAATCAATCACTAGCTTTATACTACGCTATTGGTGTAGATTTAGTTCATATTCTACAACTAAATCATTTAAAGTCTCTATACTTTTGAATTTTGAAATTTCGATCTTGACATAAATGAGACTTTTATTAAACCGATGCTTTTGGTTATATTTGACAAGTTTTGGAAATCGATGATCACTCGAAATGCTTTTTTGTATCTGAGTTTTATTTTATGTTGCCATTTGGCAGGAGGAGTTTCAATTGGCATTATTCAAATCAAACAAAAAGGAGAGCTTGTTTGCAGATCGGGTTTTCTTAATCTAATGTTAACTGATATTGTTTTTGTTTCCTTCCTCGATAAAATAATGCTCGATGGAGCGATTGACAAGGAAGAGTGGAGAAGCCTTGTTTTATGACATCCGTCCCTTCTGAAAAACATGACCCTGCAATACCTCAAGTAAGTTCCGAACATTCCCCGATAAACACTTTGGTTTCATCCCATGTCTGCTCTCACTGTCAACGATTTTTGTTCTATATCCTCGAAACAGGGACATCACAACAACATTCCTGAGCTTCGTTTTTTATTCACAAGTTGATGATACCTGAATGCAACTGGATTCAAAGCTTGTTCCTATCCGTGGAGGTTTCAAATCAAAATGGCCAAAAGAGTGAGTTCCTATGATGTTGTTTTGGTTCATTGGTTTAAAATTTATCTTTCTTATATGTGTTCATATTCAACTGTTGAACATTCTTGTTTTTTGTCAATTGGCCGTTTGCCGTTCGAGTCTATATTGTAAATTATTGTGTACATTATGCTGCAAATGACTGAAATTTCCTTATTGCTTGTCGATTAAGTGAGAGAGGAAGTATTGGGAATCTTTGAAATTGAATGAATTGATGTGAAATTGAGGGAGCAGTAAACACGTTGGAGACAAATTTTAAGTTCTTCAGACAAAATGAAAAGCCCAATAACAATGTTGAAGACAAATATTAAGTGGTGTTGATAGGTTATGGATGCGGGGTAGTGTTTGGAATGGGCATGGGATATGTTGTTTTCCAAACCGGTCAGCCGAAATGGTTGGTCAAATTGGTTGAAGACCAACATGAGAAGAGGCGAAGAAGAAAGTCAAAGAATAGCAATCGCATCAATGGACGAAGAAGAATGTAGTTGGTGCAAATGATGTTCAAGCATTTTTGTTGTGTCTTCATAATTTCTTGTTTTGTAGTCTGTCAGAATGTTTTGCCTATGGTGAAAAGTTGCAGTGATATGGGTCTTTTTTTATGATTATACCAATTCCTCTATATTTCATTGCATTTCGTACTATTTTTAAGGGTTTATTTTGAGTGTAACATTTTGTATGGTGCAACTATGTATGTCTTCTTTCTTGAATAATTCAACCTTCCTTTGTGTATTCTTAATTTTGTGCCAAACCTATATATCTACTAACAAATTTAAGAGTAATATTTACAATAGCATTGCAGACTAACATATTTAACATTCAATTACACTGTCAAAAGATTTCAGCAAGCATGAGTTTAATCCAATTACAGGAATTGATATCCTAAATGGCTTTTAGGTACGTAGCTTCATTGATGGTACAAACTAGTTAAAATTTGCAGCATTCATGTTTTTCTTTTCCCTCGAGTAAACGTAGTCAACACTGCAAATGGTGTGGAAGTATTGTACATTGTGGCGCAAATGTCCAAAATTTCCACATTGCTTGTAAATTAAGATTGGGTGAGAGAGAGAGGAGGAAACAACAGCAAGTGTGAAGTCAATAGATAATTGATAGTCTTAGTCTTTTTTTATCGAGTAAAGTGTAGTCAATAGACAATTGATGGTCTTAGTCTTAGTCTTTTTTTATCGAGTAAAGTATAGCCAAGAAGACTTTGTAATCTCATACTTCTTTGGTAAAAAAAAGTAACCAATTTTATGAATGAAAAATATATGGTAAAGGAAGTAGTTAGTTGTTGATCACTAACAACATGATGATTGTGGAAATACAAATATTCCCATATATGTGTTGAATTCTGCAGAATGTAATTGTCCCGCATTACATATGAATTCTGGATAGCACCAAAGTTTACATAACATGGCCTCCTATCTCTTTCTCTGCCTTTTCCTCTTCTTTCCCCATCTTTATGCTTCTTCTTCAGTATCTCACTCCTGCTTTTCACTAATCCAGTTCAAGAACTCCTTTTCCATAACAGAGGATGCTTCTTTGTTTTGCGATGAATCTTATCCCAAGACAAATTCATGGAAGGAGGGTACAGATTGCTGCTCATGGGATGGGGTCACTTGTGACCACCTAAATGCTCATGTTATTGCCCTTGACTTGAGCTGCAGTTGGCTATATGGCAACTTCCCTTCCAACACCACTCTCTTGCTTCTTCCTCACCTTCAAAATCTCAACCTTGCCTACAATGATTTTAATCTTTCCAAAATTCCATCTGAGTTTGGTCGATTTACAAGCCTATTCTGACCTGTCAAAATTGGTTTCACTTGATCTCTCCTCTTGGATTTCTGACCTAACATTTGACAAACATGCTGTGGAGGGACTTGTTCACAACCTAACCGAGGTCAGACATCTGTTTTTGGATGGAATCAACATGTCTTCTATTAATCTCATGTCTTCATGAATCTATCCTCTTCTCTAAGGTCTCTCAATCTTGTTGGTTGTGATTTGCAAGGAAAATTCGAAAAAAACATTTTTGATTTGCCAAACCTCTTGCAACTCACTCATTTAGACTTGTGGCAGAACCATTTGAGTGGACAAATTCCTTTGTCAATTCTAAACCTAAGGCAACTTGAATACTTGGACATATATAAAAATTCATTAGAAGGTTCCATTCCAGATGAGGTAACCGCTTTTCCTAATTTAATATATTTATAGTTATATAACAATTTACTCAATGGAACACTTCCGTCATTGTTGTATACTGCTCCCTCCTTAAAGCAAATAGATCTCTTTCAAAATCAATTCAGTGGGCATATCAAAGAATTCCAATCCAAATCACTAGAATTGATAAGGTCCTCTTCCATCTTCAATATTCCAACTTCTCAATCTTACCGACCTCAGCTTATCCTCAAATAATCTTAGTGGTGTCATAGAGTTGAGCATGTTCTCAAACCTTCCAAATCTCCAAATTCTTGACCTTTCATATAACAGCCTATCCTTAACATCTAATCTTACTTCTAATGCCATTCATATATTGCCTAATCTTAAAAACTTAATTTTGTCATCTTGCAACTTGGTGAATTCCCCCAATTCTTAAAAGGGCTTAAAAGTTTGGAAACTTTAGACCTCTCTTGCAATAGAGTTGAAGGTAAGATTCCACAGTGGAGGCAAGAGGTGGGGAATGACTCTTTGCGGTATTTAAATCTATCGCATAACTATTTGACAGAAGTTGAGCAATTTCCATGGAAGAATATTGAAGTTCTTGACTTAAGCTCCAATTTGATTCGTGGAAATCTTCTGATTCCAACTTCGACGATCAATGTCTTTCTGATCTCAAATAATAGTTTCAATGGAGAGGTCTCTTCTTCAATCTGCAATGTCACTTCTCTTCAAATTTTTGATTTGTCCCACAATAACTTGAGTGGAACAATTCCGCAATGTTTGGGAAATTTGAGCAACAGCCTTGAATTCTTGAATCTGAAGAAGAACAAATTTTATGGGACTATTCCTCCAACATTTGCAGAGGGATGCCAATTGAGTAATTTCAACTTAAATGGAAATTTGTTAGAAGGGCATTTGACTCCATCCATCCTTAATTGTAAAGGTCTGGAAGTGCTAGATCTTGCTAACAACAGGATCAATGATACATTTCCTCATTGGTTGGGAAGTCTTCCACAGCTACAAGTTCTTGTATTGAAGTCAAATCATATGCATGGTTCCTTGTGTGTAAATAGCTCCAAGTCTAGCCCTTTTTTCTCTAAAATCCAAATTTTTGATCTCTTAAGTAATTATTTTTCTGGACCCCTACCAGTGAGATACATCAACAGCTTCAAGGCTATCATAAATCTCACTAAAGATGCAAGTACGATGACGTACATGGGTGTGCAAAATGTTAATGGTAGTGGTGGCTTCTATACCTATTCCATTGGAATTGTTTTGAAAGGACAAGATAGGGAATTGGTGAAAATTTTCAACTTGTGGATGATCATTGATCTATCAAACAATCAGTTTGAAGGGGAGATTCCAAAGGTTATTGGGAAGCTTAACTTCCTGAAAGGGCTCAACCTTTCTCGTAATAACCTTAATGGTGGTATTCCCAACTCAATAGGGAATTTGACAAGTCTTGAATGGTTGGACCTATCTTCAAACAGGTTGTTTGGGACGATTCCAAAGAGATTGGCAGATCTGCCATTTCTTTCGTACTTAAATGTTTCTGAAAATCAACTCCATGGTCAGATTCCTCAAGGCAAACAATTCAACACATTTGGAAATGATTCATATGAAGGAAATAAGGGACTATGTGGGTTTCCGGTCTCGAAAGGTTGCAACATCATTGAGCCACCACCTCCAAATGTGCTTGAAAAAGATGGCTCAAAATCAAACATTGCTTTTGGTTGGAAAGTAGTGTTGATAGGTTATGGATGCGGAGTAGTGTTCGGAATGTCGGTGGGATATGTTGTTTTCCAAACTGGTAAGTCAAAATGGTTGGTGAATTTGGTTGAAAACCAATAAGAGAAGAGGCGAAGAAGAAAGTCAAAGAAAGGCAATCGCAGCAATAGACGAAGGATCTAATTACTGCAAATGATGTTCAAGAATTAGTGTTGTATTTTCATAATTTCTTGTTCTGTAGACCGTTTTGCCTATGGTGAAAGGTTGCATCGGTATCTGTCTGTCTTTATTATTGTACCAATTTCTCTGTCTTTCATTGCATTTCATACTATCTGTAATGGTTTGTTTGAGTGTAACATTTTGTATGGTGGTGTTATTTATGTCTTCTTTCATGACTTTCAATTTAGTCTAGATAATCTTTGCTACTGCTCACTAAAGGAGAAATTAAGGAGAACAAAATGTGTGAATGATCTGTGTTGTATTTTCATAATGTTTTTACAAGTTGGTAAAAACAATGTTAAAACGCCTTGCGGTAAAGCTACTTAAATCTATTACCTCCATCAATCAATCAAGGTTTTCGAATTATATTTCAACTTTTTCTTTCTTCTTGACCTGTTTGGATGTTGAGAAAACTAATTTTTATTTATTAATTAATTAATTTTAAATTATGGCAGGGAGGTTTTTTGAGAAGGATTGGCTAAGGGTATCAAGGGGGAAGAGTCGAGGTACGAAGGATTAATTTTAAAGAAATTACTTGCTAACTATTTTCGTGTGCTCAGCTGTTGATACGGTCCCATTGTACATTTGACAAAGATTAAAAGACTTCTCAATCTAAGGTTAAAACCGCGACTCTTCCCCCTTGATACCCTTAGCTAATCCTTCTCAAAAAACCTCCCTGCCATAATTTAAAATTAATTAATTAATAAATAAAAATTAGTTTTCTCAACATCCAAACAGGTCAAGAAAGAAAAGTTGAAATATAATTGAACCTTGATTGATTGATGGAGGTAATAGATTTAAGTAGCTTTACCATAAAGGCGTTTTACAGGAATGATGTAATGAACTGAAACATGGAAGAATGCAGAGTGTAAAAGGGTACATATAGGTTGCTTTAATTGGTGGATGTCAAGTCCTTAGTTCCTTAAGTTAAGCTTATGAATTGAATTGGTGAATCAAAGATGCATGAATTTGTAGCTAGCAGTCTGCTTGCTCATCTCATTGCCAAACCTATATATAATGGGTGGTTTCTCTGCGAAATTCATGGAAGGAGGGTACAGATTGCTGCTCATGGGATGGGGTCACTTGTGACCACCTAAATGCTCATGTTATTGCCCTTGACTTGAGCTGCAGTTGGCTATATGGCAACTTCCCTTCCAATACCACTCTCTTCCTTCCTCCTCACCTTCAAAAACTCAACTTACAATTGACAAACATGCTGTGGAGGGACTTGTTCACAACCTAACCGAGGTCAGCCATCTGTTTTTGGATGGAATCAACATGTCTTCTATTAATCCTCATGTCTTCATGAATCTATCCTCTTCTCTAAGGTCTCTCAGTCTTGTTCGTTGTGATTTGCAAGGAAAATTTCAAAAAAAATATTTTTGATTTGCCAAACCTCTTACAACTCACTCATTTAGACTTGTGGCAGAACCAATTGAGTGGACAAATTCCTTTGTCAATTCTAAACCTAACACAACTTGAATACTTGGAAATATCTGGAAATTCATTAGAAGGTTTCACTCCAGATGAGGTAATCGCTTTTCCTAATCTAATATTTTTAAGCTTAGGTAGCAATTTACTCAATGGAACACTTCCGTCATGGTTGTATACTGCTCCCTCCTTAAAACAAATATATCTCGCTTATAATCAATTCAGTGGGCATATCAAAGAATTCCAATCCAAATCACTAGAAGTTATATGGTTATATAATAATAAACTCCAAGGTCCTCTTTCATCTTCAATATTCCAACTTCTCAATCTTACCCAACTCTTTTTATCCTCAAATAATCTTAGTGGTGCCATAGAGTTGAGCATGTTCTCAAACCTTCCAAATCTCACAGATCTTGAGCTTTCATATAACAGCCTATCCTTAACATCTAATAGCACTTCTACTGTTAATCTTACAAGCTTATTTTTGTCATCTTGCAATCTTAGTGAATTCCCCCAATTTTTAAAAGGGTTTAAAAGTTTGAGATGGTTAGACCTCTCTTCCAACAGAATTGAAGGCAAGATTCCGCAGTGGATGCAAGAAGTGGGAAATGACTCTTTGACTTACTTAAATGTATCTCACAACTCTTTGACGGAAGTTGAGCACTTTCCATGGAAGAATATTGAAGTTCTTGACTTAAGCTCCAATTTGATCCGTGGAAATCTTTCGATTCCAGCTTCGACGATCAATAAATTTCTGATCTCAAATAATAGTTTCAATGGAGAGGTCTCTTCTATAATATGCAATGCCAATGCTCTTCGAATTCTTGATTTGTCCCACAATAACTTGAGTGGAACAGTTCCGCAATGTTTTGGAAATTTGAGCAACAGCCTTGAATTCTTGAATCTGAAGAAGAACAAGTTTTATGGGACGATTCCCCAACATTTGCAAAGGGATGCCAACCGAGTAATTTCAACTTAAATGGAAATCATTAGAAGGGCCTTTGACACCATCCATCCTTAATTGTAAAGGTCTGAAGTCTAGATCTTGGTAACAACAAGATCAATGATACATTTCCTCATTGGTTGGGAAGTCTTCCACAGCTACAAGTTCTTGTATTGAAGTCAAATCATATGCATGGTTCCTTGTCGTCAATAGCTCCAAGTCTAGCCCTTTTCTCTAAAATCCAAATTTTGACCTTTCAAGTAATTATTTTTACGGGCGCCTACCGGTGAGATACATCAACAGACTTCAAGGGTATCATAAATCTAGAAGATTGGGAGTAAAATGTCGTACATGGGGTGAGGGTTCCGGTAAGTAGTGGCTTCTATACCTATTCCATTGAAATTGTTCTGAAAGGACAATTTATGGAATTGGTGAAAATTTTCAACATGTGGATGATCATTGATCTATCAAACATGGGAAGCTTAACTTACTGAAAGGGCTCAACCTTTCTCATAATAACCTTAATGGTGGTATCCCACCTCAATAGGGAATTTGACAAGTCTTGAATGGTTGGATCTATCTTCAAACAGGTTGTGCAGGGCGATTCCAAATAAATTGGCGGATCGCCATTTCTTTCATTCTTAAATGTTTCGAAAATCAACTCCATGGTCGATTCCTCAAGGCAAACAATTCAACACATTTGGAAATGATTCATATGAAGGAAATAAGGGACTATGTGGGTTTCCAGTCTCGAAAGGTTGCAACATCATTGAGCCAGCACCTCCAAATGTGCTTGAAAAAGATGGCTCAAAATTAAACATTGCTTTTGGTTGGAAAGTGGTGTTGGTAGGTTATGGATGCGGAGTAGTGTTCGGAATGTCGGTGGGATATGTTGTTTTCCAAACTGGTAAGCCGAAATGGTTGGTGAATTTGGTTGAAAACTAACATGAGAAGAGGCGAAGAAGAAAGTCAAAGAAAGGCAATCGAAGCAATAGATGAAGAAGGATCTAATCACTGCGAATGATGTTCAAGAATTAGTGTTGTATTTTCATAATTTCTTGTTCTGTAGACCGTTTTGCCTATGGTGAAGGGTTGCATCGGTATCTGTCTGTCTTTATTATTGTACCAATTCCTCTGTCTTTCATTGCATTTCGTACGATCTGTAATGGTTTGTTTGAGTGTAACATTTTGTATAGTGGTGTTGTTTATGTCTTCTTTCATGACTTTCAATTTAGTCTAGATAATCTTTGCTACTGCTCACCAAAAGAGAAATTAAGGAGAACAAAATGTGTGAACGATCTGTGTTGTATTTTCATAATTTTTTTACAAGTTAGCAGTAAAAGGTTTGGTTATATGGAGAAAGTAATAATATATAGCAGAGTTGAAGGAATGATGTAATGAACTGAAACATGGAAGAATGCAGAGTGTAAAAGGGAACATATAGGTTGGTTGAATTGGTGGATGTAAAGTCCTTAGTTCCTTTAGTTAAGCTTATTAATTGAATTGGTGAATCAAAGATGCATGAATTTGTAGCTAGCTGTCTGCTTGCTCATCTCATTGCCAAACCTATATATAATGGGTGGTTTCTCTGCAAAATTGGATTGTTTGTGGTTGGGGCACTTAAACAAAATTAATTGTAACAAAATTTAAAAATCTTAAAAATAAATAAAAATTTTATAAACAAAATCAATTGGTGCGAGAAAAAAAAATTTTTTTCCAACTAATTTTTCCACATCCAATCTCATAAATAATTAGTCTTCACAAAAAAATATTAAATACCTATTCACTTTAATCCTACTCGTTTTTCATTTGCTTTATTGATTTATGCTCTCTTCATATTATCTTTCTTTGCTTGTTTTTTTCCTTCCTTTTCATGTAGATCGGAATTAGACTCTATTATTCTTAGATCATTATAAATATAATATATGTTTTATTTATAGCTAAAAGTTACTCAAAACTCTAAACAATCTAATAATTGGAGTTATAGAAAAGAAATATGGGTTTAGAAATAAATAAAACAAAATAAATTTGCAAAATAATTTCTAGACAAAACAACATGAAGTTGTTGATGTGATTGAAGGTGTTCTTCAACAGTGGAAAATAAATGGAATTTAATTTGAAATTTTAAGATTTTTGAATAATAAAATTTGCATTAGTTTAAAAATTAGATTTAATTTTAAGATATTTTATATTTATACATATTTAATTATTTTTAAATTTTTATATTTAAATGAAGTTGCATATGTATGCACGTTAGCAAAGTTAATAGATATTAATTTTTTATCTATTTTGGGGTTATTTGATAAACGAGATAGATTTAAAGGCTAAAAAGATAAAAAAATTAAAATGGCTAAAATAACTATTTTTTATAAAGTAAGCAGACCAAATAAGTCATTATATAAAGTGAATTCAATTTTGGGAAAATGAAAAAAAATCTGCAATTGTTCCAAATTTTCTCATTTCTTAGAAAATTCTAATATATGTTTTATTTTAAAAAAATTATATTTTAAAATTTTTAAATTTTAAAATCAATTAATTGTTTATATGATATTGATATGCATGTCTCGTCAATAAAGTTAACAAATGTTAATTTTTCATTTATTTTGAGAAGATTTGATAAATAACGTAAATTTAAAAGCTCAAAGAGGAAATTAAATGAAGAGTTAAAATAACTTTTGTTTTAAATAAAATTGCTTGACAGCCATACATACTAAGTGATAGACACACATTCTTTACGTATCATAAGGAGGGTACAGATTGCTGCTCATGGGATGGGGTCACTTGTGACCACCTAAATGCTCATGTTATTGCCCTTGACTTGAGCTGCAGTTGGCTATATGGCACCTTCCCTTCCAATACCACTCTCTTCCTTCTTCCTTACCTTCAAAAACTCAATCTTTCCTTCAATGACTTCAATGATTCCAAAATTCCATCTCAGTTTGGTCGGTTTACAAGCCTAGTATATCTCAACCTTTCTCCTACAAGTTTTATAGGACAAATCCCATCCCAAGTCTCCCATCTGTCAAATTTGGTTTCACTTGATCCCTCCTGTTGGGCTGATGAACAAACAATATACAAACATGCTGTGGAGGGACTTGTTCACAACCTAATATAGGTCAGACATCTGTTTTGGTGCAGTTAATAGAAAATGACATATTTAATGCCAACCGAATAAAGTTTTGTGGAAAATATGCTTCTTGGATACAATTATTCAACATACATGCCTTGAATTTTATGCAATACAATAAATGATGCTAGATCTTCGTAATAACAAGATCAATGATACATTTTCTCATTGGTTGGGAAGTCTTTCTGATAAAGAATGAGACGGATGAATGCAAAAGCAGATCATAAAGTTTGTCAATCACTGTAATTTTTGTGGAATTAATAATGAATAATTCTTTTTTTGTTTTATTGGATCATTTTTTTTCTTTGTTCTTTTTTTTTTCTGTTTGGCATTTCATCCTTCATCCAGGGGCGAATCCAAAGGGGGGT
The DNA here is from genome assembly GCA_025506655.1 of Gossypium rotundifolium. Lineage (NCBI taxonomy): Eukaryota > Viridiplantae > Streptophyta > Magnoliopsida > Malvales > Malvaceae > Gossypium > Gossypium rotundifolium. The sequence goes on from CP106726.1 coordinate 10,825,966, forward strand.
TGGAATGGGCTCTGTCCCGCCCTAAAAAGATGAAAAATTAAATTTAGGGCTAAAATAACTTTTTTTTATAAAGTTAAGAGGGCCAAATAAATAAATTGAGGTTTTGGGAAAATGAATTTCCTCATTTCTTAGAAAGTTTTACTATATATTTTATTTTTAAAAATAATTTTATATTTTTAAATTTTTAAAATTTAAAATCAATTAATTGTTTATATGATATCGATCGCGATATGTATGTCTCGTCAATAAAGTTAACAAATGTTAACTTTTTCGTCTATTTTTGGGATAATTTGATAAATAACGCAAATTTAAAAGCTCAAAAAGACAAAAAATTAAATGGAGAGTTAAAATGACTTTTTTTAAAATAAAATTGAAGGACCATATAAGCTGTGATTATGTCCAAATTTTTTTTACAAAAATTTCATCTAAAGAAGAAGATGCAGTTAACCGGATCGTTTTCTTGCAATTAATAGAAAATGAAATATTTAATGCCAACCGATTAAAGTTTTGTGGAAAATATGCTTCTTGGATACAATTATTCAACATACATGCCTTGAATTTTATGCAATACAATAAATGAATATAGACCAGACATGCTTTGAATTTTTAAGTAGTGCACAATTTTGTTCTTTTGGGTGCAAATTTCTACATTGCTTCACAGCCATACATACTAAATGAACAGACACTCACATTCTTTACGTATTATAAGGAACAAGGCTACGTCAGTTTACTTTGTAATCTCATCCTTCTTAGTTTTCTCAGTTGTTTAGGGAGTTCAAATGAAATACCCAATTTTGTGAATGAAAAATTTATGGTAAAAAGCAAGTGGTTGTTGATGACTTGAGTATTGAAAAATATAGGTTTTCAATGGCAGCATTTCAAACTCTTCTAATAACAATCTTTATACCATAAAAGAAAAAAACACTGTAACAGTGGTGTTGTGGTATTAATCAACAAATCTTTTGTTTAACATTGGATTTTATTTGGTTCCTATCCTTCATCTTCCTCTACATATGTTATTGATAGTTTATATTAAAACTTGTCGACTTGATATGTTTATGTTCCGTCAAACATGTGTTACATTACATGAGGGCAACTTAGTCATGATGTCAATTTGACTTCCGTAAATACATAAAATTTTTGGCACCTTAACTTGTTTCATCCTTTTGTTCTTTTTGTAGCAGAACAAGAACATTAGGATGCTTTGTTTTAGGCTGTAGCATGGCACAGAGAGGTACGTTCTCGGATGATGAATTGGAACTTGACTCAGAAGCGAGGAATTGTCCAATAAAATCTTTCTTTTCTTGCTAGATTTTACTACAACAAAATCCTTGCCTTTATATTTCTTGGATCTTGCAAAGGGATTCAATCTCTCTAGTAACCACGAATCTTATTTTCACCCTCCTGTGATGGGTAGTATCCAAAGTAGAAGAGGTTTTCTTAGCTCGAACTTCATTTTATTATAGTTTTACAATGATCAAGTTAAAAGAATATATAAATTTTAAGCACTAAGTTTATAAGAATTTTTATCTTAAGATTAAATTGTGTAATCATTACTGAGCTAAACTTTTATTATTGTATATTGTGGTGTAAATGTCGGAAATTTTCTCACAGTTTGTTAAATTAAATTTTTATCTTAGATACTGTTATTCAACATATATAGGCCACACTGGTTTCAACTTTATACACCAATGCCTGTGGAATTATACATTAAACCATTCGACACTTAAGACACACAATTTGTAAGCATGGTCTCCAATTTGGTGTTATATATTTGTCGATTAAAAATGGAGTGGATGCTGCAAATTGTTTTTAATTTGTGTGGAATTATTGGACATTCTTCTGCAGTTGCTAGAAATTGGTGTTGTTGTTATGGAGTTCAAAGGTTAACATTAGACGTGGAATGTAGATGAACTGAAGGCTGTTTTAACTTTTGTCTTATAAGCCATATATGAACATACTCCTCAAACATCAATTTCCACATTGATTCGTGGATCACATGTCTTGTACTTCGTCAAGTTAAACGGACAGCACCATTTTTCTTCTTTTGCGTGGAAAATAATTTGGCATTATGCAAATTTATTTCCACATTCATATATAAATAAATTTCCACATTCATACATATAAAGGAAGTAAGACCAAGTCAATATACTTTGTAATCTCATCAATTCTAATTATTTCACTTCTTCATCCTTTAGGGAGTTCAAATGAAATTACAAAATTCTGGTAAACCGACTATTCATTTCTATGAATAAAAATTATATGCTCAAAAGAAGACTAATATTAAAGCAATTTAGTCTATCATCTGCACAATATATTACTACAAATGTACCGTACAAAATATTGAAAGAAAACTAATAAAGAATACCGAAATTTTAACAAGATTCTGTAAATTATGTTTATGATCTGCTTTAAATTGATATGTCAAATTTAAAAAATTTAAATTCAAAACCCTAAACAATCTAGTAATTGGAGTTATAGAAAAGAAATATGGGTTTAGAAATAAATAAAACAAAATAAATTTGTAAAGTAATTTCTAGGAAAAACAACGTTAAGTTGTTGATGTGATTGACGATGAAAAATAAATAGAATTTAACTTGAAAATTTTAAGACTTTTAAACAATAAAAATTTTAAGACGTTTAAATTGTTGTTAATTTTGTGGAATTATTTGATATTCTTCGCAATTGTTCCACATTTCTTTTTTTTTTTTATTATAGGAAGAAAACTAAGTCAATCTATTTTGTAATCTCATGAATGTTGATATTTTTAGTTGTTTAGGAGCTCACATGAAATACAAAATTTTAGTTAAAATTAAGCCTAAAATACGAACCAAATATGATTTAAACTCGAATTAAAAACTCAAAATTTGTAATTCCTGTCGTAATCCCGTTTAGAAATTCTGTTCGCACAGTTTTTCGAAATATTTGAAAATTAATTAATTACCCACTGAAATATTTTTTTTGAAAACTGTATGGATAAAAAAATTGTTTTGAGGCTGTTTTCTAGAAATCAGTTTATAAAAATAATAAGAACACCTAAAAAGTCCAAAACTAATATCAAATAATACGGAATGAGACAGATGAACACGAAAGTGGATTGTAAAATTTGTCAAAGTTGTGGATTTGACTTAAGGCTCTAAAAGTTTGAAAATAAATTTGGATTTTGATACAATCTAAAACGAAATCGAATCCAAGTAAGAAGATTTTTTTGGCACCCCAACTTGTTTCATCCTTTTGTTCTTTTTTGTAGCAGAACAAGAACATTAGGATGCTTTGTTTTAGGCTATAGCATGGCACAGAGAAGTACGTTCTCGGATGATGAATTGGAACTTGACTCAGAAGCGAGGAATTGTCCAATAAAATCTTTCTTTTCTTGCTAGCTTTTACTACAACAAAATCCTTGCCTTTATATTTCTTGGATCTTGCAAGGATTCAATCTCCTAGTAACCATGAATCTTATTTTCACCCTCCTGTGATGGGTAGTATCCAAAGTAGTGGGCACTCCCCTTGTCGCTTGAACCTTATTAGAAGAGGTTTTCTTAGCTCGAACTTCATTTTATTATAGTTTTTACAATTAAATCAAGTTAAAAGAATATATAAATTTTAAGCACCAAGTTTGTAAGAATTTTTATCTTAAGATTAAATTGTGTAAACATTACGAGCTAAACTTTTATTATTGAATATTGTGGTGTAAATGTCGGAAATTTTCTCACGGTTTGTTGATTAAGTTTGGCTGACAATTATAGTCTTGCATTGACGTGAAATAAGGGCGGCAGCAGCTCAGTTACAATTGGTGGATCCCATGTCCCTATTTTTCTATAAGTAGGCTTTAGTGAATATGCAATTTGGGGTTGTATCTCTACATTTTTCCTATAAGCTCAGGTACAATTGAGGCTTTAATTTAGTGAGCATGTGAAGTTGTTGGGGTTTTGGCAGCAGCAAAAGAAGAGAACAAGACATTGAACAAAGCATAAAGAAACAAAGAACAATTTACTTGCTCACAAACGTGCAGCAAGGAAGCAATTCTTGCTCAAAACTGATCTGCATACTCATTCAATATGAAAACAATACATTATAGTCAAAATACATCACTAAATATTCAACTAACCCTACTAATCAGCATTGGGACTATTAAAACATCACTTGTACACATGGGATAAGCTGAGTTATTAGCTCAATCATCCCCTAACCCTATCAAAACATAAACAACTAAGTTCATTTTCAACCAAACTAAATTATATTGCAACTAAAACAGAAAATATGTTACTGCAGCATGCATACAAGCTGTATGCACTCAACAAATTCATCATAGTAGTACGCACTTTAAACACAAATTGTTGCTATTTTGTGTGGAATTGTGCTTTAAACACAAATATGTAACGCTTCATGGAATGCATTCATATGGTGGCTTCATTGACAGTACAGACAAGCATGTTTTTTTCCTCTCTGTTTCCCAAGTAAACGTAATCAATACAACAAATTGTTGTTATTTATGTGCTGAAGCACATTATCCTGAAAGTAAGAGCACTTTCAGGATTCATCAATTAGTAAGGTAATTAATAGTTTAGTATTCATAAATGTAGTTCAAGGATTTACCACAAGATTGCAGAGTACTAGGACCCCCTCAAACTTCATGCTTGGGTCTTCTCTGTATATCCAATATCACCATATGTATAAACAGTAATATTTACAATGGCATTGCAGAGTAACATATTTAACATTCGATTACACTGTCAAAACATTGCAGCAACCATGAGATTAATCCAATTACAGGAATTGAGGTAGCTTCATTGACCGTACAAACTAGTTAAATTTTGCAGCATTCATGTCTTTGTTTTCCCTCAAGTAAACGTAGTCAATACTGCAAATGGTGTGGAATTATTGTACATTGTGCCACAAATGTCCGAAATTTCCTCATTGCTTGTAAATTAAGTTTGGGTGAGAGAGATGGGAGGAAGCAACAGCAAGTGTGAAGTCAATAGACAATTGATAGTCTTTGTCTTTGTCTTTTTTTGTGGGGTTAAAGTATAGTCAATAGACAATTGGTAGTTAAATTTGTAGCAGTCTTCTTCCTCTTTATTCTTTTGTGTGGAAAATAGTTTGGGACCAAACTTGACGTGTTATATACGGAAGAAGACTTTGTAATCTCATGAATGTTAATTATTTTACTTCTTTGTTAAAAAAAGTAATCAATTTTATGAATGAAAATATATAGTAAAAGGAAGTAGTTAGTTGTTGATCACTAACAACATGATGATTGTGGAAATACAAAATTCCCATATATGTGTTGAATTCTACCGAATGTAAATGTCTCGCATTACATATGAATTCTGGATAGGACCAAAGTTTACCTGTTATAGTCCTTTAAACTGAGTTAATGAAAAGTAACCATTCTCATCAAAATTAGTTATACTCTTAATTTATAACAAAGGCAAGAGTAATTTGAGTTTAACTCAAAGGTTAATATGTCACCAATGAGAGATGGCGTGGCGCTACCTATAAATACCATTCCTATCCTTCATCTTCCTCTACAAACATAAAATGGCCTCCTATCTCTTTCTCTGCCTATTCCTCTTCTTTCCCCATCTTTATGCTTCTTCTTCAGTATCTCACTCCTGCTCTCAGCACGAAGCTGCTTCTCTAATCCAGTTCAAGAATTCCTTTTCCATCACTCAGACAGAGGATGCTCGTTTGATTTGCGATTATTTTGCTGGCCTTAAATCTTATCCAAAGACAAATTCATGGAAGGAGGGTACAGATTGCTGCTCATGGGATGGGGTCACTTGTGACCACCTAAATGCTCATGTTATTGCCCTTGACTTGAGCTGCAGTTGGCTATATGGCAACTTCCTTCCAATACCACTCTCTTCCTTCTTCCTCACCTTCAAAACTCAACCTTGCCTACAATGATTTTAATCTTTCCAAAATTCCATCTGAGTTCGGTCGATTTACAAGCCTATTCTACCTCAACCTTTCTTACGCAGAATTTTAGGGAAGGTCCCATCCCAAGTCTCCCACCTGTCAAAATTGGTTTCACTTGATCTCTCCTCTTGGATTTCTGACCTAACATTTGACAAACATGCTGTGGAGGGACTTGTTCACAACCTAACCGAGGTCAGACATCTGTTTTTGGATGGAATCAACATGTCTTCTATTAATCCTCATGTCTTCATGAATCTATCCTCTTCTCTAAGGTCTCTCAGTCTTGTTGGTTGTGATTTGCAAGGAAAATTCCAAAAAAAACATTTTTGATTTGCCAAACCTCAATTTTCTCAACTTGCGAGGCAACCAAAACCTCAATCTTGATCCTTTGAAGTTCAACCGGAGCAGCAATCTTGAACATTTGGATCTGTCGTGGATGTCATTCTCTACAGAATTGATTGATTCAGTTGATAATCTACAGGCCTTAAAGTACTTAGATCTATCAGGAAATTCTTTCTTTCAAGGATTGTCTGTCTCAATCACAAATTTATCATCTTTGGAGCAATTGATAATTTCAAGAGCAAATTTTTTTGGAGGATTGCCGGACTCGATGGGGAATCTTGTGTCCTTGAAGTTTTTAGATCTCTCCTATTCCAACTTATCAGGACCTATTCCAAGATCACTAGGAAATCTCTTGCAACTCACTCATTTAGATTTGTCGCGGAACCAATTGAGTGGACAAATTCCAAGATCATTGGGGAACCTCCAGCAACTCACTTATTTAAACTTGCCTGGAAACCAATTGAGTGGACAAATTCCAAGATCATTGGAGAACCTCTTGCAACTCACTTATTTAAGCTTGCAAGGGAACCAATTGAGTGGACAAATTCCTTTGTCAATTCTAAACCTAACGCAACTTGAATACTTGGGTATATTTGAAAATTCATTAGAAGGTTCCATTCCAGATGAGGTAACCGCTTTTCCTAATCTAATATATTTATTGTTAAATGAGAATTTACTCAATGGAACACTTCCGTCATGGTTGTATACTGCTCCCTCCTTAAAGCAAATATATCTCTCTTATAATCAATTCAGTGGGCATATCAAAGAATTCCAATCCAAATCACTAGAAGTTATATTGTTATTTAATAATAAACTCCAAGGTCCTGTTCCATCTTCAATATTCCAACTTCTCAATCTTACCTACCTCTATTTATCCTCAAATAATCTTAGTGGTGTTGACCTTTCATATAACAGCATATCGTTAACATCTAATAGCACTTCTACTGTTAATCTTACACACTTACTTTTGTCATCTTGCAATCTTAGTGAATTCCCCAATTTTTAAAAGGGCTTAAAAGTTTGCTATCGTTAGACCTCTCTTACAATGTAATTGAAGGCAAGATTCGCAGATGGATGCAAGAGGTGGGAATGACTCTTTATGGTATTTAAATGTATCTCATAACTCTTTGATGAAGTTGAGCAATTTCCATGGAAGAATATTGAAGTTCTTGACTTGAGCTCCAATTTGATCCGTGGAAATCTTCCCATTCCGACTTGACGATCAATATCTTTCTAATCTCAAATAATAGTTTCAATGGAGAGGTCTCTTCTATAATATGCAATGCCGGTGCTCTTCAAATTCTTGATTTGTCCCACAATAACTTGAGTGGAACAATTCCGCAATGTTTTGGAAATTTGAGCAACGACCTTGAATTCTTGAATCGAAGAGGAACAAGTTTTATGGGACGATTCCTCCAACATTTGCAAAGGGATGCCAACCGAGTAATTTCAACTTAAATGGAAATCTGTTAGAAGGGCCTTTGACACCATCCATCCTTAATTGTAAAGGTGCGGAAGTGCTAGATCTTGGTAACAACAAGATCAATGATACATTCCTCATTGGTTGGGAAGTCTTCCACGACTACAAGTTCTTGTATTGAAATCAAATCATATGCATGGTTCCTTGTGTGTCAATAGCTCCAAGTCTAGCCCTTTTTCTCTAAAATCCAAATTTTGATCTCTCAAGTAATTATTTTTACGGACCCCTACCGATGAGATACATCAACGACTTCAAGGCTATCATAATCTGCAGAAGATTGGGAGTACAATGTCGTACATGGGGTGGATGGTTATGGAGGTCGTGGCTTCTATACCTATTCCATTGGAATTGTTATGAAAGGACAATATATGGAATTGGTGAAAATTTTCACCATGTGGATGATCATTGATCTATCAAACAATCAGTTTGAAGGGGAGATTCCAAAGGTTATTGGGAAGCTTAACTTATTGAAAGGGCTCAACCTTTCTCATAATAACCTTAATGGTGGTATCCCGCCTCAATAGGAATTTAACAAGTCTTGAATGGTTGGACCTATCTTCAAAGCAGGTTATGCGGGACTATTCCAAATAGATTGGCGATCGACATCTCTTGAGTCCTTAAATGTTTCGAAAATCAACTCCATGGTCGATTCCTCAAGGCAAACAATTCAACACATTCGGAAATGATTCATATGAAGGGAATAAGGGACTATGTGGGTTTCGGTGTCGAAAGGTTGCAACATCATTGAGCCAGACATCTCCAAATGTGCTTGAAAAGATGGGTCAAAATCAAACATTGCTTTTGGTTGGAAAGTGGTGTTGATAGGTTATGGATGCGGAGTAGTGTTTGAATGTCGATGGGATATGTTGTTTTCCAAAGCGGTAAGCGAAATGGTTGGTGAATTAGGTTGAAAACCAACAAGAGAAGAGGCGAAGAAGAAAGTCAAAGAAAGGCAATCGCAGACAATAGGCGAAGGATCTAATTACTGCAAATGATGTTCAAGAATTAGTGTTGTATTTTCATAATTTCTTGTTACAGACCGTTTTGCCTATGGTGAAGGGTTGCATCGGTATCTGTCTGTCTTTATTATTGTACTAATTCCTCTGTCTTTCATTGCATTTCTTACTATCTATAATGGTTTGTTTGAGTGTAACATTTTGTATGGTGGTGTTGTTTATGTCTTCTTTCATGACTTTCAATTTAGTCTAGATAATCTTTGCTCTTGCTCCTTTGAAGGAGAAATGAAGGAGAACAAAATGTCCGAATGATCGTGTTGTATTTTCATAATTTTTTACAAGTTAGCGATAAAAGGTTTGGTTATATGGAGAAAGTAATAATATATAATGAGTTGAAGGAATGATGTAATGAACTGAAACATGGAAGAATCAGAGTGTAAAAGGGAACATATAGGTTGCTTGAATTGGTGGATGTAAAGTCCTTAGTTCCTTAAGTTAAGCTTATGAATTGAATTGGTGAATCAAAGATGCATGAATTTGTAGCTAGCGATCGCTTGCTCATCTCATTGCCAAACCTATATATAATGGGTGGTTTCTCTGCAAAATTGGATTGTTTGTGGTTGAGGCACTTAAACAAAATTAATTGTAACAAAATTTAAAATCTTAAAAATAAATAAAATTTTATAAAAAATTAATTGGTGCGAGAAAAAATAATTTTCCAACTAATTTTCCACATCCAATCTCATAAATAATTAGTCTTTGAACTTTCACAAAAAATATTAAATACCTATTCACTTTAATCCTACTCGTTTTTCATTTGCTTTATTGATTTATGCTCTCTTCATATTATCTTTCTTTGCTTGTTTTTTTTCCTTCCTTTTTCATGTAGATCGGCGACTCTATTATTCTTAGATCATTATAAATATAATATATGTTTTATTTATAGCTAAAAGTAAAATATTGAGTTGAAATTTGACAAAAAAATTGTGGGTTTGAAGAAGAAGAAGAGCATTTCGTATTTAAATTTAAAAATCTAAAATTCCCAAACTAAAAGTTACTCAAAACTCTAAACAATCTAATAATTGGAGGTATAGAAAAGAAATATGGGTTTAGAAATAAATAAAACAAAATAAATTTGCAAAATAATTTCTAGACAAAACAACATGAAGTTGTTGATGTGATTGAAGGTGTTCTTCAACGGTGGAAAATAAATGGAATTTAATTTGAAATTTTAAGATTTTTAAATAATAAAATTTGCATTAGTTTAAAAACTTTAGTTTTAATTTTAAGATATTTTAGATTTATACATATTTAATTATTTTTAAATTTTTAGATTTAAATAAAGTTACATATGTATGAACGTTAGCAAAGTTAATAGATATTAATTTTTCATCTATTTTGGGATTATTTGATAAGCGAGATAGATTTAAAGGCTAAAAGATAAAAAAATTAAAATGGCTAAAATAACTATTTTTTATAAAGTTAAGCAGACCAAATAAGTCATTATATAAAGTGAATTCAATTTTGGGAAAATGAAAAAAATCTGCAATTGTTCCAAATTTTCTCATTTCTTAGAAAATTCTAATATATGTTTTATTTTAAATTTTAAAAATCAATTAATTGTTTATATGATATTGATATGCATGTCTCGTCAATAAAATTAACAAATGTTAACTTTTTCATTTATTTTGAGAAAATTTGATAAATAACGCAAATTTAAAAGCTCAAAGAAGAAATTAAATGAAGAGTTAAAATAACTTTCGTTTTTAAATAAAATTGCTTGACAGCCATACATACTAAGTGATAGACACACATTCTTTACGTATCATAAGGAGGATACAGATTGCTGCTCATGGGATGGGGTCACTTGTGACCACCTAAATGCTCATGTTATTACCCTTGACTTGAGCTGCAGTTGGCTATATGGCAACTTCCCTTCCAATACCACTCTCTTCCTTCTTCCTTACCTTCAAAAACTCAACCTTTCCTTCAATGACTTCAATGATTCCAAAATTCCATCTCAGTTTGGTCGGTTTACAAGCCTAGTATATCTCAACCTTTCTCCTACAAGTTTTATAGGACAAATCCCATCCCAAGTCTCCCATCTGTCAAAATTGGTTTCACTTGATCCCTCCTGTTGGGCTGATGAACAAACAATATACAAACATGCTGTGGAGGGACTTGTTCACAACCTAATATAGGTCAGACATCTGTTTTGGTGCAGTTAATAGAAAATGACATGTTTAATGCCAACCGATTAAAGTTTTGTGGAAAATATGCTTCTTGGATACAATTATTCAACATACATGCCTTGAATTTTATGCAATACAATAAATGATGCTAGATCTTCGTAATAACAAGATCAATGATACATTTTCTCATTGGTTCGGAAGTCTTTCTGATAAAGAAAGAGACGGATGAACACAGAAGCGGATCGTAAAGTTTGTCAATCACTGTAATTTTTGTGGAATTGATAATGAATAATTCTTTTTCGTTTTATTGGATCATTTTTTTTCTTTGTTCTTTTTTTTTTTTTTTTTTTGTTTGGCATTTCATCCTTCATCTAGGGGGGAATCCAAAGGGGGGCTGGCATGAGCCCCGACCCGCCCTAAAAAGATGAAAAATTAAATTTAGGACTAAAATAACTTTTTTTTATAAAGTTAAGAGGGCCAAATAAATAAATTGAGGTTTTGGGAAAATGAAAAAAAAAATCTGCAATTGTTCCAAATTTCCTCATTTCTTAGATAGTTTTACTATATATTTTATTTTTTAAAAAATAATTTTTATTTTTTTTAAATTTTTAAAATTTAAAAATCAATTAATTGTTTATATGATATCAATATGTATGTCTCGTCAATAAAGTTAACAAATGTCAACTTTTTCGTCTATTTTGGGATGATTTGATAAATAACGTAAATTTAAAAGCTCAAAAGACAAAAATTAAATGGAGAGTTAAAATGACTTTTTAAAATAAAATTGAAGGACCATATAAGCTGTGATTATGTCCAAATTTTTTTTACAAAAATTTCATCTAAAGAAGAAGATGCAGTTTACCGGATCGTTTTCTTGCAATTAATAGAAAATGAAATATTTAATGCCAACCGATTAAAGTTTTGTGGAAAATATGCTTCCTGGATACAATTATTCAACATACGTGCCTTGAATTTTATGCAATACAATAAATGAATATAGGCCAGACATGCTTTGAATTTTTAAGTAGTGCACAATTTTGTTCTTTTGGGTGCAAATTTCTACATTGCTTCACAGCCATACATACTGAATGAAGAGACACTCACATTCTTTACGTATTATAAGGAAGAAGGCTAAGTCAGTTTACTTTGTAATCTCATCATTCTTAGTTTTCTCATTTGTTTAGGGAGTTCAAATGAAATACCCAATTTTGTGAATGAAAAATTTATGGTAAAAAGGAAGTGGTTGTTGATGACTTGAGTATTGAAAAATATAGGTTTTCAATTGCAGCATTTCAAACTCTTCTAATAACAATCTTTATACCATAAAAGAAAAAAACACTGTAACAGTGGTGTTGTGGTATTAATCAACAAATCTTTTGTTTAACATTGGATTTTTTTTGGTTCCTATCCTTCATCTTCCTCTACATATGTTATTGATAGTTTATATTAAAACTTGTCCACTTGATATGTTTATGTTCCGTCAAACATGTGTTACATTACATGAGGGCAACTTAGTCATGATGTCAATTTGACTTCCGTAAATACATAAGATTTTTTGGCACCCCAACTTGTTTCATCCTTCTGTTCTTTTTTTGTAGCAGAACAAGAACATTAGGATGCTTTGTTTTAGCATGGCACAGAGAGGTACGTTCTCGGATGATGAATTGGAACTTGACTCAGAAGCGAGGAATTGTCCAACAAAATCTTTCTTTTCTTGCTAGCTTTTACTACAGCAAAATCCTTGCCTTTATATTTCTTGGATCTTGCAAGGATTCAATCTCTAGTAACCATGAATCTTATTTTCACCCTCCTGTGATGGGTAGTATCCAAAGTAGAAGAGGTTTTCTTAGCTGGAACTTCATTTTATTATAGTTTTACAATTAGATCAAGTTAAAAGAATATATAAATTTTAAGCACTAAGTTTATAAGAATTTTTATCTTAAGATTAAATTGTGTAATCATTCTGAGCTAAACTTTTATTATTGTATATTGTGGTGTAAATGTCGGAAATTTTCTCACGGTTTGTTGATTAAATTTTTATCTTAGATACTGTTATTCAACATATATAGGCCACACTGGTTTCAACTTTATACACCAATGCCTGTGGAATTATACATTAATTAAACCATTCGACACTTAATACACACAATGTGTAAGCATGGTCTCCAATTTGGTATTAAATATTTGTCGATTAAAAATGGAGTGGATGCTGCAAATTGTTTTTAATTTGTGTGGAATTATTGGACATTCTTCTGCAATTGTTAGAAATTGGTGGTGTTGTTATGGAGTTCAAAGGTTAACATTAGACGTGGAATGTAGATGAACTGAAGGCTGTTTTAACTTTTGTCTTATAAGCCATATATGAACATACTCCTCAAACATCAATTTCCACATTGATTCGTGGATCACATGTCTTGTACTTCGTCAAGTTAAACGGACAGCACCATTTTCTTCTTTTGCGTGGAAAATAATTTGGCATTATGCAAATTTATTTCCACATTCATACATATAAAGGAAGTAAGACCAAGTCAATATACTTTGTAATATCATCAATTCTAATTATTTCACTTCTTCATCCTTTAGGGGGTTCAAATGAAATTACAAAATTCTGGTAAACCGACTATTCATTTCTATGAATAAAATTATATGCTCAAAAGAAGACTAATATTAAAGCAATTTAGTCTATCATCTGCACAATATATTACTACAAATGTACTGTACAAAATATTGAAAGAAAACTAATAAAGAATACGAAATTTTAACAAGATTCTGCAAATTATGTTTATGATCTGCTTTAAATTGATATGTCAAATTTAAAAAATTTAAATTCCAAAACCCTAAACAATCTAGTAATTGGAGTTATAGAAAAGAAATATGGGTTTAGAAATAAATAAAACAAAATAAATTTGTAAAGTAATTTCTAGACAAAACAACGTTAAGTTGTTGATGTGATTGACGATGAAAAATAAACAGAATTTAACTTGAAAATTTTAAGACTTTTAAATAATAAAAATTTTAAGACGTTTAAATTGTTGTTAATTTTTGTGGAATTATTCGATATTCTTCGCAATTGTTCCACATTTCTTTCTTTCTTTTTTTTTTTTTTGTAGGAAGAAAGCTAAGTCAATCTATTTTGTAATCTCATTAATGTTAATATTTTTAGTTGTTTAGGAAGCTCGCATGAAATACAAAATTTTGGTTAAAAAAATTACCCAATTTTATGAATAAAAAATATATGCTAAAAAGAAGTGGTTGTTATCAATAAAAATCTTAAGTAATTCAAACTCTTCCAATAAAAATCTTCATACCATAAAAGAAAAAACACGGTTATCAAAGAATTCCAATCCAAATCACTAAAATTCTTAAGTATACTAGAACTCTAATTTAATATAAACAAAAAGTAATTTTAAACTAAACTTTCTTGTTAACATAAAATTACTAGCAAAACTTAAAATACTTAATAATTATAAAAAATTGGAATAAAATAATAAGAGCTGATAAATACAATATTGAGCTCATATATAATAAAAATTAAGCCTAAAATCTGAAGCCAATATGATTTAAACTCAATTAAAAACTTAAAATTTGTAATTCTGTCGTAATCAAGTTTAGAATTTACGTCGCACAATTTTTGAAATATTTGAAAATTAATTAATTACCCACTGAAATATTTTTTTCAAAAATTATATGGATAAAAAATTGTTTTGAGGCTGTTTTCTAGAAATCAGTTTATAAAATAATAAGAACACCTAAAAGTCCAAATCTAATATCAAATAATACGGAATAAGAGAGATGAATACGGAAGTGGATTGTAAAATTTGTCAAAGTTGTGGATTTGACTTAAGGCTCTAAGCGTTTGAAAATAAATTTGGATTTTGATACGATCTAAAACGAAATCGAATCCAAGTAAGAAGATTTTTTTTGGCACCCCAACTTGTTTCATCCTTTTGTTCTTTTTTGTAGCAGAACAAGAACATTAGGATGCTTTGTTTTAGGCTATAGCATGGCACAGAGAGGTACGTTCTCGGATGATGAATTGGAACTTGACTCAGAAGCGAGGAATTGTCCAACAAAATCTTTCTTTTCTTGCTAGCTTTTACTAGAACAAAATCCTTGCCTTTATATTTCTTGGATCTTGCAAGGGATTCAATCTCTCTAGTAACCATGAATCTTATTTTCACCCTCCTGTGGTGGGTAGTATCCAAAGTAGTGGGCACTCCCCTTGTCCTTGAACCTTATTAGAAGAGGTTTTCTTAGCTCGAACTTCATTTTCATTATAGTTTTGGGACTATTAAACATGACTTATACACATGGGATAAGCTGAGTTATTAGCTCAATCATCCCTAAACCTATCAAAACATAAACAACTAAGTTCATTTTCAACCAAACTAAATTATATTGCAACTAAAACAGAAAATATGTTACTGCAGCATGCATACAAGCTGTTTG
The DNA here is from genome assembly GCA_025506655.1 of Gossypium rotundifolium. NCBI lineage: Eukaryota > Viridiplantae > Streptophyta > Magnoliopsida > Malvales > Malvaceae > Gossypium > Gossypium rotundifolium. The sequence goes on from CP106726.1 coordinate 10,841,307, forward strand.
CACTCAACAAATTCATCATAGTAGTACGCACTTTAACAAAAATATAACAGCAGCATGTTTTTTCTTTCTCTCTATTTCTCAAGTAAACGTAATCAGTACTACAAATTGTTGCTATTTTGTGTGGAGTTGTGCTTTAAACACAAATATGCTTCATGGAATGCATTCATATGGTAGCTTCATTGACGGTACAGCCAAGCATGTTTTTTTTCCTCTCTGTTTCCCAAGTAAATGTAATCAATACAACAAGTTGTTGTTATTTATGCGTTGAAGCACATTATCCTGAAAGTAAGAGCACTTTCAGGCTTCATCAATTAGTAAGGTAATTAATATTTTAGTATTCATAAATGTAGTTCAAGGATTTACCACAAGATTGCAGGGTACTAGGACCCCCTCAAACTTCATGCTTGGGTCTTCTCTGTATATCCAATATCACCATATGTATAAACAGTAATATTTACAATGGCATTGCAGAGTAACATATTTAACATTAGGTTACACTGTCAAAACATTGCAGCAACCATGAGATTAATCCAATTACAGGAATTGAGGTAGCTTCATTGACCGTACAAACTAATTAAAATTTCCAGCATTCATGTCTTTGTTTTCCCTCAAGTAAACGTAGTCAATACTGCAAATGTTGTGGAATTATTGTACATTGTGGCGCAAATGTCCGAAATTTCCTCATTGCTTGTAAATTAAGTTTGGGTGAGAGAGATGGGACGAAGCAACAGCAAGTGTGAAGTCAATGGACAATTGATAGTCTTAGTCTTTGTCTTTTTTTGTGGGGTTAAAGTATAGTCAATAGACAATTGATAGTTAAATTTGTAGCAGTCTTCTTCCTCTTTATTCTTTTGTGTGGAAAATAGTTTGGGACCAAACTTGAGGTGTTATATACGGAAGAAGACTTTGTAATCTCATGAATGTTAATTATTTTACTTCTTTGGTAAAAAAAGTAATCAATTTTGTGAATGAAAATATATGGTAAAAGGAAGTAGTTGTTGATCAATAACAACATGATGATTGTGGAAATACAAAATTCCCATATATGTGTTGAATTCTGCATCACGTAAATGTCAGCATTACATATGAATTCTGGATAGGACCAAAGTTTACGTGTTATAGTCCTTTAAACTGAGTTAATACTCTTAATTTATAACAAAGGCAAGAGTAATTTGAGTTTAACTCAAAGGTTAATATGTCACCAATGGGTGATGGCCTGGCGCTACCTATAAATACCATTCCTATCCTTCATCTTCCTCTACAAACATAACATGGCCTCCTATCTCTTTCTCTGCCTTTTCCTCTTCTTTCCCCATCTTTATGCTTCTTCTTCAGTATCTCACTCCTGCTCTTCACTAATCCAGTTCAAGAACTCCTTTTCCATCAATCAGACAGACCATGCTGCTTTTTATTGCGATAAGATTGCTGGCCTTAAATCTTATCCCAAGACAAATTCATGGAAGGAGGGTACAGATTGCTGCTCATGGGATGGGGTCACTTGCGACCACCTAAATGCTCATGTTAATGCCCTTGACTTGAGCTGCAGTTGGCTATATGGAAACTTCCCTTCCAATACCACTCTCTTCCTTCTTCCTCATCTTCAAAAACTCAACCTTGCCTTCAATGATTTTAATCTTTCCAAAATTCCATCTGAGTTTGGTCGAATTACAAGCCTATTCTACCTCAACCTTTCTTACGCAGAATTTTCAGGAAAGGTCCCATCCCAAGTCTCCAACCTGTCAAAATTGGTTTCACTTGATCTCTCCTCTTGGACTTCTGACCTAACATTTGGCAAACATGCTGTGGAGGGACTTGTTCACAACCTAACCGAGGTCAGCCATCTGTTTTTGGATGGAATCAACATGTCTTCTATTAATCCTCACGTCTTCATGAATCTATCCTCTTCTCTAAGGTCTCTCAGTCTTGCTCGTTGTGATTTGCAGGGAAAATTCCAAAAAAACATTTTTGATTTGCCAAACCTCAATTTTCTCAACTTGCGAGGCAACCAAAACCTCAATCTTGATCCTTTGAAGTTCAACCGGAGCAGCAATCTTGAACATTTGGATCTGTCATGGATGTCATTCTCTACAGAATTGATTGATTCAGTTGATAATCTACAGGCCTTAAAGTACTTAGATCTATCAGGAAATTCTTTCTTTCAAGGATTGCCTGTCTCAATCACAAATTTATCATCTTTGGAGCAATTGATAATTTCAAGCGCAAATTTTTTTGGAGGATTGCCGGACTCGATGGGGAATCTTGTGTCCTTGAAGTTTTTAGATCTCTCCTATTCCAACTTATTAGGACCTATTCCAAGATCACTAGGAAATCTCTTGCAACTCACTCATTTAGACTTGTGGGGGAACCACTTGACTGGACAAATTCCAAGATCATTGGGGAACCTCTTGAGACTCACTTATTTAGACTTGTTGCAGAACCAATTGAGTGGACAAATTCCAAGATCACTGGGAAACCTTTTTCAACTCACTCTATTAGATTTGTCGCAGAACCAATTGAGTGGACAAATTCCAAAATCATTGGGAAACCTCCAGCAACTCACTTCTTTAAGCTTGCTTGGAAACCAATTGAGTGGTCAAATTCCAAGATCATTGGGGAACCTCTTGCAACTCACTTATTTAAGCTTGCAAGGGAACCAATTGAGTGGACAAATTCCTTTGTCAATTCTAAACCTAACGCAACTTGAATACTTGGACATATCTGAAAATTCATTTGAAGGTTCCATTCCAGATGAGGTAACCGCTTTTCCTAATCTAATATCTTTAAGCTTAGGTAACAATTTACTCAATGGAACACTTCCGTCATGGTTGTATACTGCTCCCTCCTTAAAGCAAATAGATCTCTCTTATAATCAATTCAGTGGGCATATCAAAGAATTCCAATCCAAATCACTAGAATTTATATGGTTAGAGAATAATAAACTCCAAGGTCCTCTTCCATCTTCAATTTTCCAACTTCTCAATCTTAAGCTGCTCCGCTTGTCCTCAAATAATCTTAGTGGTGTCATAGAGTTGAGCATGTTCTCAAACCTTCCAAATCTCACAGGTCTTGACCTTGCATATAACAGCATATCGTTAACATCTAATAGCACTTCTACTGTTAATCTTACAAGCTTACTTTTGTCATCTTGCAATCTTAGTGATTTCCCCAATTTTTAAAAGGGCTTAAAAGTTTGCTATGGTTAGACCTCTCTTACAACAGAATTGAAGGCAAGTTTCCGCAGTGGATGCAAGAGGTGGGGAATGACTCTTTGTGGTATTTGAATGTATCCCATAACTCTTTGACAGAAGTTGAGCAATTTCCATGGGAGAATATTCGAGTTCTTGACTTAAGCTCCAATTTGATCCGTGGAAATCTTCCAATTCCACTTGACGATCAATATATTTCGATCTCAAATAATAGTTTCAATGGAGAGGTCTCTTCTTTAATATGCAATGCCGGTGCTCTTGAATTCTTGATTTATCCCACAATAACTTGAGTGGAACGATTCGCAATGTTTTGGAAATTTGAGCAATGACCTTAAATTCTTGAATCAAGAAGAACAAGTTTTATGGGACGATTCCTCCAACATTTGCAGAGGATGCCAACCGAGTAATTTCAACTTAAATGGAAATCTATTAGAAGGGCCTTTGACACCATCCATCCTTAATTGTAAAGGTCGGAAGTGCTAGATCTTGGTAACAACAAGATCAATGATACATTTCCTCATTGGTTGGGAAGTCTTCCTGACTACAAGTTCTTGTATTGAAGTCAAATCATATGCATGGTTCCTTGTGTGTCAATAGCTCCAAGTCTAGCCCTTTTTCTCTAAAATCCAAATTTTGACCTCTCAAGTAATTATTTTTCCGGACCCCTACCGGTGAGATACATCAACGACTTCAAGGCTATCATAAATCTAGAGAAGAATGGGAGTAAAATGTCGTACATGGGGTGGGGGTGAATGTTTCGGGACGTAGTGGCTTCTATGCCTATTCCATTGGAATTGTTATGAAAGGACAAGTTATGGAATTGGTGAAAATTTTCAACATGTGGATGATCATTGATCTATCAAACAATCAATTTGAATGAGGAATTGCAAAGGTTATTGGGAAGCTCAACTTACTGAAAGGGCTCAACCTTTCTCATAATAACCTTAATGGTGGTATCCCCACCTCAATAGGGAATTTGACAAGTCTTGAATGGTTGGACCTATCTTCAAACAGGTTGTATGGGACGATTCCAAATAGATTGGCAGATCTGCCATTTCTTTCGTCCTTAAATGTTTCTGAAAATCAACTCCATGGTCAGATTCCTCAAGGCAAGCAATTCAACACATTTGGAAATGATTCATATGAAGGGAATAAGGGACTATGTGGGTTTCCAGTCTCAAAAGGTTGCAACATCATTGAGTCACCACCTCCAAATGTGCTTGGAAAAGATGGCTCAAAATCAAACATTGCTTTTGGTTGGAAAGTGGTGTTGATAGGTTATGGATGCGGAGTACTGTTTGGAATGCTGGTGGGATATGTTGTTTTCCAAACTGGTAAGCCGAAATGGTTGGTGAATTTGGTTGAAAACCAACATGAGAAGAGGCAAAGAAGAAAGTCAAAGAATGGCAATCGCAGCAATAGACGAAGAAGGATCTAATTACTGCAAATGATGTTCAAGAATTAGTGTTGTATTTTCACAATTTCTTGTTGTGTAGACCGTTTTGCCTATGGTGAAGGTTTGCATTGGTATGTGTCTGTCTTAATTATTGTACCAATTCCTCTGTCTTTCATTGCATTTCGTACTATCAGTAATGGTTTGTTTGAGTGTAACATTTTGTATGGTGGTGTGTTGTTTATGTCTTCTTTCATGTCTTTGAATTTAGTCTCGATAATCTTTTCTACTGCTCAGTAAAGGAGAAAGGAGAACAAAATGTGTGAATGATTTCTGTTGTATTTTCATAATGTTTTTAGAAGTTAGCAGTAAAAGGTTTGGTTGTATGGAGAAAGTAATAATAAATAGCAGAGTTGAAGGAATGATGTAATGAATTGAAACATGGAAGAATGCAGAGTGTAAAAGGGTACATATAGGTTGCTTTAATTGGTGGATTTGAAGTCCTTATTTCCTTTAGTTAAGCTTATTAATTGAATTGGTGAATGAAAGATACATGAATTTGTGGTTTCTCATTGACCATGTTTTTAGTAGATCGTTTTACCATAGTCTATTGCCTCGAGTGAAGATAAGAAACAGAAATGTGACGTGATTGAAGTCATCGACTGGTTTTTTTTATTATTCTGTGGATGCTTATCATGAGTGCTTTGTGTGTCCTAATTGACCAGATTAGGCAGGTAGCCATCTGCTGAGACCTTACAGAACACTCAAAACTTGCACTCTGTATTATTCCGATTGGCACCTATGGATGCCGGACTCTTTTGCTTTCTGTAAACCTTTTGAATATCATTGCCACTATGCATGTTAATTTGTTTACTCTTAATTTGTAGTGGAGGAGCACTTGGTTCCGGCTTCTTCGACTTTTGTCAACTTCGAGGCTCGTGATTAGGCACTCGGGATCAATTATCATCCTTTTCTTCTTTCTTTCTCTCTCCTGTATCGTTGGCCAGCTTTTTGTGTTATTATATGCATCTGTTCTAAGCTGAACATTTAGACTGTGGTTCACCCTAGCTCTATGTACTCATATTGGGGATAAATCTACAGGATTTTGGAACACATAAGTGTTATTACATTTAGTCCAACCGGGTTTTTCTCATCTTCTTTGGGGACTTACACAGAGTCCTTGTCACCTAAAGGTTGACCCTCTGCAATCACATGTTCGATCTTACAACCATCTTTTATTGGCTGATCGACTACCTTCATTTTCTTGTGTTATTCTCTGACTCACAATTATACACTAACAATACGTTTGGTTCGCTGTAATGGAATAGAGCTGTAATGGAATAGAGGTGTAATGTAATAGAACAGTAATAAGTAATTCAATTTGTTTGGTTGAATGGAATGGAATAAATTGTAATAGAATTCTTGTGTTTGGTTGAATGGAATGATGTTGTAATAGATAAGGAAAAGAACTAAAATGACTGAATACCCTTAGCGAATTTTTTAGGTAAATGATTATTGTTATTGTTATTAAATTTTAATAAGGTTATTATTGAAAATAATTTAATAAAATAATTTAATCATATTTTAACATAATTATTATTAAATATAATTTAATAAAAATATAATTTAATAACATGCTTAATATAATTATTATTATATGAATTAAAAATCTTAATATATAATAATATAAAAATATATATAATTTATTTTATTATTTTTAAACTGCAATACATATATGTGCTAAAATATCATTCTTGAAACAAATAATTTAATTACTTTACAAAAAAATTAGAAGTAATTAATTAACTTGAGAATTATATTTCAAATCCAAGCATAATATTCATATATTAACAAAAAGTTACATGATTTCATTAGTTTATATGTCATAATCTATATGTTTTAAAATTTTATAACATCAAAAGTTATAACATTGTAATGACATTCTATCATGTCATTATTCCATCCAAATATTACAAACACAAAAGATACCAAAATATAATATATACTTTTACTTAATAATAATATATAATTTAATAATATACTTATATAATAAGTATATATACATGTATTTTACAAATATATGTATATTAGTATCGCATATGTCACCATATGCTCCATACATTTGTCTTAATTTAATTTATTCATCACATAATATCAATTTAATAATAATAAATACATTAAATATTTACTTAAATAATAAGTAAATGCATACATGTATTACAAATGTATGTACAATATTTATTACACATGTATTTTATCTTTACCATACACTTGTCTTTCTTTTATTTATTGAATAAAAAAATGTAGACTGCTTGAGAGCAATGACCTTGGCTAAGTATGACTTCCGATCCTGGTGATCCATACAAAAGAAAAGCTTGGCCTTCTCTTTCCTAAAGAGAACAAGTAATGTCGAAATGAGAATGAATAGAACTGTTGGAAAAGCAACTAAAAGGGGAGTGTAGTTTAGATTCAGCAAGTTTCTCTCCACCAAATTACGTAGTTCCAACAAACATAAAACTTGCTATTCTAGCAAGCCAAGAGGATATCCAGAACATCAATAGGAACATCAATAGAAAATACATGGACAGGTTAAAGATAGAATTTTATCCTACTAGTTCACAGAACTTCAACTAATCCCATACATATATCTTAACCCAGCATTTCGCATGAGTAAATTTCAGCCTAAAAGGAACATGAGATGAGTTTAAGATGAATTCAACATATCCTACTTAAAAATTATAACAAACCATAAAAAAAAACATTAAAAAGCTTTTCCAAAATAGAATAAATTTCATATCATGTAAAATGGAAACAGCTTCAGATGCAAAGGAGGTGGACTCTATATTGTTGCAAACAATAGTTTCTAACAAGAAAGTGTCACTAACAAAGCCAACAAGATCTCAGTAACAGGATGCCAGAGGTTGTTCCTCACATTTTATGTGTTACAAGAAGTTAAGCATTAGGATAATGATGATAAGTAGTATTACCAAGATTGACAGTCTAGGAATCAATTCAAGCGCTTCCACGAGAATGACAGCAAGGTACGCCACAAGTAGCCATAAAACCTATTTGTGAAAGGTTAAACATGAACGGTCCAACAGATAAATAAGAGGAGCTATATTGTTTTGCACAAAACAACACAGAAAGCATGCAGTGTACCTCGTAGATATTTAAAAATAAAAACACAACCTACCATCAGCGATTAACTTTTAGGACTAAAACTCTCAAGCAACAGAATATTCAATAATTTACATTTGCAACAAAAATAGAGACATCCATTACGACAATAAGCTTAAACAAACAAGCATGATTACCTTAACTATATCAAATACCAACACCAAAGTTTCATTGCTGCAATGGCAATAGACAATGGGGGAAGGTAAGAATCTAAAATGTTAGGCATTAAATTAAGGGAAAAAAAGAAGCTTCTTGAGCAAAGAGAGATCATAGAATTTGCTTCAAAAGAAGGAAATTTCTCAAGAGGCAATTACCTAGTGTATCATAGAGAGGCACACAAACCAAACTGTGGGCACCGCTGGCCTACAAACGTTGGAAAAAGTTGTTAAAGGACCATTCTAACGAGTGCCGAAAGGGAACTTGAAAGGTCACTACTTTTAAAAGCATTATCATAATTGATACAATGGCCAAAATCTGAAAGCAGACCTCCATTGCCATAACCCACTGCGGGCAGTTTGCTCCATAAATCCCAACCCGACATCCCTGCAACAAATATGTGAGTAAAACTGTAGCAAGGAAAGATTCAGACTAAACAACAAAATCGCTTTGTTTCCAAGGCATCAGAAAAATGACATATGTTTATGCTTACAGGTTCAACACCAGATGCTCGCAATGCAGAACCAACATGCAGAACTTCATCATAAACTTCCTTATATGTTTTCCAGATATAAGGACCCACCTAAATGATAAACAAAGTGAGAAACAGCTAGAACAAAACTGGTACAAATTATGAAATCTTGTATTGAACATAAATTTAACCTTGCCATCAACGAATTTTCTCCATCCAAGCATCCTGTTCCCAGGGTACTTCTCAACAGATGAACTGCAGAATATCCATCTTGTTGTCAAAATTCATGAATGCTAAGATATTTAGTTCGTGAAAGGATAACCTAGAACTGTATTAGTATAATCAGTTAAGCAAAAAGGCCTTCCAGCAGGCATTTTCAATGCAAATTCCTACTCTAGCATGTTAATGATACTACGTAAAAGCCTGTACTGTTACATCAAAAAGTAAAAATACAAGTGCAACATATTAAGTTACCTGAAAAGAGTCCATGTGGTAGACATCTCAGGATCAGGTGGAGGGTATCCTTGCTTGGCGAGTAGGCTACGGTACACGAGACCAACTGATGGCTTCCCATCTCGTCCTTCCCTTCCATCCTCCACCTTAACTGAAAAACCTTTATATTTTCCATCTATAGAACCTGTGCAGGGAAAACAAAACTCTAGGCACTTAAAAGACACTTACAAAAGTCCAAAATAAAGAAAATTCAAGCATACACAGTTCAACAATACGGCAACAAATTCAATAAATAGCAATAACTAAAATATTAAAGGTCAACTACAATATTCTGAAAATTAAAAGCCAAGGAAGTTTATTTCAAAAAAAGAAGAAAAGGCATGAAAGTTGCTAAGAAATGTGGACAAAACTGCAACTGGATTCAAACTAAACAAATGTTAAATCCACTTCTAATCAAATCAAAGACCAAAAAGTACAATTGAAACAAGCGAAATCTGGTAATTTCACCTGTTGACAGAGAACATAAAAAATCCTTAATTTCCAAAGCAAGTGAACACTTAAAACTAATACCCACAGCCCACCATATATTATACTATATATAAGAACTGCTAAAAGTGAAAACTAATACCCACAGCACCCCACCGTATTATATATAAGCCAAAAGTTAAAGATAAAACCATTGGCAAAATGGCAACTTATAGAATAAAACGAAATCCAATATAAAAAAATAAACTCAGAAACAGGTGCTTACAAGAAAAGTAGAGAAACCCCAGAGTTAAGAAGAAAGGAAGGTAAGGGGGGAGTTTGCTTACAAAGTGGAATCGCTGCGAGGATTGTCATGAATTTAAGGGAAGAAAGGGAGACGGGGAAGCGAGTTTCATGGCCATCGTTAATGAGTTTGTTGAAACAGGCATGCAGTGTGTTAAGTACTTCCATTAACCGCAAACAGGGAAAACAGATACTAGTAGGAATTGAGATAAAAAGGACTCTTTTTGAGGTTGAAAATGAAAGCAAAAATGGCAACGGCAGGGTTGTGAAGTGGAGATTAGGGGAGCGTAATTGGTTGTTTCAGGTGAGAAATGGGAGAGGGCAAAGTGGGGATCTTTTTTGCGGTGAAGGTCTCCTTAAACACCGAATCACTAATCGGTGGTGAGGAAGCGGAATAGAAATCAAGCAATTTTATTGTATAGGCGCGTAATGGAATAAGCCCGTAATGGGCATTCTATCAAACCAAGCAAGTGTATTGAATGGGCCCACGGAATAGGGGTGTAATGGCTATGCCATTACACCCAACCAAACATGGTGTAATTTTATTGAAATATTATTAAAATACCATTTTATATAGAAAATAACAAAATTTAATTTATTTTTTATTAAAATAATATTATGATAGAATTTGAACTCACTAGTTATGCAAATAAAATTTCGTAATTATCTATTTTTCATTTATTTATTCATATTTATCATTTTCCATTTTTCAGAAAATTATTTTATTATTTTTCAATTTTTGTCTGCATATATATAAATGATTGGACCCTACAGTTCTCTCCACAACCCTTATCACCATCTTTTTCATTCCCCAATTAACTCACACCCAGTTTCATAGATTTTCTATACTACCCCAACATTACTCTCTCCAGGTATTACCATAATTTTCCCTTCAATTCTGTTTTCTTTTCTCTGTTTGTTTCTCGAGAAAATTACCTAACTTTTTTCTTTTTTTTGAAAATCTATGTGAGCTTAAAAGTGAGTGTCTTCTATCTAGATTTCCAATCTTTGATAGATTTATTATATTTCTATTTTTCAATCATTTTTTGTTAATTTTGCGTGGAATTGGTTAGATTGGATCTGCTTGGGGGGTTGAATTGGCGTTTTTAATGTGTTTGATTTGATGGGTATATGATTTTGAACTGTTTCTTTTATTAAAAAATTCTGTTTACACATCCTTTTAACAAAAACAATGTCTGGTGTAATCATAGATTCTTGATATTAATGGGTGTAACACAGCCTGGTGATTTGCCGTCAACCACTGTAATTTTTTATCTTTCTTTTTTCTTTGTTCTTTTTTTGGTTTTTTCTGTTTGGCATTTCATCATTCATCTGTTATGCATTGCCTTCTTGTTTTCAGTTATTATCCAATGCATGAAAAATGAACACAGGGGAATCATTATCATATATATACACACACATATATACATATATATATATATGTATATGTATATGCATGTACAAAGATCAGGAAGAACATCATGGAATGCATCTAAGACTGTTAGGACAAAAAAGAATTGGGATCTTGGTTTCATTTATTAAACCGATATTGATTTGATTTTGAGGATTTTTTTTTTCCTTCCTTTTTTGAGAATTCAGATTCTTACATTTTGAGCTTCAGTCAGCAGAATCAGGAAATGGTTAAAAGGTTTGTCGTGTATATTCCTGAGACAGATTATTGAAAAGAATGTCGTGAATGGGATTTTCTAACCCTGGTTGTGTTTTGTAGGTATGGAGTGTTTTGATGTGTGGAAGATATCATGTTGCAGTGCGTAGCTGGTGTGAAGCATTTATTTGCTTCTGTACTGCAATGTTGTGATATTGATTTGTACAAACAATCTAGAGGTCTCAATAATCCTGCACTTCTTGCACGAGAGACTGTGTGTATGTTATTCTTTTCTTTTCGTTTTTTTCTTAAATTGTTAAGCTTTTGAATGAAATAATGTCTTATTCGAGCTTTCCCTTATTTCTGACCTTGATGCAATTAGTGTAAGTGAAATAGAAGCTCTTTACGAGCTCTTCAAGAAGATAAGTAGCGTGGTGATAGATGACAGGCTGATTAACAAGGTATTTTTTCTAGGTTAAATCCTTCTATTAGTCCTTATTGTGGATCTAGTTCGTATATTTTAATTTGATCAATTTTAGTCCTTATACTTTTCAAATTGGTCAATTTAACTTGTTGTACTTTTTGAATTTTAAACTTTTAGTCCTAACCCAAACAGTAATTGTTAAATCTGTTTGGTTAAATTCAGTCACTAGCTTTATACTACGCTACAGGTGTAGATTTAGCTCATATTCTGCAACTAAATCATTTAAAGTCTCTATACTTTTTGAATTTTGAAATTTCGATCTTGACATAAATGAGACTTTTTATTAAACCGACGCTTTTTGGTTATATTTGACAAGTTTTGGAACTCGATGATCACTCGAAATGTTTTTTTGTATCTGAGTTTTATTTTATGTTACCATTTGGCAGGAGGAGTTTCAATTGGCATTATTCAAAACAAACAAAAAGGAGAGCTTGTTTGCAGATCGGGTATTTCTTAATCTAATGTTAACTGATATTGTTTTTGTTGCCGTCCTCGATAAAATAATGCTCCATGGAAGGATTGACAAGGAAGAGTGGAGAAGCCTTGTTTTACGACATCCGTCCCTTCTGAAAAACATGACCCTGCAATACCGCAAGTAAGTTCGAACATTCCCGATAAACACTTTGGTTTCATCCCATGTCTGCTCTCACCATCAACGATTTTGATCTATATCCTCGAAACAGGGACATCACAACAACATTCCCGAGCTTCGTTTTTATTCACAAGTTGATGATACCTGAATGCAACTGGATTCAAAGCTTGTTCCTATCCGTGGAGGTTTCAAATCAAAATGGCCAAAAGAGTGAGTTCCTATGATGTTGTTTTGGTTCATTGGTTTAAAATTTATCTTTCTTATGCGTGTTCATATTCAACTGTTGAACATTCTTGTTTTTCGTCAATTGGCCGTCTGCTGTTCGAGTCCATATTGTAAATTATTGTGTACGCAAATGACTGAAATTTCCTTATTGCTTGTCGATTAAGTGAGAGGAAGTATTGGGAATCTTTGAAATTGAATGAATTGATGTGAAATTGAGGGAGCAGTAAACACGTTGGAGACAAATTTTAAGTTCTTCAGACAAAATGAAAAGCCCAATAACAATGTTGAAGACAAATATTAAGTGGTGTTGATAGGTTATGGATGCGGGGTAGTGTTTGGAATGGGCATGGGATATGTTGTTTTCTAAACCGGTCAGCCGAAATGGTTGGTCAAATTGGTTGAAGACCAACATGAGAAGAGGCGAAGAAGAAACTCAAAGAATAGCAATTGCATCAATGGACGAAGAAGGATGTAGTCGGTGCAAATGATGTTCAAGCATTTCTGTTGTGCCTTCATAATTTCTTGTTTTGTAGTCTGTCGAATGTTTTGCCTATGGTGAAAAGTTGCATTGATGTGTGTCTTTTTTATGATTGTACCAATTCCTCTGTATTTCATTGCATTTGTACTATTTTAAGGGTTTATTTTGAGTGTAACATTTTGTATGGTGCAACTATGTATGTCTTCTTTCTTGAATAATTCAACCTTCCTTTGTGTATTCTTAATTTTGTGCCAAACGTATATATCTACTAACAAATTTAAGAGTAATATTTACAATAGCATTGCAGAGTAACATATTTAACATTCGATTACACTCTCAAAAGATTTCAGCAACCATGAGATTAATCCAATTACAGGAATTGATATCCTAAATGGCTTTTAGGTACGTAGCTTCATTGATTGGTACAAACTAGTTAAAATTTGCAGCATTCATGTTTTTGTTTTCCTCGAGTAAACATAGTCAATACTGCAAATGGTGTGGAAGTATTGTACATTGTGGCGCAAATGTCCAAAATTTCCACATTGCTTGTAAATTAAGATTGGGTGAGAGAGATAGGAGGAAGCAATAGCAAGTGTGAAGTCAATAGACAATCGATAGTCTTAGTCTTAGTCTTTTTTTGTAGTTAAAGTATAGCCAATAGATAATTTGATAGTCTTAGTCTTTTTTTATCAAGTAAAGTGTAGTCAATAGACAATTGATGGTCTTAGTCTTAGTCTTTTTTTATCAAGTAAAGTCAAGTCAATAGACAATTGATGGTCTTAGTCTTAGTCTTTTTTTATCAAGAAAAGTGTAGTCAATAGACAATTGATGGTCTTGGTCTTAGTCTTAGTCTTTTTTTATCGTGTAAAGTATAGCCAAGAAGACTTTGTAATCTCATAAATGTTAATTATTTTACTACTTTGGTAAAAAAAAAAGTAATAAATTTTATGAATGAAAATATATGGTAAAAGGAAGTAGTTAGTTGTTGATCAATAACAACATGATGATTGTGGAAATACAAATATTCCCATATATGTTTTGAATTCTGCATAACGTAAATGTCCCGCATTACACATGAATTCTGGATAGGACCAAACTTTACGTGTTATAGTTAATGAAAATTAGTTAATACTCTTAGTGGTGTCGTAGAGTTGAGCATGTTCTCAAACCTTCCAAATCTCCAAATTCTTGACCTTTCATATAACAGCCTATTCTTAACATCTAATCTTACTTCTAATGCCATTCATATATTGCCTAAACTAAAAAACTTAATTTTGTCATCTTGCAACTTGGTGAATTCCCCCAATTTTTAAAAGGGCTTAAAAGTTTGGAAACTTTAGACCTCTCTTGCAATAGAGTTGAAGGTAAGATTCCACAGTGGAGGCAAGAGGTGGGGAATGACTCTTTGCGGTATTTAAATCTATCGCATAACTATTTGACAGAAGTTGAGCACTTTCCATGGAAGAATATTGAAGTTCTTGACTTAAGCTCCAATTTGATCCGTGGAAATCTTCCGATTCCAGCTTCGACGATCAATATATTTCTGATCTCAAATAATAGTTTCAATGGAGAGGTCTCTTCTATAATATGCAATGCCAATGCTCTTGAATTCTTGATTTGTCCCACAATAACTTGAGTGGAACAGTTCATAATGTTTTGGAAATTTGAACAACAGCCTTGAATTCTTGAATTTGAAGAAGAACAAGTTTTACGGACGATTCCTCCAACATTTGCAGAGGGATGCCAACCGAGTAATTTCAACTTAAATGGAAATCATTAGAAGGGCCTTTGGCGCCATCCATCCTTAATTGTAAAGGTCGGAAGTGCTAGATCTTGCTAACAACAAGATCAATGATACATTTCCTCATTGTTTGGGAAGTCTTCCACAGCTACAAGTTCTTGTATTGAAGTCAAATCATATGCATGGTTCCTTGTGCGTCAATAGCTCCAAGTCTAGCCCTTTTTTCTCTAAAATCCAAATTTTTGACATTTCAAGTAATTATTTTTCGGACCCCTACCAGTGAGATACATCAACGACTTCAAGGCTATCATAAATCTCACTAAAGATGCAAGTATGATGACGTACATGGGTGTGCAAAATGTTAATGGTAGTGGTGGCTTCTATACCTATTCCATTGGAATTGTTTTGAAAGGACAAGATAGGGAATTGGTGAAAATTTTCAACTTGTGGATGATCATTGATCTATCAAACAATCGGTTTGAAGGGAGATTCCAAAGGTTATTGGGAAGCTTAACTTCCGAAAGGGCTCAACCTTTCTCGTAATAACCTTAATGGTGGTATTCCCAACTCAATAGGAATTTGACAAGTCTTGAATGGTTGGACCTATCTTCAAACAAAGTTGTTTGGGGACGATTCCAAAGAGATTGGCGGATCTCGCCATTTCTTTCAGACTTAAATGTTTCGAAAATCAACTCCATGGTCAGATTCCTCAAGGCAAACAATTCAACACATTTGAAAATGATTCATATGAAGGAAATAGGGGACTATGTGGGTTTCCGGTCTCGAAAGGTTGCAACCTCATTGAGCTAGCACCTCCAAATGTGCTTGAAAAAGATGGCTCAAAATTAAACATTGCTTTTGGTTGGAAAGTGGTCTTGAAAGGTTATGGATGCGAGTAGTGCTCGGAATGTCGATGGGATATGTTGTTTTCCAAACCGGTAAGCCGAAATGGTTGGTGAATTTGGTTGAAAACCAATAAGAGAAGAGGCGAAGAAGAAAGTCAAAGAAAGGCAATCGCGACAATAGACGAAGGATCTAATATCGCAAATGATGTTCAAGAATTAGTGTTGTATTTTCATAATTTCTTGTTTCGTAGACCGTTTTGCCTATGGTGAAGGGTTGCATCGGTATCTGTCTGTCTTTATTATTGTACCAATTCCTCATCTTTCATTGCATTTCATACTATCTCAGTAACGGTTTGTTTGAGTGTAACATTTTGTATGGTGGTGTTGTTTATGTCTTCTTTCATGACTTTCAATTTAGTCTAGATTATCTTTGCTACTTCTCACTAAAGGAGAAATTAAGGAGAACAAAATGTGTGAATGATCTGTGTTGTATTTTCATAATGTTTTTGCAAGTTGGTAAAAACAATGTTAAAACGCCTTGCGGTAAAGCTACTTAAATCTATTACCTCCATCAATCAATCAAGGTTTGGTTTCTTTTTCGAATTATATTTCAACTTTTTCTTTCTTCTTGACCTGTTTGGATGTCGACAAAACTAATTTTTATTTATTAATTAATTAATTTTAAATTATGGCAGGGAGGGGTTTTTTGAGAAGGATTGGCTAAGGGTATCAAGGGGAAGAGTCATGCACGAAGGATTAATTTTAAAGAAATTACTTACTAACTATTTTCGTGAGCTCAGCTGTTGATACGGTCCCATTGTACATCATGATCTAAAGATTAAAAGACTTCTCAATCAAAGGTTAAAACCGCGACTCTTCCCCCTTGATACCCTTAGCTAATCCTTCTCAAAAAACCTCCCTGCCATAATTTAAAATTAATTAATTAATAAAAAAAATTAGTTTTCTCAACATCCAAACAGGTCAAGAAAGAAAAAGTTGAAAAAGAAACCGAACCTTGATTGATTGATGGAGGTAATAGATTTAAGTAGCTTTACCGCAAGGCGTTTTTACAGGAATGATGTAATGAACTGAAACATGGAAGAATGCAGAGTGTAAAAGGGAACATATAGGTTGCTTTAATTGGTGGATGTAAAGTCCTTAGTTCCTTTAGTTAAGCTTATGAAATGAATTGGTGAATCAAAGATGCATGAATTTGTAGCTAGCAGTCTGCTTGCTCATCTCATTGCCAAACCTATATATAATGGGTGGTTTCTCTGCAAAATTGGATTGTTTGTGGTTGAGGACACTTAAACACACACTTAGTTTATATAAATTCTAATTCATATCCTTGTTTGATTAAAATTCCTTAATTAATTAAGTCAAACATCAATTTCCACATTGAAATTGAATCCAAGCATTAATTGGTGGATCACATGTCTTGTTAATTTGTGTGATTGTTGTGTTTTGGTGGATCACATGTCTTGTTAATTTTATATTTTCAAATTTTCATAAAAATAATTGTAACAAAATTTAAAATCTTAAAATAAATAAAATTTTATATAAAAATTAATTGGGCGAGAAAAAAAAATTTTCAACTGATTTTTCACGTCCAATCTCATAAATAATTAGTCTTTAATCTAACAAAAAAATTTCAATTGATTTTTCACATCCAATCTCATAAATAATTAGTCTTTAATCCTACTTGTTTTCATTTGCTTTAATGATTTATGCTCTCTTCATATTATCTTTCTTTGCTTGTTTTTGTTCCACCTTTTTCATGTAGATCGGCGTCGGCTTTGCTATTCTTAAATCATTATAAATATAATATATGTTTTATTTAAAGCTGAAAGTAAAACCTTGAGTTGAAATTTGATAGATAAGATTTGAATTCTGCATAATGTAAATGTCCCGCATTACATATGAATTCTGGATAGGACCAAAGTTTACGTGTTATAGTCCTTTAAACTGAGTTAATGAAAAGTAACCATTCCCATCAAAATTAGTTAATTTGAGTAATTTGATTTTAACTCAAAGGTTAATATGTCACCAATGGGTGATGGCCTGGCGCTACCGATAAATACCATTCCTATCCTTCATCTTCCTCTACAAACATAACATGGCCTCCTATCTCTTTCTCTGCCTATTCCTCTTCTTTCCCCATCTTTATGCTTCTTCTTCAGTATCTCACTCCTGCTCTCAGCACGAAGCTGCTTCTCTAATCCAGTTCAAGAATTCCTTTTCCATCACTCAGACATTGCTTGCTGCTTTTTATTGCGATGAGATTGCTGGCCTTAAATCTTATCCCAAGACAAATTCATGGAAGGAGGGTACAGATTGCTGCTCATGGGATGGGGTCACTTGTGACCACCTAAATGCTCATGTTATTGCCCTTGACTTGAGCTGCAGTTGGCTATATGGCAACTGATGTTCAAGAATTAGTGTTGTATTTTCATAATTGGTGGATGTAAAGTCCTTATTTCCTTTAGTTAAGCTTATGAATTGAATTGGTGAATCAAAGATGCATGAATTTGTAGCTAGCAGTCTGCTTGCTCATCTCATTGCCTTGGTGACCAAACCTATATATAATGGGTGGTTTCTCTGCAAAATTGGATTGTTTGTGGTTGAGGACACTTAAACACACACTTAGTTCATATAAATTCTAATTCATATCCTTGTTTGATTAAAATTCCTTAATTAATAAAACGTGAGATGCAGATACTCAAACATCAATTTCCACATTGAAATTGAATCCAAACATTAATTGGCGGATCACATGTCTTGTTAATTTTATATTTTCAAATTTTCAGAAAATAATTGTAACAAAATCTTAAAATCTTAAAATAAATAAAAATTTTATATAAAAAATTAATTGGCGCGAGAAAAAAATTTTCCAACTGATTTTTTCACATCCAATCTCATAAATAATTATTCTTTAATCCTACTTGTTTTCATTTGCTTTATTGATTTATGCTCTCTTCATATTATCTTGCTTTGCTTGTTTTTGTTCCTCCTATTTCATGTAGATCGCGCCGACTTTGCTATTCTTAGATCATTATAAATATAATATATGTTTTATTTAAAGCTGAAAGTAAAATCTTGAGTTGAAATTTGATATATAAAATTATGGGTTTGGAGAAGAAGAAGAGCACTTCGTATTTTGGGGTTATTTGATAAACAATGTAGGTTTAAGGGCTGAAAAGATGAAAAATAAATTTAGGACTAAAATAACTTTTTTTTTATAAAGGTAAGAGGACCAAATAAGTCATTACGTAAAGTGAATTGAGTTTTGGAAAAATGAAAAAAATCTGCAATTGTTCCAAATTTCCTCATTTCTTAAAAATTTTAATTTAAAAATAATTTTATATTTTTAAAATTTTTAAAATTTAAAATTAATTAATTGTTTATATGATATCGATATGTATGCCTCGTCAATAAAGTTAACAAATGTTAATTTTTTTAATCTATTTTGGGATGATTTGATATATAATGCAAATTTAAAAACTCTAAGAGGCAAAAATTAAATAGAGAGTTAAAATGACATTTTTAAAATAAAATTGACGGACCATATAAGTGATTATGTCAATTTTTTTTTTACAAAATTCCATCTAAAGAAGAAGAAGCGGTTTACCGGATCGTTTTCTTGCAGTTAATAGAAAATGACATATGCAATTATTCAACAGACGTGCCTTGAATTTTATGCAATAAAATAAATGAATATAGCCCACACATGCTTTGAATTTTTTTGTGTGCAATTTTCTACATTGCTTGACAGCCATTCGTACTAAGTGAATAGACACTCACATTCTTTACCTATTATAAGAAGGCTTTGTGATGATGAGAACTCATGAACATAAGGTATGGTTTGAGCCTTTGTTTATTCTTAATTTTGTGCCAAACCTATATATCTATCCACAAATTTAAGAGAAATATTTACAACTAACATATTTAACATTCGATTACACTGTCAAAAGATTTCAGCAACCATATGAGATTAATCCAATTACAGGAATTGATATCCTAAATGGCTTCTAGGTACGTGGCTTCATTGACCGTACAAACTCGTTTTCCCTCAGGTAAACGTAGTCAATACTGCAAACGGTGTGCAATTATTGTACATTGTGCGCAAATGTCCGAAATTCTCACATTGCTTGTAAATTAAGATTGGGTGAGAGAGACAGGAGGAAGCAACAGCAAGTGTGAAGTCAATAATACACAATTGATAGTCTTAGTCTTTTTTTGCGGCGTTAAAGGATAGTCAATAGACAGTTGATAGTTAAATTTGTAGCAGTCTTCTCCCTCTTTATTCTTTTGTGTGGAAAACAATTTGGGACCAAACTTGAGGTGTTATAGGAAGAAGACTTTGTAATCTCATGAATGTTAATTTTTTACTTCTTTGGGGACTTCAAATGAAATAAACAATTTATACTCACATTGCAATATTCATTCAATTTATATTCTATGCTTGAGCTCAAATATAAACTAAGAGAAATTTTTTTGGAGTAACATAGCACACGTCAAAGTGAGATTTTAATAAGACATTTGCAGAATGTTGTGTAATTTGAATCGCTTGAAAGCAATCAAATTAAAGCAAAAATGAATTTAAAGGGACCAAAGATGAAATTTAACCAAATGGGAAACACTAGAAGGAGGGCTTGAACCTCCGACTTGGTTAACAGGTACGCTCTACTTATTTGAAGTTTAATCTCTACATTTTTATTTTTAGGGATTTAGTCCCTCCACTTTTTAAATCTAAAAATCAACTTTATTTGTTAACACTATTAAAATTCTTCTATTAAATTGATTAGTATGATATTTGAATTTTTAAAAAAATTAATTAATTGTTGGTGTGACTTACACATGTACTATTATGTGGATGCTGTGTCGGTAAAGTTAATAAATATTAACTTTTCTATCTATTTTGAGGTGATCGACAAATAATGAAAGTTAAACATGGGGAAGTTAGAAATTATTTTAGGGGCCAAAATTAATTTTTATTTATACAATAGTAAAAATATAATTTTACCATTTTAATAGTTTTTTTTTTTTTGATGGAACCATTTTAATAGTTTATATCTTTATAACTTTTAAAGAATTAAATCAAATTTTATCATTTTTAGGAGGATCAAATTACAATTTTACCTTTATAAATTTAAAAATTTAAAATTTATTCACTAATATCTGCCTTAATAAATCATTATGCATTTTTTATTGGCTAATATTTGCCTTAAGAATGAGTGCAAAATGTTTAGTTGTAAACTAATTAGTCTACTTACCAAGTCTTGGCTTTGATTATTCATCGGTGTAAGACTTGGATTTAATTTTCATCATTCATGGTGTTTTTTTTCCTCACTACATCAAACTTTGTCTATATTGTAAATTATTGTGTACATTATGCTGCAAATGACTGAAATTTCCTTATTGCTTGTCGATTAAGTGAGAGGAAGTATTGGGAATCTTTGAAATTGAATGAATTGATGTGAAATTGAGGGAGCAGTGAACACGTTGGAGACAAAATGAAAAGCCCAGTAACAATGTTGAAGACAAATATTAAGTGGTGTTGATAGGTTATGGATGCGGGGTAGTGTTTGGAATGGGCATGGGATATGTTGTTTTCCAAACCGGTCAGCCGAAATGGTTGGTCAAATTGGTTGAAGACCAACATGAGAAGAGGCGAAGAAGAAAGCCAAAGAATAGCAATCGCATCAATGGACGAAGAAGGATGTAGTCGGTGCAAATGATGTTCAAGCATTTCTGTTGTGTCTTCATAATTTCTTGTTTTGTAGTCTTCCAGAATGTTTTGCCTATGGTGAAAAGTTGCCTTGATATGTGTCTTTTTTTATGATTGTACCAATTCCTCTGTATTTCATTGCATTTCGTATTATTTTTAAGGGTTTATTTTGAGTGTAACATTTTGTATGGTGCAACTATGTATGTCTTCTTTCTTGAATAATTCAACCTTCCTTTGTGTATTCTTAATTTTGTGCCAAACCTATATATCTATCGACAAATTTAAGAGTACAATTTACAATAGCATTGCAGACTAACATATTTAACATTCGATTACACTCTCAAAAGATTTCAGCAACCAAATGAGATTAATCCAATTACAGAAATTGATATCCTAAATGGCTTTTAGGTACGTAGCTTCATTGACGGTACAAACTAGTTAAAATTTCCAGCATTCATGTTTTTGTTTTCCCTCGAGTAAACGTAGTCAATACTGCAAATGGTGTGGAAGTATTGTACATTGTGGCGCAAATATCCAAAATTTCCACATTGCTTGTAAATTAAGATTGGATGAGAGAGATAGGAGGAAGCAACAGCAAGTTTGAAGTCAATAGACAATTGATAGTCTTAGTCTTTTTTTATAGTTAAAGTATAGCCAATAGATAATTGATAGTCTTAGTCTTTTTTTATCGAGTTAAGTGTAGTCAATAGACAATTGATGGACTTAGTCTTAGTCTTTTTTTATCGAGTAAAGTGTAGTCAATAGACAATTGATGGACTTAGTCTTAGTCTTTTTTTTTTTATCGAGTAAAGTATAGCCAAGAAGACTTTGTAATCTCATAAATGTTAATTATTTTACTTCTTTGGTAAAAAAATGTAATCAATTTTATGAATGAAAAATATATGGTAAAAAGGAAGTAGTTAGTTGTTGATCAATAACAACATGATGATTGTGGAAATACAAATATTCCCATATATGTGTTGAATTCTGCATAATGTAAATGTCCCGCGTTACATATGTGCTATAGTCCTTTAAACTGAGTTAATGAAAAGTAATCATTCCCATCAAAATTAGTTAATACTCTTAATTTATAACAAATGAAAGAGTAATTTGAGTTTAACTCAAAGGTTCATATTTCACCAATGGGTGATGGCCTGGCGCTACCTATAAATACCATTCCTATACTTCATCTTCCTCTACAAACATAACATGGCCTCCTATCTCTTTCTCTGCCTTTTCCTCTTCTTTCCCCATCTTTATGCTTCTTCTTCAGTATCTCACTACTGCTCTTCGCTAATCCAGTTCAAGAACTCATTTTCCATAGCAAAGGATGCTTCTTGGTATTGGGTTGAGATTGCTGGCCTTAAATCTTATCCCAAGACAAATTCATGGAAGGAGGGTACAGATTGCTGCTCATGGGATGGGGTCACTTGTGACCACCTAGATGCTCATGTTGTTGCCCTTGACTTGAGCTGCAGTTGGCTATATGGCAACTTCCCTTCCAATACCACTCTCTTCCTTCTTCCTCACCTCCAAAAACTCAACCTTGCCTACAATTATTTTAATTTTTCCAAAATTCCATCTGAGTTTGGTCGATTTACAAGCCTATTCTACCTCAACCTTTCTCACGCAGAATTTTCAGGAAAGGTCCTATCCCAAGTCTCCCACCTGTCAAAATTGGTTTCACTTGATCTCTCTTTGGATATTTATTACTATGAGCAATTTACAATTAACAACCATGCTGTGGAGGGACTTGTTCACAACCTAACCGAGATCAGACATCTGTTTTTGGATGGAATCAACATGCCTTCTGTTAATGCTCGTGTCTTCATGAATCTATCCTCTTCTCTAAGGTCTCTCAGTCTTGCTGGTTGTGATTTGCAAGGAAAATTCCCAAATAACATCATTGATTTGCCAAACCTCAATCTCCTCAACTTGGGACGCAACCAGTTGAGTGGACAAATTCCAAGATCATTGGGGAACCTCTTGCAACTCACTCATTTAGACTTGTCATACAACCAATTGAGTGGACAAATTCCAAGATCAATTCTAAACCTAACGCAACTTGAATACTTGGACATAACTGAAAATTCATTAGAAGGTTCCATTCCAGATGAGGTAACCGCTTTTCCTAATCTAATATCTTTACGCTTAGGTAACAATTTACTCAATGGAACACTTCCGTCATGGTTGTATACTGCTCCCTCCTTGAAGCAAATAGATCTCTCTTATAATCAATTCAGTGGGCATATCAAAGAATTCCAATCCAAATCACTAGAATTTATATGGTTAGAGAATAATAAACTCCAAGGTCCTCTTCCATCTTCAATTTTCCAACTTCTCAATCTTACGCTGCTCGACTTGTCCTCAAATAATCTTAGTGGTGTCATAGAGGTGAGCATGTTCTCAAACCTTCCAAATCTCCAATATCTTGACCTTTCATATAACAGCCTATCCTTAACATCTAATAGCACTTCTACTGTTAATCTTACAAGCTTACTTTTGTCATCTTGCAATCTTAGTGAATTCCCCTAATTTTTAAAAGGGCTTAAAAGTTTGGGACGGCTAGACCTCTCTTCCAATGTAATTGAAGGCAAGATTCCAGATGGATGCAAGAGGTGGGGAATGACTCTTTGCGGTATTTAAATGTATCTCATAACTCTTTGATGAAGTTGAGCAATTTCCATGGAAGAATATTGAAGTTCTTGACTTGAGCTCCAATTTGATCCGTGGAAATCTTCCGATTCCAGCTTCGACGATCAATGTCTTTCTAATCTCAAATAATAGTTTCAATGGAGAGGTGTCTTCTTTAATCTGCAATGTCACTTTTCTTCAAATTCTTGATTTGTCCCACAATAACTTGAGTGGAACAATTCAACAATGTTTTGGAAATTTGAGCTACTGACCTTGAATTCTTGAATCAAGAAAACAAGTTTTATGGGACGATTCCTCCAACATTTGCAAAGGGATGCCAACCGAGTAATTTCAACTTAAATGGAAATCATTAGAAGGGCCTTTGACGCCATCCATCCTTAATTGTAAAGGTCTGAAGTGCTAGATCTTGGTAACAACAAGATCAATGATACATTTCCTCATTGGTTGGGAAGTCTTCCACACTACAAGTTCTTGTATTGAAGTCAAATCATATGCATGGTTCCTTGTGTGTCAATAGCTCCAAGTCTAGCCCTTTTTCTCTAAAATCCAAATTTTGATCTCTCCAAGAATTATTTTTTCGGACCCCTACCGATGAGATACATCGACGACTTCAAGGCTATCATAAATCAAGAGAAGATTGGTAGTACAATGTCGTATATGGGGTGAATGCAGATCGTGGCTTCTATACCTATTCCATTGGAATTGTCATGAAAGGACAATATATGGAATTGGTGAAAATTTTCACCATGTGGATGATCATTGATCTATCAAACAATCGTTTGAAGGGGAGATTCCAAAGGTTATTGGGAAGCTTAACTTCTCGAAAGGGCTCAACCTTTCTCATAATAACCTTAATGGTGGTATCCCCACCTCAATAGGGAATTTGACAAGTCTTGAATGGTTGGACCTATCTTCAAACAAAGTTGTCCGGGAGGATTCCAAATAGATTGATGATCCGACATTTCTTTCGTTCTTAAATGTTTCTGAAAATCAACTCCATGGTCAGATTCCTCAAGGCAAGCAATTCAACACATTTGGAAATGATTCATATGAAGGAAATGAGGGACTATGTGGGTTTCCGGTGTCGAAAGGTTGCAACATCATTGAGCCAGCACCTCCAAATGTGCTTGAAAAAGATGGGTCAAAATCAAATATTGCTTTTGGTTGAAAAGTGGTGTTGATAGGTTATGGATGCGGAGTGATGTTCGGAATGTCGGTGGGATATGTTGTTTTCCAAACTGGTAAGCCAAAATGGTTGGTGAATTTGGTTGAAAACCAACATGAGAAGAGGCGAAGAAGAAAGTCAAAGAAAGGCAATGGAAGCAATAGAGGAAGAAGGTGTTGGAGTTTCTAGCAGCTAACAGCAAGTGTAGCTTGAGGCAGAAAAAAATGACAGAAGGTTGAAGAAGGAAAGAAAGTTGACTGAATTTTTGAGAGAAAAGAAAGCTAAGGAAAAATGGAGCTTAAGTGTTAAAATAAGATTGCATTCAATCTTTTTTCATTACAACAAATACCAAAGATACATTGCCATTATATATAAGTCATGTTTAATGTAAATTACAACAAGTCATTACCTAAACATACCTAATCCCACCTAAACTTATGGAAACTTGAAATACAAAACTTGCAAGCTTAATCTTGCTGATTTGATCAGCCTAGTCACCATCAAAATGACATGAAATATCTACCTAACATTGTTCAAAATAAACCAAACTAAGTTACATTGACATTGGATTCTAAACAACAAGTTAAAGAACTTGGTTTGCATAAACTAATAGTGGCAAGATAGCATCAAAGGTTGTGTGGCATATGGATGTTGCATGGAGTTCATAATTCAACACTCCTCCTTGAACTCTTTGCAGCATACACTTAGTTTCTTTCTTAATTCCATGAACCTTGTTGTTTTGAGGGCTTTAGTAAAAATATCGACAAGTTGATTTTCCGAATTGCAATAAACCAGTTTAATTTCACCAAACTGCTCCATCTCTCTCACCACATGAAGCTTTATGTTAAAGTGTTTGGTTGACCGTGAAACATGTGGTTTTTGCAATTGCAACAACCGATTTGTTGTCACAAAGTATCTCTGTTGCTCCCTCTTGCTGTAAGTTTAGGTCTGCAAGCAGTTTTTTAAGCCATATAGCTTGATTCACAGCAGCTGCAGTAGCTACATATTTGGCTTCTGTTGTTGATTGGGCCACCAGGTTTTGCTTTTTCGAACACCAGCAGAACATTGCTGAACCAAGAGAGAAACAATAGCCTGAAGTGCTTTTCAAATCATCCCTCGATCCTGCCCAATCACTATCAGTATACCCTATCATTTTTAACTCATGGACCTTGCTGAACTTCAATCCAAAGCTTAAGGTACCTTTAATGTACCTAAGCACCCTTTTGTCGCTTGAAAGTGTTTGTATGTTGCAACAATGCATGAATCTGGATAGCATGCTCACAAAGAAACATTATATCCGGTCTTGTAGTCATTAAATAAAGAAGGCATCCCACTAAGCTTCTGTAGATGGACTCCTCGACTGCATCAAAATTACCTTGGCTTGTCAACTTTAACTCAGCAGCCATAGGTGTATTCATTGGTTTGCTATTTTCCATGGAAAACTTGTTCAAAATTTTCTTGGCAAATGCTTGTTGGCTTAGGAAAATCTCTCCTTCAGCTTGGATCACTTCCATTCCAAGAAAATAAGTCATATGCCCGGGGTCTGACATATCAAACATCTTCTTCATTTTGCTCTTGAAGTCCTTCAAGACAAAGTTGTCTCCTCCTGTAACCAGTAAGTCATCGACATAGAGGGACATAATAAGCTGAGTTTCAGCTTCATTCTTCTTAACATACAGTGTGGGCTCACTGATGCTCCTTTGAAATCCCAAACTGATGAGATAGCTATCGATTTGAGTATACCATGCTCGGGGAGCTTGCTTCAGACCGTATAGCGCCTTCTTAAGCTTGTAGACCATATGCTCTTTGCCTGGTACTATAAAGCCTTGTGGCTGGTCAATGTATATTTCCTCTTCAAGGTGGCCATTTAAAAAAGCAGACTTGACATCGAGTTGATGAATGGTCCATTGCCTTTGTGCTGCTAAAGCAATCAACATTCTAATGGTGTCGAGCCTGGCTACTGGAGCAAAGGTTTCCATGTAGTCCAGGCCATATTTCTGGCTAAAGCCTTTGACAACCAACCTGGCTTTCAACTTATTTAAGCTCCCATCTGCATTCTTCTTAGCACGATAAACCCATTTAACACCTATGACCTTCCTGTCTTGTGGCCTATCAACCAAATCCCAGGTTTGGTTCTTCTCAATCATCTTCATTTCTTCTATCATTGCAGCCTTCCAACCTTTGTGAGCTTCAGCTTCTTCGAAACTTGTAGGTTCCATGATGGCAACATCAGCTCTTTCGTAAACATCTGTTAATGGCCTGGTCCCTCTAATAGGAACATCATCAACATCCATTTCTTGACCAGTTTGCTCGGGTTCTATTTGCCCCACTTCAAGTTCTTCGAAGTCTCCATTGGTTGATTGTTGTCCCAGCCCAGAGGGCATTTTCATCAAAGACAACATCCCTACCGACTTGAACCTTCTTTGTTGTTGGATCAATGATCCTATAGCCCTTTTAATCGAAAGCTATATCCTACTAGAACACCGGAGTAGCTCTCCTTGAAAGTTTATCCCTCTTTGAGATGGAATCAGACATAACATAGACATCCAAAGAGTTTTAGATGAGCAAGAGAGGGTTTGAAGCCATACCAAGCTTCAAAAGGTGTCATTCGAGTCAGGGCCTTTGTTGGTAGTCTATTTTGAAGATAGACTCATCGTGTTGATGCTTTCCGCCCACATGAACTTTGGCATTTTCTTTTCGCAATGAGACATCTTGCCATGTCCATGATGCTTTGATTTTTCTTTCACTCACCCCATTTTTTGAGGTGTGTACACATTGGTTAGCTGGTGTTTAATGCCAGCTTCTTCACAAATCGCCTGGAATTGAGCTGAAATATATTCAGCCCCATTATCTGACCTGATGGTCTTCAACTTGCAACCTGTCTCAGTTTCTACATGAGCTTTGAACTTCATGAACACTTGTGGAACTTCAGACTTGTGTTTTAAGAAATAAATCCAACAGAATCTTGAATAATCATCAATGAAGAGAATAAAATACCTGTTTCCACTAACTGATTCTGTCTTCATGGGACCACAGACATCTGTATGAACAAGTTGAAGCTTCTCAGCTGCTCTCCAAGCTTGATTTGAAGGAAAGGGCTGCCTAGCTTGCTTTCCAAGTTGACACACTTCACACACTTCATTGTTGCATGCTGAGTTTGTGAAGTTTTCTACCAGATCTTCATGGATCATCCTGGCCATTGCTTTAAAGTTTGCATGACCAAGTCTTTTGTGCCATATTTTTGAGTCATTGTGAGAGGCAGTATAAGCTGCTTTAGGGGCTTCTGACCAATTAATCTCAAAGGATTTATCAGTCTGAGTGACTGTCATGAAACATGATCCACATGGATCTGTTATTCGACATACCTTGTCTTTGAACACAAGAGAGTATCCCTTGTCAAGGAATTGAGATATACTCAACAAGTTTTTGTCAATATCGGGCACAAGTAACACATTGAAATTACCTTGTTACCCTTTGGAGTTGATATCAAAACATCACCTTTGCCCACAAAGATTGATGAACTGACCATTTGCCACTTTAACCTTGGTTTGTACACTCTGTCCAAGGTTTTGAAAATGGTCGCATTAGGAGACATGTGGTTTGTACATCCACCGTCCAAGAGCCAAGCTTTGAGTCTGCCTTCCGCCACTTGAGCATGACACAAGAAAGACTTCTTCTTCTTGATCACTTCCACCTTCACCACTCGAGCCTCGGTCTTAGATTGTTGTTGAGCTAGCTTGATTCCGCTTTTTCCTTGCAAACTCTCTCGACATGTCCCTTCTTCTTGCGGTGTTGACATACAAAGATCGGTCGAAACCAACATTTGACTTCTGGATGGCCTGGCTTCTTGCAAAATCTGCAAAGGAGGTCATTGGTCCTTGCAGCATCAGGCTTAGGCCTATTTTTCCAGGTTTTCTTGCCTTTGTAGGCAGCATTGCTTGAAGAAGTCCTAGCTTTAGCTTGGAAAGCTCCTTCTTGGTGTTCCTCGTTCCTGCTTGCCCTTCTTTGCTCTTGAGCATAAAAGGCATTGATTAATTCGGTCAAGGTGATGCTTGAGAGGTCCTTGGAGTCCTCGAGGGAAGATATTTTTGCTTCATACCTTTCAGGTAAGGTTGAAAGCACCTTCTCCACAATCCTTGCTTCACTAAACTGCTCACCAAGGAGTCTTATGCTGTTTACAACAGCCATAATCCTGTCTGAGTACTGTTTTACAGTCTCTTCTTCTTTCATCTTCAAGTTTTCGAAGTCTCTCCTCAAATTCAGAAGCTGCTGCTGCCTGGTCCTTTCTGTACCTTGAAACTCCTCCTTAAGTTTGTCCCATGCCTGTTTTGGAGTCTCACAGGCCATAATTCTTGTAAAAATGACATCCGAGACACAATTTTGGATGCATGACAAGGCTTTATGTTTCTTGGTCTTCTCCTCAGCATGCTGTCGAATTTGAGCCACGGTTGGGTTGGCTCGAAGAGGTTCAGTTCAACATCGTTGTTCACTACCTCCCTAGATCAAGAGCTTGAAGATAGGTCTTCATTTTAACTTGCCATATATGAAAACCTTCTCCATTGAAGATCGAGGACACAAGCAGTGAGAAGCTTGATGAAGCCATTCCAAATTAACTTTAATGAAACAGTCCTCAAAGAATGAAGCTCTAGATACCAATTGTTGAGTTTCTAGCAGCCTAACAAAGAAGTGTAGCTTGAGGCGAAAAAAATGATGAAGGTTGAAGAAGGAAAGAAAGTTGATGAATTTTTGAGAGAAAAGAAAGCTAAGGAAAAATGGAGCTTAAGTGTTAAAATAAGATTGCATTCAATCTTTTTTCATTACAACAAATACCAAAGATACATTGCCATTATATATAAGTCATGTTCAATGTAAATTACAACAAGTCATTACCTAAACATACCTAATCCCACCTAAACTTATGGAAATTTGAAATACAAAACTTGCAAGCTTAATCTTGCTGATTTGATCAGCCTAGTCACCATCAAAATGACATGAAATATCTACCTAACATTGTTCAAAATAAACCAAACTAAGTTACATTGACATTGGATTCTAAACAGCAAGTTAAAGAACTTGGTTTGCATAAACTAATAGTGGCAGCATAGCATCAAAGGTTGTGTGGCATATGGATGTTGCATGGAGTTCATAATTCAACAGAAGGATCTAATTACTGCAAATGATGTTCAAGAATTAGTGTTGTATTTTCATAATTGGTGGATGTAAAGTCCTTATTTCCTTTAGTTAAGCTTATGAATTGAATTGGTGAATCAAAGATGCATGAATTTGTAGATAGCAGTCTGCTTGCTCATCTCATTGCCAAACCTATATATAATGGGTGGTTTCTCTGCAAAATTGGATTGTTTGTGGTTGAGGACACTTAAACACACACTCAGTTTATATAAATTCTAATTCATATCCTTGTTTGGTTAAAATTCCTTGATTAATAAAAAGTGAGGTGGAGATACTCAAACATCAATTTCCACATTGAAATTGAATCCAAACATTAATTGGCGGATCACATGTCTTGTTAATTTGTGTGATTGTTGTGTTTTTGGTGGATCACATGTCTTTTAGGTATTTAACATTCGATTACACTGTCAAAAGATTTCAGCAACCATGAGATTAATCCAATTACAGGAATTGATATCCTAAATGGCTTTTAGGTACGTAGCTTCAATTACAGGAAAATATGTTTCTTAGATACTGTTATTCAACATATATAGCCCACACTGGTTTCAACTTTATACACCAATGCCTGTGGAGTTATACAATGAACCATTCGACACTTAATACACACAATTTGTAAGCATGGTCTCCAATTTGGTGTTATAAATTTGTCGATTAAAATGGAGTGGATGCTGCAAATTGTTGTTAATTTGTGTGGAATTATTGGACATTCTTCTGCAGTTGTTAGAAATTGGTGTTGTTGTTATGGAGTTCAAAGGTTAACATTTTATGCTTGCAGATTAGACGTGGAATGTAGATGAACTGAAGGCTGTTTTAACTTTTGTCTTATAAGCTATATATGAACATACTCAAACATCAATTTCCACATTGATTCGTGGATCACATGTCTTATACTTCGTCAAGTTAAACGGACAGCACCATTTTCTTCTTTTGCGTGGAAAATAATTTGGCATTATGCAAATTTATTTCCACATTCATACATATAAATAAATTTCGACATTCATACATATAAAGGAAGTAAGACCAAGTCAATATACTTTGTAATATCATCAATTCTAATTATTTCACTTCTTCATCCTTTAGGGGTTCAAATGAAATTACAAAATTCTGGTAAACCGACTATTCATTTCTATGAATAAAATTATATGCTCAAAAGAAGACTAATATTAAAGCAATTTAGTCAATCATCTGCACAATATATTACTACAAATGTACCGCATAAAATATTGAAAGAAAACTAATAAAGAATACCGAAATTTTAACAAGATTCGCAAATTATGTTTATGATCTGCTTTAAATTGATATGTCAAATTTAAAAAAAATTAAATTCCAAAACCCTAAACAATCTAGTAATTGGAGTTATAGAAAAGAATTATGGGTTTAGAAATAAATAAAACAAAATAAATTCATAAAGTAATTTCTAGGCAAAACAACGTTAAGTTGTTGATGTGATTGACGATGAAAAATAAATAGAATTTAACTTGAAAATTTTAAGACTTTTAAACAATAAAAATTTTAAGACGTTTAAATTGTTGTTAATTTTGTGGAATTATTTGATATTCTTCTGCAATTGTTCCACATTTCTTATTATTTTTTTTTTATTATAGGAAGAAAACTAAGTCAATCTATTTTGTAATCTCATGAATGTTGATATTTTAGTTGTTTAGGAGCTCACATGAAATACAAAATTTTAGTTAAAAATTGCCTAAAATACGAACCAAATATGATTTAAACTCGAATTAAAAACTCGAAATTTGTAATTCCTGTCGTAATCCCGTTTAGAAATTCTGTTCGCACAATTTTTCGAAATATTTGAAAATTAATTAATTACCTGCTGAAATATTTTTTTCGAAAACTGTATGGATAAAAAAATTGTTTTAAGGCTGTTTTCTAGAAATCAATTTATAAAAATAATAAGAACACCTAAAAAGTCCAAATCTAATATCAAATAATACAGAATGAGACAGATGAACACGGAAGTGGATTGTAAAATTTGTCAAAGTTGTGGATTTGACTTAAGGCTCTAAACGTTTGAAAATAAATTTGGATTTTGATACAATCTAAAACGAAACCGAATCCAAGTAAGAAGATTTTTTTGGCACCCCAACTTGTTTCATCCTTTTGTTCTTTTTTGTAGCAGAACAAGAACATTAGGATGCTTTGTTTTTGGCTATAGCATGGCACAGAGAGGTACGTTCTCGGATGATGAATTGGAACTTGACTCAGAAGCGAGGAATTGTCCAACAAAATCTTTCTTTTCTTGCTAGCTTTTACTACAACAAAATCCTTGCCTTTATATTTCTTGGATCTTGCAAGGGATTCAATCTCTCTCGTAACCATGAATCTTATTTTCACCCTCCTGTGGTGGGTAGTATCCAAAGTAGTGGGCACTCCCCCTTGTCGCTTGAACCTTATTAGAAGAGGTTTTCTTAGCTCGAACTTCATTTTTATTATAGTTTTTACAATTAGATCAAGTTAAAAGAATATATAAATTTTAAGCACCAAGTTTGTAAGAATTTTTGATCTTAAGATTAAATTGTGTAAACATTACGAGCTAAACTTTTATTATTGAATATTGTGGTGTAAATGTCGGAAATTTTCTCACGGTTTGTTGATTAAGTTTGGCTGACAATTATAGTCTTGCATTGACGTGAAATAAGGGCAGCAGCTCAGTTACAATTGGTGGATTCCATGTCCCTATTTTTCTATAAGTAGGCTTTAGTGAATATGCAATTTGGGGGTTGTATCTCTACATTTTTCCTATAAGCTCAGGTACAATTGAGGCTTTAGTGAGCATGTGAAGTTGTTGGGGTTTTGGCAGCAGGAAAAGAAGAGAACAAGACATTGAACAAAGCATAAAGAAACAAAGAACAATTTACTTGCTCACAAACGTGCAGCAAGGAAGCAATTTGCTTACTCAAAACTGATCTGCTTACTCATTCATTATGAAAACAATACATTATAGTCAAAATACATCACTAAATATTCAACTAACCATACTAATCAGCATTGGGACTGTTAAAACATCACTTGTACACATGGGATAAGCTGAGTTATTAGCTCAATCATCCCCTAAACCTATCAAAACATAAACAACTAGGTTCATTTTCAACCAAACTAAATTATATTGCAACTAAAACAGAAAATATGTTTCTGCAGCATGCATAGAAGCTGTATGCACTCAACAAATTCATCATAGTAGTACGCACTTTCAACACAATTTGTTGCTATTTTGTGTGGAATTGTGCTTTAAACACAAATATGTAATGCTTCATGGAATGCATTGATATGGTAGCTTCATTGACGGTACAGACATGCATGCTTTTTTCCTCTCTGTTTCCCAAGTAAACGTAATCAATACAACAAATTGTTGTTATTTATGTGCTGAAGCACATTATCCTGAAAGTAAGAGCACTTTCAGGATTCATCAATTAGTAAGGTAATTAATAGTTTAGTATTCATAAATGTAGTTCAAGGATTTACCACAAGATTGCAGATTACAAGGACCCCTCAAACTTCATGCTTGGGTATTCTCTGTGTATATCCAATATCACCATATGTATAAACAGTAATATTTCCAATGGCATTACAGAGTAACATATTTAACATTCGATTACACTGTCAAAACATTGCAGCAACCATGAGATTAATCCAATTACAGGAATTGAGGTAGCTTCATTGACCGTACAAACTAGTTAAAATTTCCAGCATTCATGTCTTTGTTTTCCTCAAGTAAACGTAGTCAATACTGCAAATGGTGTGGAATTATTGTACATTGTGCCACAAATGTCCGAAATTTCCTCATTGCTTGTAAATTAAGTTTGGGTGAGAGAGATGGGAGGAAGCAACAGCAAGTGTGAAGTCAATAGACAATTGATAGTCTTAGTCTTTGTCTTTTTGTGGGGTTAAAGTATAGTCAATAGACAATTGATAGTTAAATTTGTAGCAGTCTTCTTCCTCTTTATTCTTTTGTGTGGAAAATAGTTTGGGACCAAACTTGAGGTGTTATATACGGAAGAAGACTTTGTAATCTCATGAATGTTAATTATTTTACTTCTTTGGTAAAAAAAAGTAATCAATTTTGTGAATGAAAATATATGGTAAAAGGAAGTAGTTGTTGATCAATAACAACATGATGATTGTGGAAATACAAAATTCCCATATATGTGTTGAATTCTGCATAATGTAAATGTCCCGCATTACATATGAATTCTGGATAGGACCAAAGTTTACGTGTTATAGTCCTTTAAACTGAGTTAATGAAAAGTAACCATTCCCATCAAAATTAGTTAATTTGAGTAATTTGATTTTAACTCAAACGTTAATATGTCACCAATGGGTGATGGCCTGGCGCTACCTATAAATACCATTCCTATCCTTCATCTTCCTCTACAAACATAACATGGCCTCCTATCTCTTTCTCTGCCTTTTCCTCTTCTTTCCCCATCTTTATGCTTCTTCTTCAGTATCTCACTCCTGCTCTCAGCACGAAGCCGCTTCTCTAATCGAGTTCAAGAATTCCTTTTCCATCAATGACCATGTTTCTTTGTATTGCGATGAGTTTCCCGGCCTTAAATCTTATCCCAAGACAAATTCATGGATGGAGGGTACAGATTGCTGCTCATGGGATGGGGTCACTTGTGACCACCTAAATGCTCATGTTATTGCCCTTGACTTGAGCTGCAGTTGGCTATATGGCAACTTCCCTTCCAATACCACTCTCTTCCTTCTTCCTCACCTTCAAAAACTCAACCTTGCCTACAATGATTTTAATCTTTCCAAAATTCCATCTGAGTTTGGTCGAATTACAAGCCTATTCTACCTCGACCTTTCTAACGCAGAATTTTCAGGAAAGGTCCCATCCCAAGTCTCCCACCTGTCAAAATTGGTTTCACTTGATCTCTCTTTCAATGCTGACCTAACATTTGACAAACATGCTCTGGAGGGACTTGTTCACAACCTAACCGAGGTCAGCCATCTGTTTTTGGATGGAATCAACATGTCTTCTATTAATCCTCATGTCTTCATGAATCTATCCTCTTCTCTAAGGTCTCTCAGTCTTGCTGGTTGTGATTTGCAAGGAAAATTCCAAAAAAACATTTTTGATTTGCCAAACCTCAATCTCCTCAACTTGGGAAACAACCAATTGAGTGGACAAATTCCAAGATCATTGGGGAATCTCTTGCAACTCACTCATTTAGACTTGTATTGGAACCAATTGAGTGGACAAATTCCTTTGTCAATTCTAAACCTAATGCAACTTGAATACTTGGACATATCTGAAAATTCATTAGAAGGTTCCATTCCAGATGAGGTAACCGCTTTTCCTAATCTAATATCTTTAAGCTTAGGTAACAATTTACTCAATGGAACACTTCCGTCATGGTTGTATACTGCTCCCTCCTTAAAGCAAATAGATCTCTTATAATCAATTCAGTGGGCATATCAAAGAATTCCAATCCAAATCACTAGAATTTATATGGTTAGAGAATAATAAACTCCAAGGTCCTCTTCCATCTTCAATTTTCCAACTTCTCAATCTTAAGCTGCTCCGCTTGTCCTCAAATAATCTTAGTGGTGTCATAGAGTTGAGCATGTTCTCAAACCTTCCAAATCTCACAGTGTCTTGACCTTGCATATAACAAAGATATCGTTAACATCTAATAGCACTTCTCGTTAATCTTACAAGCTTACTTTTGTCATCTTGCAATCTTAGTGAATTCCCCAATTTTAAAAGGGCTTAAAAGTTTGCTATGGTTAGACCTCTCTTACAATGTAATTGAAGGCAAGTTTCGCATGATGGATGCAAGAGGTGGGGAATGACTCTTTGTGGTATTTGAATGTATCCCATAACTCTTTGATGAAGTTGAGCAATTTCCATGGGAGAATATTCAAGTTCTTGACTTAAGCTCCAATTTGATCCGTGGAAATCTTCCAATTCCAACTTCGACGATCAATATATTTCGATCTCAAATAATAGTTTCAATGGAGAGGTCTCTTCTTTAATATGCAATGCCGGTGTTCTTCAATTCTTGATTTATCCCACAATAACTTGAGTGGAACGATTCCGCAATGTTTTGGAAATTTGAGCAATGACCTTAAATTCTTGAATCAAGAAGAACAAGTTTTATGGGACGATTCCTCCAACATTTGCAAAGGGATGCCAACCGAGTAATTTCAACTTAAATGGAAATCTGTTTGAAGGGCCTTTGACACCATCCATCCTTAATTGTAAAGGTCGGAAGTGCTAGATCTTGGTAACAACAAGATCAATGATACATTTCCTCACCGTTGGGAAGTCTTCCATGCCTACAAGTTCTTGTATTGAAGTCAAATCATATGCATGGTTTCTTGTGTGTCAATAGCTCCAAGTCTAGCCCTTTTTCTCTAAAATCCAAATTTTGACCTCTCAAGTAATTATTTTTCGGACCCCTACCAAAGTGAAATACATCAACAACTTCAAGGGTATCATAAATCTAGAGAAGATTGGGAGTAAAATGTCGTACATGGGGTGGGGGTGAAAACTCCGAGAAGTAGTGGTTTATACCTATTCCATTGAAATTGTTATGAAAGGACAATATATGGAATTGGTGAAAATTTTCAACATGTGGATGATCATTGATCTATCAAACAATCGTTTGAAGGGAGATTCCAAAGGTTATTGGGAAGCTTAACTTATCGAAAGGGCTCAACCTTTCTCATAATAACCTTAATGGTGGTATCCCCACCTCAATAGGGAATTTGACAAGTCTTGAATGGTTGGACCTATCTTCAAACAAAGTTGTCGGGACGATTCCAAATAGATTAGCAGATCTCGCCATTTCTTTCATCCTTAAATGTTTCGAAAATCAACTCCATGGTCGATTCCTCAAGGCAAGCAATTCAACACATTTGGAAATGATTCATATGAAGGAAATAAGGGACTATGTGGGTTTCCGGTCTCGAAGGTTGCAACATCATTGAGCCAAAGACCTCCAAATGTGCTTGAAAAGATGGCTCAAAATCAAACATTGCTTTTGGTTGGAAAGTGGTGTTGATAGGTTATGGATGCGAGTAGTGATCGGAATGTCGGTGGGATATGTTGTTTTCCAAACTGGTAAGCCAAAATGGTTGGTGAATTTGGTTGAAAACCAACAAGAGATGAGGCGAAGAAGAAAGTCAAAGAATGGCAATCGCAGCAATAGACGAAGAAGGATCTAATTACTGCAAATGATGTTCAAGCATTAGTATTGTATTGTCACGATTTCTTGTTGTTTGCACCGTTTTGCCTATGGCGAAGGTTTGCATTAGTATGTGTCTGTCTATATTATTGTACCACTTCCTCTGTCTTTCATTGCATTTCGTACTATCTGTAATGGTTTGTTTGAGTGTAACATTTTGTATGGTGGTGTTGTTTATGTCTTCTTTTATGTCTTTGAATTTAGTCTCGATAATCTTTGCTACTGCTCAGTAAAGGAGAAAGGAGAACAAAATGTGTGAATGATATCTGTTGTATTTTCATAATGTTTTTACAAGTTAGCAGAAAAGGTTTGGTTATATGGAGAAAGTAATAATAAATAGCGTGGTTGAAGGAATGATGTAATGAATTGCAACATGAAAGTAATAATTTTTATATTTTTTAATTTTAAAATTTAAGAATCAATTCATTGTTTATATGATATCGATATGTATATCTCATCAATAAAGTTAACAAATGTTAATTTTTTCGTATATTTTGGGATGATTTGATAAATAACGTAAATTTAAAAGCTCAAAAAATTAAATAAAGAGTTAGAATGATTTTTTAAATAAAATTGAAGGACCATATAAGTGATTATGTCAAAAAATTTTACAAAATTTCATCTAAAGAAGAAGGTGCGGTTTACGGATCGTTTTCATGCAGTTAATAGAAAATGACATGCAATTATTCAACACACATACCTTGAATTTTATGCAATAAAATAAATGAATATAGCCCACACATGCTTTGAATTTTTGTGTGCAAATTTCTACATTGCTTTGACAGCCATTCATACTAAGTGAATAGACACTCACATTCTTTACCTATTATAAGGAAGCAGGCTTTGTGATGATGAGAACTCATGAACATAAGGTATGGTTTGAGCCTTTGTGTATTCTTAATTTTGTGCCAAACCTCATGAATATAGCCCTTGACTTGAGCTGCAGTTGGCTATATGGCAACTTCCCTTCCAATACCACTCTCTTCCTCCTTCCTTACCTTCAAAAACTCAACCTTTCCTTCAATGATTTCAATGATTCCAAAATTCCATCTGAGTTTGGTCGGATTACAAGTCTAGTAGATCTCAACCTTTCTCATACAAGTTTTATATGACAAATCCCATCCCAAGTCTCCCACCTGTCAAAATTGGTTTCACTTGATCCCTCCTGTTGGGCTGATGAACAAACAATATACAAACGTGCTGTGGAGGGACTTGTTCACAACCTAATATAGGTCAGACATCTGTTGTGGTGCAGTTAATAGAAAATGACATATTTAATGCCAAACGATTAAAGTTTTGTGGAAAATATGCTTCTTGGATACAATTATTCAACATACATGCCTTGAATTTTATGCAATACAATAAATGAATAAAGGTCTGGAAGTGCTAGATCTTCGTAATAACAAGATCAATGATACATTTTCTCATTGGTTGGGAAGTTTTCTGATAAAGAATGAGACGGATGAATGCAAAAGTTTGTCAATCGCTGTAATTTTGTGGAATAGATAATGAATAATTTTTTTGTTTTATTGGATCATTTTTTTCTTTGTTCTTTTTTTTTTCCTATTTGGCATTTCATCTTTCATCCAGGGGGGAATCCAAAAGGGGGCTGGCATGGGCCCCTACCCCTAAAAAGATGAAAAATTAAATTTAGGGTTAAAATAACTTTTTTATTAAGTTAAGAGGACCAAATAAATAAATTGAGTTTTTGGGAAAATGAAAAAAATCTGCAATTGTTCCAAATTTCCTCATTTCTTAGAAAGTTTTACTATATGTTTTATTTTTTTAAAAATAATTTTTATATTTTAAAATTTAAAATCAATTAATTGTTTATATGGTATCGATATATATGTCTATTTTGGGATGATTTGATAAATAACATAAATTTAAAAGCTCAAAAGGACAAAAAATTAAAAGAAGAGTTAAAATGACTTTTTAAAAATAAAATTGAAGGACCATATAAGTGATTATGTTAAATTTTTTTACAAAATTTCATCTAAAGAAGAAGGTGCAGTTTATCGGATCGTTTTCTTGCAGTTAATAGAAAATGAAATATTTAATGCCAACCGATTAAAGTATGGAAAATGAATATAGGCCAGACATGCTTTGAATTTTTAAGTAGTTTCTATTAAAACTTGTCCACTTGATATGTTTATGTTCCGTCAAACGTATGTTACATTACATGAGGGCAACCCAGTCATGATTTCAATTTGACTTGGGTAAATACATAAGATTTTAATGATTGGGCTGTTATTTTTAAATAAAAAATGTAGGAGGAGCTAATTTTTAACTTTGTAAAGTACAGGGACTAAATATAAATTTTGTCAAATTACAAGGAGTAAAAGCAGATTTTAACGATAAAAAATGTTTTAATTTATTTTCTCCGAAAAAGAAAGTGCAATTAATATTTTCTTGAAAGGTTAAAAGGTATGATTTCCAATTTTAATTTTAATTCTATAAGGAAAGTGCAATTCATGAGGAAGAAATTGAGAAATGGAGTATTATGTCACGGAGTTCGCTTGATACTACTAGCTAGAACCAGTCTCACTATCAGCTCGAGTGGCAAACTCGTTGAATTATGCACATAGTGCTGCAACCAGTGGCGCAGCTGCAAATAATACTGGTGATTCAGGAGAAGCTGGTGTTGGGGGTGTGCCTAATCGTTTTCTTGGAATAACACCTGCTTATTTGTGGCAAACTCATCTTCAACGAGTACCATTGTCAATGGTATGAAAACTTTGTTTCATGATTGCAGATGGAAGTTTTAAGATCTTTAGTTACAAAAAAGAGACCCTTGTTTTAATTGTCATAAACTTTCTCACAAGATCATGACACATTTCTAAAATTTTTGTTAATTTGCAAATTTAGGATATGGCTGACTATCAGTTAACTCTTTCAAGCGAGATTGATCTCTTAATTATTCAAAACTTTTTATTTAAGTCAATGGATTGTTAAGTTTTTTTTTTTTTTTTTTAAAGAAGTCTAGCTAGGAAGTTCCAAGCGACAATTCGATGATCGGTATGATAGATCAATACCCATAGACGAGTAGAAGAACATAGCTTAGATTTAAGTTATAATTTGCAATAAGATTCATGAAAATAAAAAAAAATTAAATAAATCTACATTGTTAAGATGGAAAAATTTAATTTTGTCGCAAGCAATAGAAAATGACAGTCGATTCATTCCAAGCAATACAAAATTTGCAGTGGAATTCATCCTATCTTTTAGGTAGCTTCATTGAAGGTATAAACAAGGTAGAATTTGCAGTCTGGTGGAAAATATGTTTCTTAGATACTGTTATTCAACATATATAGCCCACACTGGTTTCAACTTCATACACCAATGCCTGTGGAGTTATACATTAAACCATTCGACACTTAATACACAGCATGGTCTCCAATTTGGTGTTATATATTTGTCGATTAAAATGGAGTGGATGCTGCAAATTGTTTTTAATTTGTGTGGAATTATTGGACATTCTTCAGCAATTGTTAGAAATTGGGGGTGTTGTTATGGAGTTCAAAGGTTAACATTTTATGCTTGCAGATTAGACGTGGAACGTAGATGAACTGAAGGCTGTTTTAACTTTTGTCTTATAAGCTATATATGAACATATCGGAT
The DNA here is from genome assembly GCA_025506655.1 of Gossypium rotundifolium. Classification (NCBI taxonomy): domain Eukaryota; kingdom Viridiplantae; phylum Streptophyta; class Magnoliopsida; order Malvales; family Malvaceae; genus Gossypium; species Gossypium rotundifolium. The sequence goes on from CP106726.1 coordinate 10,882,479, forward strand.
GTGACGAATATTCTTTTAGCTTTTGCATATGAAATGTTTGATTAATAAAAAGTGAGATGGAGATAGTCAAACATCAATTTCCACATTGAAATTGAATCCAAACATTAATTGGTGTATCACATGTCTTGTATTTTGTCAAGTTAAACGGTGTGAATAGAGCACCATTTTCTTCTTCTGCCTGGAAAATAATTTGGCATTATGCAATTTCCACATTCATACATAGAAAGGAAGCAAGACCAAGTCAATGTACTTTGTAATCTCGTCAATTCTAATTATTTCACTTCTTCATCCTTTAGGAGTTCAAATGAAATACAAATTTTGGGTAAATCAACTATTCATTTTATGAATAAAATTATATGCTCAAAAGGAAGTGGTGTTAATAAAAGAAGACTAACAATAGAAAACTAATAAAGCAATTTAGTCTATCATCTGCGCAATATATTACTAAAATGTATCGCATAAAATATTGAAAGAAAACTAATAAAGAATACCGAAATTTTAACAAGGTTCTGCAAATTATATTTATGATTTGCTTTAAATTGATATGTCAAATTAGGTTCTCCATCACACTTAAAAGCTTATTTTCGAGCAATTTAGATATCTTTGTTGTGTTTTATTTAGCTTTAGCTTTTATATTAATAAATGATTAGTGTGCATTTTGATGCTATTTTGAGACATGAGATGGCCAAATGGCACCCGGGGAATCTAATGAGGTGGGTGAGTGATGCAGAGAGCCCATGGTGGCTCGGAAGGAGCGAAAATGTCACCTAGAAAGAAGGTATCACATATCAAAGCATGAAAGTCATAATACCCATAACAATGTTAAAAACAAGGAAGATTGAGCCATCAACAGTGTTATCGTGACATCGGTCATAAGGTATTACGATACCCAAAACTCCTAAGGATCCCTAAGACTGTTAGGATATCGCGATACCAAACTTTGGGTATCGCTATATCATTGATGAGAGGAGACTAAAATAACCATAGGGATAATCCTTTTCCAACATGTCCCCTAACCAAAATTAGACGATCCAAGACACTTTGGTCACTATTTTTGGGTCTGTAATTTGCTAGAAAGGGCAAAAAATTGGCTGAACAGAAGGCACACTTAACATTTCATGTTTTTCAAATTTTCTCTTTATTTTTAGAGTTTTAGTTTTCTTCTCCATAACTCTAGGGTTTAATTCATGTTTTCTTTTAGTTTTTCTTGGTTCCAATAGTAGTTAGTTAAGTTATTTATCACTGTAACTAAGGTTTATTTACTTGTTTAGTACCTTCAACTCTTTATATTTTTCAGTTTAAACCTTGGTTTTAATATAAATCAATTCCTTCATCATTAAAAATCTGATTATTTTAAGTGTTTTTTTTTTTTACATTTCCTTTGGTACCATTGTAATTGTTTTCAAGCTTTTCTCATTTTTCTCATGTTTTCTAGTTATGCCTATTTACCTTATGAAAATGTCCAACATTGCTTGTGGATTAATTAATTAATCCATGTGTATGCTTTATTTATTCAAATGATTAATAGCTTATTTGATCCTTGAATTATAGTTCAAAAGTATTTTATATTTTCAAATTTTCATAAAAATAATTGTAACAAAATTTAAAAATCTTAAAAATATATAAAAATTTATATAAAAATCAATTGGTGCGAGAAAAAATAAAACAAAATAAATTTGCAAAACAATTTCTAGGCAAAACAACATGAAGTTGTTGATGTGATTGAAGGTGTCCTTCAACGGTAGAAAATAAATGATATTTAATTTGAAAATTTTAAGATTTTTAAATAATAAAATTTGCATTAGTTTAAATTTTTTTTTTTTAAAATCAACACACTCGCCCTTGTCACATGAACCTTATTAGAAGAGGTTTTCTTAGCTCAAACTTCATTATTATTATAATTTTCAGAATTAGATCAAATTAAAAGAATGTATATTGTGGTGTAAATGTCGGAAATTTTCTCATGGTTTGTTGATTAGGTTTGGCTGACTATAATAGTCTTGCTCTGACGTGAAATAAGGGCAGCAGCTAAGGTACAATTGCTCATGCTTTAAACACAAATATGTAATGCTTCATGGAATGCATTCATATGGTAGCTTCATTGCCGGTACAGACAAGCATGTTTTTTTTCCTCTCTGTTTCCCAAGTAAACGTCATCAATACAACAAATTGTTGTTAATTTGTGTGGAATAGTGCTGTAATTGCCCCGGAATTTTCTCAATGCTTGTAGATTAAGTTGGACCGAGCATGAAAGGATGAAAGAGCATGTGAAGTGAATCGACAATTAGCTGTAAAAGCTTAAAGGATAGTAAGTTATATGGTCATAGTAATAAAACATGACAGAGCTCAATGATGTAATGAATTCAAAGATTCAAGGTAATCTTTTTTCTTTTATAAGAAAAAGTAAGAGCACTTTCAGGATTCATCAATTAGTAAGGTAATTAATATTTTAGTATTCATAAATGTAGTTCAAGGATTTTCCACAAGATTGCAGATTACAAGGAGCCCCTCAAACTTAATGCTTGGGTCTTCTCTGTATATCCAATATCACCATATGTATAAACAGTAATATTTCCAATGGCATTGCAGACTAACATATTTAACATTGGATTACACTGTCAAAACATTGCAGCAACCATGAGATTAATCCAATTACAGGAATTGAGGTAGCTTCATTGACCGTACAAACTAGTTAAAATTCCAGCATTCATGTCTTTGTTTTCCCTCAAGTAAACGTAGTCAATACTGCAAATGTTGTGGAATTATTGTACATTGTGGCGCAAATGTCCGAAATTTCCTCATTGCTTGTAAATTAAGTTTGGGTGAGAGAGATGGGAGGAAGCAACAGCAAGTGTGAAGTCACTGGACAATTGATAGTCTTAGTCTTTGTCTTTTTTGTGGGGTTAAAGTATAGTCAATAGACAATTGATAGTTAAATTTGTAGCAGTCTTCTTCCTCTTTATTCTTTTGTGTGGAAAACAGTTTGGGACCAAACTTGAGGTGTTATATACGGAAGAAGACTTTGTAATCTCATGAATGTTAATTATTTTACTTCTTTGGTAAAAAAAAAAGTAATCAATTTTGTGAATGAAAATATATGGTAAAAAGGAAGTAGTTGTTGATCAATAACAACATGATGATTGTGGAAATACAAAATTCCCATATATGTGTTGAATTCTGCATAATGTAAATGTCCGCATTACATATGAATTCTGGATAGGACCAAAGTTTACGTGTTATAGTCCTTTAAACTGAGTTAATGAAAAGTAACCATTCCCATCAAAATTAGTTAATTTGAGTAATTTGAGTTTAACTCAAAGGTTAATATGTCACCAATGGGTGATGGCCTGGCGCTACCTATAAATACCATTCCTATCCTTCATCTTCCTCTACAAACATAACATGGCCTCCTATCTCTTTCTCTGCCTATTCCTCTTCTTTCCCCATCTTTATGCTTCTTCTTCTTCAGGATCTCACTCCTACTCTCAGCACGAAGCTGCTTCTCTAACCCAGTTCAAGAATTCCTTTTCCATCACTCAGATAGGCCTTGCTGCTTTTTTTTTGCGATGAATCTTATCCCAAGACAAATTCATGGAAGGAGGGTACAGATTGCTGCTCATGGGATGGGGTCACTTGTGACCACCTAAATGCCCATGTTATTGCCCTTGACTTGAGCTGCAGTTGGCTATATGGCAACTTCCCTTCCAATACCACTCTCTTCCTTCTTCCTCACCTTCAAAAACTCAACCTTGCCTACAATGATTTTAATCTTTCCAAAATTCCATCTGAGTTCGGTCAGTTTACAAGCCTACTCTACCTCAACCTTTCCAATACAGGGTTTGTAGGAGAAGTCCCATCCCAAGTCTCTCACCTGTCAAAATTGGTTTCCCTTGATCTCTCCTCTTGGACTTCTGACCTGACATTTGACAAACATGCTGTGGAGGGACTTGTTCACAACCTAACCGAGGTCAGACGTCTGTTTTTGGATGAAATCAGCATGTATTCTGTTAATGCTCACGTCTTCGTGAATCTATCCTCTTCTCTAAGGTCTCTCAGTCTTGATCATTGTGATTTGCAAGGAAAATTCCCAAAAAACATTTTTGATTTGCCAAACCTCAATTTTCTCAACTTGGGAGGCAACCAAAACCTCAATCTTGATCCTTTGAAGTTCAACCGGAGCAGCAATCTTGAACATTTGGATCTGTCGTGGATGTCCTGCTCTACAGAATTGATTGATTCAGTTGATAATCTACAGGCCTTAAAGTACTTAGATCTATCAGGAAATTCTTTCTTTCAAGGATTGTCTGTCTCAATCACAAATTTATCATCTTTGGAGCAATTGATAATTTCAAGCGCAAATTTTTTTGGAGGATTGCCGGACTCGATGGGGAATCTTGTGTCCTTGAAGTTTTTAGATCTCTCCTATTCCAACTTCTCAGGACCTATTCCAAGATCACTAGGAAATCTCTTGCAACTCACTCAATTAGATTTGTCGCAGAACCACTTGACTGGACAAATTCCAAGATCACTGGGAAACCTTTTTCAACTCACTCAATTAGATTTGTCGCAGAACCAATTGAGTGGACAAATTCCAAGATCATTGGGGAACCTATTGCAGCTCACCCTTTTAAACTTGAGGCAGAACCAATTGAGTGGACAAATTCCAAGATCATTGGGGAACCTCTTGCAACTCACTTATTTAAGCTTGCAAGGAACCAATTGAGTGGACAAATTCCTTTGTCAATTCTAAACCTAAGGCAACTTGAATACTTGGACATATTTGAAAATTCATTAGAAGGTTCCATTCCGGATGAGGTAACCGCTTTCCTAATCTAATATCTTTAAGCTTAGGTAACAATTTACTCAATGGAACACTTCCGTCATGGTTGTATACTGCTCCCTCCTTAAAGCAAATAGATCTCTTTCAAAATCAATTCAGTGGGCATATCAAAGAATTCCAATCCAAATCACTAGAATCGATAATCTTAGTGAATAATAAACTCCAAGGTCCTCTTCCATCTTCAATATCCCAACTTCTCAATCTTACCCGACTCAGCTTATCCTCAAATAATCTTAGTGGTGTCATAGAGTTGAGCATGTTCTCAAACCTTCCAAATCTCCAATATCTTGACCTTTCATATAACAGCCTATCCTTAACATCTAATCTTACTTCTGGTGTCATTCATATATTGTCTAATCTTACAGACTTAATGTTGTCATCTTGCAATCTTGGTGAATTCCCCCAATTTTTGAAAGGGCTTAAAAGTTTGGAAAGGTTAGATCTCTCTTACAACAGAATTGAAGGAAAGGTTCTACAGTGGATGCAAGAGGTGGGGAATGACTTTTTGATTTACTTAAACGTATCTCACAACTCTTTGACAGAAGTTGAGCAATTTCCATGGAAGAATATTGAAGTTCTTGACTTGAGCTCCAATTTGATCCGTGGAAATCTTCCAATTCCAGCTTCGACGATCAATGTCTTTCTAATCTCAAATAATAGTTTCAATGGAGAGGTGTCTTCTTTAATCTGCAATGTCACTTTTCTTCAAATTCTTGATTTGTCCCACAATAACTTGAGTGGAACAATTCAAGAATGTTTTGGAAATTTGAGCTCTGACCTTGAATTCTTGAATCAAGAAAACAAGTTTTATGGGACGATTCCTCCAACATTTGCAAAGGGATGCCAACTGAGTAATTTCAACTTAAATGGAAATCTGTTAGAAGGGCCTTTGACACCATCCATCCTTAATTGTAAAGGTCTGGAAGTGCTAGATCTTGGTAACAACAAGATCAATGATACATTTCCTCATTGGTTGGGAAGTCTTCCACAGCTACAAGTTCTTGTATTGAAGTCAAATCATATGCATGGTTCCTTGTGTGTCAATAGCTCCAAGTCTAGCCCTTTTTTCTCTAAAATCCAAATTTTTGATCTCTCAAGTAATTATTTTTCTGGACCCCTACCAGTGAGATACATCAACAACTTCAAGGCTATCATAAATCAAGAGAAGATTGATAGTACAGTGTCGTACATGGGGGTGTATGCTAGTGCAGGTAATGGCTTCTATACCTATTCCATTATTGGAATTGTTATGAAAGGACAATATATGGAATTGGTGAAAATTTTCACCATGTGGATGATCATTGATCTATCAAACAATCAGTTTGAAGGGGAGATTCCAAAGGTTATTGGGAAGCTTAACTTACTGAAAGGGCTCAACCTTTCTCATAATAACCTTAATGGTGGTATCCCCACCTCAATAGGGAATTTGACAAGTCTTGAATGGTTGGACCTATCATCAAACAGGTTGTCTGGGACGATTCCAAATAGATTGGCAGATCTGCCATTTCTTTCGTCCTTAAATGTTTCTGAAAATCAACTCCATGGTCGGATTCCTCACGGCAAGCAATTCAACACATTTGGAAATGATTCATATGAAGGAAATAAGGGGCTATGTGGGTTTCCCGTGTCGAAAGGTTGCAACATCTTTGAGCCAGCACCTCCAAATGTGCTTGAAAAAGATGGGTCAAAATCAAACATTGCTTTTGGTTGGAAAGTGGTGTTGATAGGTTATGGATGCGAGTAGTGTTCGGAATGTACATGGGATATGTTGTTTTCCAAACCGGTGTTTAAATGGTTTGTGAATTTGGTTGAAAACCAACATGAGAATAGGCGAAGAAGAAAGTCAAAGAAAGGCAATCGCAGCAATAGATTAAGAAGGATCTAATTACTGCAAATGATGTTCAAGAATTAGTGTTGTATTTTCATAATTTCTTGTTCTGTAAACCGTTTTGCCTATGGTGAAGTGTTGCATCGGTGTTTGTCTATCTTTATGATTGTACCAATTCTTCTGTCTTTCATTGCATTTCGTACTATCTGTAATGGTTTGTTTGAGTGTAACATTTTGTATGGTGGTGTTGCTTATGTCTTCTTTCATGACTTTGAATTTAGTCTCGATAATCTTTGGTATTGCTCACTAAAAAAGAAAGGAGAACAAAATGTCTCAATGATCTCTGTTGCATTTTCATAATATTTTTTACAAGTTAGCAGTAAGAGGTTGGGTTATATAGAGAAAGTAATAATGTACAGCAGAGTCTAAGTAATGAAGTAATAATATTTAATGCCAAATTTTTTATACAAAATTTCGTCTAAAGATAGTTTTGTCACATATTTAATGCCAACCCATTAAAGTTTTGTGGAAAATATGCTTCTTGGATACAATTGTTCAACACATACATCCCTTAGATTTTATGCAATAAAATAAATGAATAAAGGTATGAAAGTGCTAGATTTTGGGGATTTATTGAGTTAGCGTCACCTTTCAAATAAGTTTTAAATTAGTTGAGTAATTCTCGAAAACTTTTTATAAATAATTTTGTCATTTAAAATCATATGCAGGGCAAAGTTAAAATAATTAGTTGAGCAATTCTCAAAACTTTTTATAAATAATTTTGTCATTTAAAATCATATCTGAAGCAAAGTTAAAATAATTTTTAAGGAGGTCGAATGAAATTTTAATTTTTATAATTTATATTTTTATAATTTTTAAATGATTAATTTAAATTTTTATAATTTTATGGGGAGTTAAAAGTACAATTTTAATTTTACTTATAATTTATTTATTCATATTTATCATTTTCCATTTTTTAGAAAATTATTTTATTTAATTTTTATTATTTATTATTTTTCAATTTTTTGTCTGCATATAAATAAATAATTGGACTCTACAGTTCTCTCCACAACCCTTATCACCATCTTTTTCATTCCCAAATTAACTAACACCCAGTTTCATAGATTTTCTATACTACCCCAACATTATTCTCTCCAGGTATTACCATAATTTTCCCTTCAATTATGTTTTCTTTTCTCTGTTTGTTTCTCGAGAAAATTACCCAACTTTTTTCTTTTTTTGAAAATCTACGTGAGCTTAAAAGTGAGTATCTTCTATCTAGATTTCCAATCTTTGATAGATTTATTATAGTTATGTTTTTCTATTTTTCAATCATTTTTTGTTAATTTTGCGTGGAATTGGTTAGATTGGATCTGCTTGGGGGGTTGAATTGGCCTTTTTAATATGTTTGATTTGATGGGTATATGATTTTGAACTGTTTCTTTTATTAGAAAATTCTGTTTACACATCCTTTTAACAAAAACAATGTCTGGTGTAATCATAGATTCTTGATATTAATGGGTGTAACACAGCCTGGTGATTTTTGGTCAACCACTGTAATTTTTTATCTTTCTTTTTTCTTTGTTCTTTTTTGGGTTTTTTCTGTTTGGCATTTCATCATTCATCTGTTATGCATTGCCTTCTTGTTTTCAGTTATTATCCAATGCATGAAAAATGAACACAAGGGAATCATTATCATATATATACACATATATATATATATATATATATATATATATATATGTACAAAGATCAGGGAGAACATCATGGAATGCATCTAAGACTGTTAGGACAAAAAAGAATTGGGATCTTGGTTTCATTTATTAAACCGATATTGATTTGATTTTGAGGATTTTTTTTTTCCTTCCTTTTTTGAGAATTCAGATTCTTACATTTTGAGCTTCAGTCAGCAGAATCAGGAAATGGTTAAAAGGTTAATCGTGTATATTCATCCTGAGACAGATTATTGAAAAGAATGTCGTGAATGGGATTTTCTAACCCTTGTTGTGTTTTGTAGGTATGGAGTGTTTTGATGTGTGGAAGATATCATGTTGCAGTGCGTAGCTGGTGTGAAGCATTTATTTGCTTCTGTACTGCAATGTTGTGATATTGATTTGTACAAACAATCTAGAGGTCTTAATAATCCTGCACTTCTTGCACGAGAGACTGTGTGTATGTTATTCTTTTCTTTTCGTTTTTTCTTAAATTGTTAAGCTTTTGAACGAATTAATGTCTTATTTGAGCTTTCCCTTATTTCGCACCTTGATGCAGTTAGTGTAAGTGAAATAGAAGCTCTTTACGAGCTCTTCAAGAAGATAAGTAGCGCGGTGATAGATGACGGGCTGATTAACAAGGTATTTTTCTAGGTTAAATCCTTCTATTAGCCCCTATTGTGGATCTAGTCCGTATATTTTAATTTGATCAATTTTAGTCCTTATACTTTTCAAATTGGTCAATTTAACTTCTTGTACTTTTTGAATTTTAAACTTTTAGTCCCAACCCAAACAGTAATTGTTAAATCTGTTTGGTTAAATTCAGTCACTAGCTTTATACTACGCTACAGGTGTAGATTTAGTTCATATTCTGCAACTAAATCATTTAAAGTCTCTATACTTTTTTGAATTTTGAAATTTAGATCTTGACATAAATGAGACTTTTTATTAAACCGATGCTTTTTGGTTATAGTTGACAAGTTTTGGAACTCGATGATCACTCGAAATGTTTTTTTGTATCTGAGTTTTATTTTATGTTACCATTTGGCAGGAGGAGTTTCAATTGGCATTATTCAAAACAAACAAAAAGGAGAGCTTGTTTGCAGATCGGGTATTTCTTAATCTAATGTTAACTGATATTGTTTTTGTTTCCGTCCTCGATAAAATAATGCTCGATGGAAGGATTGACAAGGAAGAGTGGAGAAGCCTTGTTTTACGACATCCGTCCCTTCTGAAAAACATGACCCTGCAATACCGCAAGTAAGTTCGAACATTCCCGATAAACACTTTGGTTCATCCCATGTCTGCTCTCACCGTCAACGATTTTTGTTCTATATCCTTGAAACAGGGACATCACAACAACATTCCCGAGCTTCGTTTTTATTCACAAGTTGATGATACCTGAATGCAACTGGATTCAAAGCTTGTTCCTATCCGTGAAGGTTTCAACTCAAAATGGCGAAAAGAGTGAGTTCCTATGATGTTGTTTTGGTTCCTTGGTTTAAAATTTATCTTTCTTATGCGTGTTCATATTCAACTGTTGAACATTCTTGTTTTTCGTCAATTGGCCGTCTGCTGTTCGAGTCTATATTGTAAATTATTGTGTACATTATGCTGCAAATGACTGAAATTTCCTTATTGCTTGTCGATTAAGTGAGAGGAAGTATTGGGAATCTTTGAAATTGAATGAATTGATGTGAAATTGAGGGAGCAGTAAACACGTTGGAGACAAATTTTAAGTTCTTCAGACAAAATGAAAAGCCCAATAACAATGTTGAAGGCAAATATTAAGTGGTGTTGATAGGTTATGGATGCGGGTAGTGTTTGGAATGGGCATGGGATATGTTGTTTTCAAACCGGTCAGCGAAATGGTTGGTCAAATTGGTTGAAGACCAACATGAGAAGAGGCGAAGAAGAAACTCAAAGAATAGCAATCGCATCAATGGACGAAGAAGAATGTAGTTGGTGCAAATGATGTTCAAGCATTTTTGTTGTGTCTTCATAATTTCTTGTTTTGTAGTCTGTCAGAATGTTTTGCCTATGGTGAAAAGTTGCAGTGATATGGGTCTTTTTTTATGATTATACCAATTCCTCTATATTTCATTGCATTTCGTACTATTGTTAAGGGTTTATTTTGAGTGTAACATTTTGTATGGTGCAACTATGTATGTCTTCTTTCTTGAATAATTCAACCTTCCTTTGTGTATTCTTAATTTTGTGCCAAACCTATATATCTACTAACAAATCTAAGAGTAATATTTACAATAGCATTGCAGACTAACATATTTAACATTCAATTACACTGTCAAAAGATTTCAGCAAGCATGAGTTTAATCCAATTACAGGAATTGATATCCTAAATGGCTTTTAGGTACGTAGCTTCATTGATGGTACAAACTAGTTAAAATTTGCAGCATTCATGTTTTTCTTTTCCCTCGAGTAAACGTAGTCAACACAGCAAATGGTGTGGAAGTATTGTACATTGTGGCGCAAATGTCCAAAATTTCCACATTGCTTGTAAATTAAGATTGGGTGAGAGAGAGAGGAGGAAACAACAGCAAGTGTGAAGTCAATAGACAATTGATAGTCTTAGTCTTTTTTTATAGTTAAAGTATAGCCAATAGATAATTGATAGTCTTAGTCTTTTTTATCGAGTAAAGTATAGCCAAGAAGACTTTGTAATCTCATACTTCTTTGGTAAAAAAAGGAACCAATTTTATGAATGAAAATATATGGTAAAAGGAAGTAGTTAGTTATTGATCAATAACAACATGATGATTGTGGAAATACAAATATTCCCATATATGTGTTGAATTCTGCATAACGTAAATGTCCGCATTACACATGAATTCTGGATAGGACCAAACTTTACGTGTTATAGTTAATGAAAAGTAACTATTCCCATCAAAATTAGTTAATACTCTTAATTTATAACAAAGGAAAGAGTAATTTGAGTTTAACTCAAAGGTTAATATGTCACCATTCCTATCCTTCATCTTCCTCTACAAGCATAACATGGCCTCTTATCTCTTTCTCTGCCTTTTCCTCTTCTTTCCCCATCTTTATGCTTCTTCTTCAGTATCTCACTCCTGCTTTTCACTAATCCAGTTCAAGAACTCCTTTTCCATAACAGAGGATGCTTCTTTGTTTTATGATGAATCTTATCCCAAGACAAATTCATGGAAGGAGGGTACAGATTGCTGCTCATGGGATGGGGTCACTTGTGACCACCTAAATGCTCATGTTATTGCCCTTGACTTGACCTGCAGTTGGCTATATGGCAACTTCCCTTCCAACACCACTCTCTTGCTTCTTCCTCACCTTCAAAAACTCAACCTTGCCTACAATGATTTTAATCTTTCCAAAATTCCATCTGAGTTTGGTCGATTTACAAGCCTATTCTACCTCAACCTTTCTTACGCAGAATTTTCTGGAAAGGTCCCATCCCAAGTCTCCCACCTGTCAAAATTGGTTTCACTTGATCTCTCCTCTTGGATTTCTGACCTAACATTTGACAAACATGCTGTGGAGGGACTTGTTCACAACCTAACCGAGGTCAGACATCTGTTTTTGGATGGAATCAACATGTCTTCTATTAATCTCATGTCTTCATGAATCTATCCTCTTCTCTAAAGTCTCTCAATCTTGTTGGTTGTGATTTGCAAGGAAAATTCCAAAAAAAAATTTTTGATTTGCCAAACCTCTTACAACTCACTCATTTAGACTTGTGGCAGAACCAATTGAGTGGACAAATTCCTTTGTCAATTCTAAACCTAAAGCAACTTGAATACTTGGACATATCTGAAAATTCATTAGAAGGTTCCATTCCAGATGAGGTAACCGCTTTTCCTAATCTAATATATTTATCGTTATATAACAATTTACTCAATGGAACACTTCCATCATGGTTGTATACTGCTCCCTCCTTAAAGCAAATAGATCTCTTTCAAAATAAATTCAGTGGGCATATCAAAGAATTCCAATCCAAATCACTAGAATTGATAAGGTTAGAGAATAATAAACTCCAAGGTCCTCTTCCATCTTCAATATTCCAACTTCTCAATCTTACCGACCTCAGCTTATCCTCAAATAATCTTAGTGGTGTCATAGAGTTGAGCATGTTCTCAAACCTTCCAAATCTCCAAATTCTTGACCTTTCATATAACAGCCTATCCCTAACATCTAATCTTACTTCTAATGCCATTCATATATTGCCTAATCTTAAAAACTTAATTTTGTCATCTTGCAACTTGGTGAATTCCCCCAATTTTTAAAAGGGCTTAAAAGTTTGGAAACTTTAGACCTCTCTTGCAATAGAGTTGAAGGTAAGATTCCACAGTGGAGGCAAGAGGTGGGGAATGACTCTTTGCGGTATTTAAATCTATCGCATAACTATTTGATGAAGTTGAGCAATTTCCATGGAAGAATATTGAAGTTCTTGACTTAAGCTCCAATTTGATTCGTGGAAATCTTTGATTCCAACTTGACGATCAATGTCTTTTCGATCTCAAATAATAGTTTCAATGGAGAGGTCTCTTCTTCAATCGCAATGTCACTTCTCTTCAAATTTTGATTTGTCCCACAATAACTTGAGTGGAACAATTCCGCAATGTTTGGGAAATTTGAGCAATGACTTTGAATTCTTGAATCAAGAAGAACAAGTTTTATGGGACTATTCCTCCAACATTTGCAGAGGGATGCCAATTGAGTAATTTCAACTTAAATGGAAATCGTTAGAAGGGCCTTTGACGCCATCCATCCTTAATTGTAAAGGTTTGGAAGTGCTAGATCTTGCTAACAACAGGATCAATGATACATTTCCTCATTGGTTGGGAAGTCTTCCACACTACAAGTTCTTGTATTGAAGCCAAATCATATGCATGGTTCCTTGTGTGTAAATAGCTCCAAGTCTAGCCCTTTTTCTCTAAAATCCAAATTTTTGATCTCTTAAGTAATTATTTTTCGGATCCCTACCGGTGAGATACATCAATGACTTCAAGGCTATCATAAATCTCACTAAAGATGCAAGTACGACAACGCACGTGGGTGTGCAAAATGTTAATGGTAGTGGTGGCTTCTATACCTATTCCATTGGAATTGTTTTGAAAGGACAAGATAGGAATTGGTGAAAATTTTCAACTTGTGGATGATCATTGATCTATCAAACAATCGGTTTGAAGGGAGATTCCAAAGGTTATTGGGAAGCTTAACTTCCGAAAGGGCTCAACCTTTCTCGTAATAACCTTAATGGTGGTATGTCCAACTCAATAGGAATTTGACAAGTCTTGAATGGTTGGACCTATCTTCAAACAAAGTTGTTTGGGACGATTCCAAAGAGATTGGCGATCGATCGCCATTTCTTTCGACTTAAATGTTTCGAAAATCAACTCCATGGTCGATTCCTCAAGGCAAACAATTCAACACATTTGGAAATGATTCATATGAAGGAAATAAGGGACTATGTGGGTTTCCGGTCTCGAAGGTTGCAACCTCATTGAGCCAAGACCTCCAAATGTGCTTGAAAAGATGGCTCAAAATTAAACATTGCTTTTGGTTGGAAAGTGGTGTTGATAGGTTATGGATGCGGAATAGTGTTGGAATGTCGGTGGGATATGTTGTTTTCCAAACTGGTAAGCCCAAATGGTTAGTGAATTTGGTTGAAAACCAATAAGAGAAGAGGCGAAAAGAAAGTCAAAGAAAGGCAATCGCAACAATAGACGAAGGATCTAATTCTCGCAAATGATGTTCAAGAATTAGTGTTGTAATTTCATAATTTCTTGTTCGTAGACCGTTTTGCCTATGGTGAAGGGTTGCATCGGATTCTGTCTGTCTTTATTATTGTACCAATTCCTCTGTCTTTCATTGCATTTCATACTATCTGTAATGGTTTGTTTGAGTGTAACATTTTGTATGGTGGTGTTGTTTATGTCTTCTTTCATGGCTTTCAATTTAGCCTAGATTATCTTTGCTACTGCTCACTAAAGGAGAAATTAAGGAGAACAAAATGTGTGAATGATCTGTGTTGTATTTTCATAATGTTTTTACAAGTTGGTAAAACAATGTTAAAACGCATTATGGTAAAGCTACTTAAATCTATTAGCTCCATCAATCAATCAAGGTTCGGTTTCTTTTTTGAATTATATTTCAACTTTTCTTTCTTCTTGACCTATTTGGATGTTGAGAAAACTAATTTTATTTATTAATTAATTAATTTTAAATTATGGCAGGGAGGGTTTTTGAGAAGGATTGGCTAAGGGTATCAAGGGGAAGAGTCGCGGTACGAAGGATTAATTTTAAAGAAATTACTTACTAACTATTTTCGTGAGCTCAGCTGTTGATACGGTCCCATTGTACATTTGAAACTAGTTTGTACATCATGATCTAAAGATTAAAAGACTTCTCAATCTAAGGTTAAAACCGACTCTTCCCCTTGATACCCTTAGCTAATCCTTCTCAAAAACCTCCTGCCATAATTTAAAATTAATTAATTAATAAATAAAATTAGTTTTCTCAACATCCAAACAGGTCATGAAAGAAAAATTTGAAATATAATTCAAAACCAACCTTGATTGATTGATGGAGGTAATAGATTTAAGTAGCTTTACCATAAGCGCTTTTACAGAATGATGTAATGAATTGAAACATGGAACAATGCAGACTGTAAAAGGGTGCATATAGCTTGCTTTAATTGGTGGATGTAATGTCCTTATTTCCTTTAGTTAAGCTTATTAATTGAAATGGTGATTCAAAGATGTATGACTTTCTAGCTAGCAGTCTTCTTGCTCATCTCATTGCCAAACCTATATATAATGGGTGGTTTCTCTGCAAAATTGGATTGTTTGTGGTTGAGGACACTTAAACACACACTTAGTTTATATAAATTCTAATTCATATCCTTGTTTGATTAAAATTCCTTAATTAATTAAGTCAAACATCAATTTCCACATTGAAATTGAATCTAAGCATCACATGTCTTGTTAATTTGTGTGATTGTTATGTTTTTGGTGGATCACATGTCTTGTTAATTTTTATATTTTCAAATTTTCATAAAAATCTTGCAAGGGATTCAATCTCTCTAGTAACCATGAATCTTATTTTCACCCTCCTGTGATGGGTAGTATCGAAAGTAGTGGGCACTCCCCCTTGTCGCTTGAACCTTATTAGAAGAGGTTTTCTTAGCTCGAACTTCATTTTTATTATAGTTTTGGGACTATTAAACATCACTTGTACACATGGGATAAGCTGAGTTATTAGCTCAATCATCCCCTAAACCTATCAAAACATAAACAACTAAGTTCATTTTCAACCAAACTAAATTATATTGCAACTAAAACAGAAAATATGTTACTGCAGCATGCATACAAGCTGTTTGCACTCAACAAATTCATCATAGTAGTACGCACTTTAACAAAAATATAACAGCAGCATGTTTTTTTTTCTCTCTATTTCTCAAGTAAACGTAATCAGTACTACAAATTGTTGCTATTTTGTGTGGAGTTGTGCTTTAAACACAAATATACTTCATGGAATGCATTCATATGGTAGCTTCATTGACGGTACAGCCAAGCATGTTTTTTTTCCTCTCTGTTTCCCAAGTAAACGTAATCAATACAACAAATTGTTGTTATTTATGCGTTGAAGCACATTATCCTGAAAGTAAGAGCACTTTCAGGATTCATCAATTAGTAAGGTAATTAATATTTTAGTATTCATAAATGTAGTTCAAGGATTTACCACAAGATTGCAGAGTACTAGGACCCCCTCAAACTTCATGCTTGGGTCTTCTCTGTACATCCAATATCACCATATGTATAAACAGTAATATTTACAATGGCATTGCAGGGTAACATATTTAACATTCGATTACACTGTCAAAACATTGCAGCAACCATGAGATTAATCCAATTACAGGAATTGAGGTAGCTTCATTGACCCTACAAACTAGTTAAAATTTGCAGCATTCATGTCTTTGTTTTCCCTCAAGTAAACGTAGTCAATACTGCAAATGGTGTGGAATTATTGTACATTGTGCCACAAATGTCCGAAATTTCCTCATTGCTTGTAAATTAAGTTTGGGTGAGAGAGATGGGAGGAAGCAACAGCAAGTGTGAAGTCAATAGACAATTGATAGTCTTAGTCTTTGTCTTTTTTTGTGGGGTTAAAGTATAGTCAATAGACAATTGATAGTTAAATTTGTAGCAGTCTTCTTCCTCTTTATTCGTTTGTGTGGAAGATAACTTGGGACCAAACTTGAGGTGTTATAAGGAAGAAGACTTTGTAATCTCATACTTCTTTGGTAAAAAAGAAATCAATTTTATGAAAGGAAAATTTTATATGGTAAAAGGAAGTAGTTAGTTGTTGATCACCAACAACATGATGACTGTGGAAATACAAAAATTCCATATATGTGTTGAGTTTTGCATAATGTAAATGTCCCGCATTGCATATGAATTCTGCAATAGGACCAAACATTACGTGTTATAGTCTTTTAAACTGAGTTAATGAAAAGTAACCATCCCATCAAAATTAGTCATACTCTTAATTACTAACAATATTCGTTGAATTTATATTCTATGCTTGAATTTAAATATAAACTAGGAGAAATTTTATTGAGTCACATAGCACTCGTCAAAGTGAGAATTTAATAAGACATTTGCAGACTCTTGTGTAATTTGCAACGCGCTAGCTGTAATTTGTATTCTATGCAACGCTGGAAAGCAAAATGAATTTAAAGGGACCAAAGATGAAATTTAACCAAAAGTGAAACACTAGAAGGAGGGCTTGAACATTCGACCTTGTGGTTAACAGCCTAGCCAACTGAGCCATTCCAGCTTCGAGATAAATTTAGTTATTGTTATGTGTACAGAACACATTTTTGGGGAAATATGGTGTTAGGGGCTCATTTTAAATTTTTTAAAAATTTAATTAATTGTTGGTGTAGCATATTATTTTGCTAAAAAAAGAAAGATAGCATCCAATTTTAAGAATGAAAATATATGGTAAAGTGGTTGTTGATGATTGTGGAAAATACAAAATTTTGAAAATCTAATATCCATGTAAAAGGAAAAAGAGTGTAACACTAATGTTGTGGTATTATTTGTTGCCTATAAATACCATTCCTATCCTTCATCTTCCTCTACTAACATAACATGGCCTCCTATCTCTTTCTTTGCCTATTCCTCTTCTTTCCCCATCTTTATGCTTCTTCTTCAGGATCTCACCCATGCTCTCGCCACGAAGCGCCTTCTCTAATCCACTTCAAGAATTCCATGTAGAAATAATAATATTCACTCCAATTTAATTTAGAAGCAACTTTGAGTAAAGACTTGGGAAATTGAATTAGCAATGTTGTTTTTTCTCCTATTTCTTGTTTGAATTTAAAGCAATACAAAATTTTGTCGCAAGCAATAGAAAATGACAGTCAATTCATTCCAAGCAATACAAAATTTGCAGTGGAATTCATCCTATCTTTTAGGTAGCTTCATTGAGGGTATAAACAAGCTAGAATTTGCAGTCTGGTGGAAAATATGCTTCTTAGATACTGTTATTCAACATATATAGGCCACACTGGTTTCAACTTTATACACCAATGCCTGTGGAATTATACATTAAACCATTCGACACTTAATGCACACAATTTGTAAGCATGGTCTCCAATTTGGTGTTATATATTTGTCGATTAAAAATGGAGTGGATGCTGCAAATTGTTTTTAATTTGTGTGGAATTATTGGACATTCTTCTGCAGTTGTTAGAAATTGGTGGTGTTGCTATGGAGTTCAAAGTGTCGAAACCATTTTTGAAAAAAGCTGAGGTCGACTTGGAATTTAGAAAATGAAAATAAAACGAGAGTCGCCACCAATCCATTTTTGTTTAGGTGTGATTGGATCACCTTAAAATGTGTTTTTTTTAAAATAATAATTTTGGCCTGCGTAATTCAAGAAAGTGGGTTCGAGTGCATTACGCATTGAGGAAGGATTAACACCCTCATAACGCCCAAAATTGGTACCTAATTGATAAAATCATGTCCTAATGTTGAAATTTTGAAAAGATTTGAAAATACGATCCTCTTCTATTTTTTTAAACTTGAACAAATCGAGATGGATGATAAGACCTGTCATTTTGAAGAGATAAAGTATCATATCCAAGAAGTTAGGTGCGACACTTTGGGCTTCCAAACTGAGCTTGCCTTTTAATTTTAAAACTTAATTTTAAGTTTGAGGAGGATATTCCGTTATTCGTCAAATGAGAAACCGGAACTCAGTAAATTAGGGCTCGATTTCTCGAAATTCTAAATACAGAATATTGCCTTATCTAAAAATCTTTATCTCGAGAAAACAAAATGTCACATCCGGTGAGTTAGGACACGACAATTTTGAATTCTCAAGAATAGATTTTATTTGACTTTATGCATTGATTTTAAAAGAAAATAATAAGTTTTTAGACTCGATGAGAAAAATCGAACCCAGTAAGTTAAAGTATGATTTTTCTTTTGAATCTTAGAACGCTGAGTATTTGCTCATTTCAAAAATTGAATAAAATGTTACACGATTTCGATGTGATGTAAAACAATTATAACGCTGATACGCATTAAATAATAGATGCGATAGTATGAACGATATTAATAAAGGCAAAAATTAATTAAAACTGGTAACCAGTAAAACTGAAACTAAGTAAAAAACAATAATACCAATACGTAAACAAATGGTATATAAGAAGACCAAATAATAATAATAATATCAATAATAATAAAATAATAAAGTTTTTAAAAAATTATAAAAGGGTATAAAGAAAAAAGAATAAATTAATAACCATATTAATAATAAAATAACAGATAATCTATATTAATAACAAAATAACAGATAATCTAATGTTAGAAATCATGAAAGAAGAGGAATAAATAAATAATAATAATATATAATAAGACAAAATATATTTAAAACAATTAATAATTTAAAACAATTAACGTATACAAACAGGCATAGCCGTGGGTGGCTCCGCCCATTAAAATGTAAAATTGCTTAAAAGACTCTTAGAAATTTTAAAATTTTAAATTAATAAAAGTAAAATTATACTTTGACTCCCATAAAATTATAAAATTCAATTTAATCCTTTACAAATTATAAAGATATAAACTATAAAAAATAAAATTTTATCCAGTCTCCTTAAAAATTGTTTGCTTCGCCCTTGTATACAAAGAATCTTTTAAAAGGAATAATATGTAATACTATATAAAATAAACAATATAGACAAATTTATAATGAGTAAAATATATAAAACAGTTTGCTATTATAGGGTCAAGGATCGAATTGAAAAAGAGTAATAAAAAGGGTATAAATCAAAAAGTTACAAAAGAGACACCTGTGACTAAATCGAACACGCATGTGGAAGCAGGGAGGTAAAGAGAAAATATCCTCGCATCGATGCGTGATGTACCATTCGGGGATCGAGTGAAATGATGTGAAATTTGGGGTCAAATCATGAAATATGGAAAATGGAAAAGAACTTAATCGAATAGTGGGGAAGGAAGGAGGGACCATTTGCGAAAACTTCTCTTTCGAGCAAAAACACGCGACCAGTGTATGGGTCGGGTCGACGTATGCTGGTCTCCTCCCCTTGAAACGGCACCGTTCGAAGGGCCAAACAAAATTTTTTAAATTCATTTTACACCCTACTCTCAAAAAAAAAAAAGCTTCAAAATCCTCTGTTTCACTGGATGAACCTGAATCCGGTGAGGGACCGCCACAGTCTGATGGTCGGAAAAGGTAAAATCTTGCCTTTTTTCTTTTTCTTTTAAAAAATATATCTATATGTATATGTATATGTATTTGTGTTGAATAAATAAATAAAAAAGATTGAAACAAATGAAAGAGTAGAGAATAAAATCACCTCGTTTTTCTTTTAATGCTCAATCTCTACTCTTTTTAGTGTTTAACACTCTTATTGCTATTGTATTGATTTACATTTATGTGATATTGATTCAAAAAAAAGCCCCTTTTACAATTGATGCTAGATGGCTTATATAGCCATTTCCTTTTACTTTCTGTCTTTTCCTTTTAATGTTTGCAGTACTGCAGTGCAGGTGGCGATGTGACCTGGGCGGTGGCAGCAGAGACCCGACATGGGCGGTGGAGGAAGACCCTAAGGGTTTGCTGTTTTCTGTTTTTTATTTGGGCATTGGGCTAGTTAGGTTTTGGGCTAGGGTAATTTGCATTGGGTCTTGTAATTGGGCTTGGTTTTTTCTTGGTTTGTTGGGTATGGGTCTGTCTGATGTTTGGTTTTAATTTTTAGTTTAGTTTAGTTTTAGTTGGTTGGGCTCTGGGCAGAATTAGCCCGTAACACAAAGGTTAACATTTTATGCTTGCAGATTAGACGTGGAATGTAGATGAGCTGAAGGCTGTTTACACTTTTGTCGTATAAGCTATTTATGAACATATGGGATGTGACGAATATTGTTTTAGCTTTTGCATATGAAATGTTTGATTAATAAAAAGTGAGATGAAGATAGTCAAACTTCAATTTCCACATTGAAATTGAATCCAAACATTAATTGGTGGATCACATGTCTTGTATTTTGTCAAGTTAAACGGTGTGAATAGAGCACCATTTTCTTCTTCTGCCTGGAAAATAATTTAGATATCTTTCTTGTGTTTTTATTTAGTTTTACCTCTTTATATTAATAAATGATTAGTGTGCATTTTGATGCTATTTTGAGACCTGAGATGGCCAAATGGCACCCGGAGAATCTAATGAGGTTGGTGAGTGATGTAGAGAGCCCATGGTGGCATGTACAAAGATCAGGAGAACATCATGGAATGCATCTAAGACTGTTAGGACAAAAAGAATTGGGATCTTGGTTTCATTTATTAAACCGATATTGATTTGATTTTGAGGATTTTTTTCCTTCCTTTTTGAGAATTCAGATTCTTACATTTTGAGCTTCAATCAGCAGAATCAGGAATGGTTAAAAGGTTTATCGTGTATATTCATCCTGAGACAGATTATTGAAAAGAATGTTGTGAATGGGATTTTTTTTCTATCCCTGGTTGTGTTTTGTAGGTATGGAGTGTTTTGATGTGTGGAAGATATCATGTTGCAGTGCGTAGCTGGTGTGAAGCATTTATTTGCTTCTGTACTGCAATGTTGTGATATTGATTTGTACAAACAATCTAGAGGTCTCAATAATCCTGCACTTCTTGCACGAGAGACTGTGTGTATGTTATTCTTTTCTTTTCGTTTTTTTCTTAAATTGTTAAGCTTTTGAATGAAATAATGTCTTATTCGAGCTTTCCCTTATTTCGCACCTTGATGCAGTTAGTGTAAGTGAAATAGAAGCTCTTTACGAGCTCTTCAAGAAGATAAGTAGCGCGGTGATAGATGACAGGCTGATTAACAAGGTATTTTTCTAGGTTAAATCCTTCTATTAGTCCTTATTGTGGATCTAGTTCAGATATTTTAATTTGATCAATTTTAGTCCTTATACTTTTCAAATTGGTCAATTTAACTTCTTGTACTTTTGAATTTTAAACTTTTAGTCCTAACCCAAACAGTAATTGTTAAATCTGTTTGGTTAAATTCAGTCACTAGCTTTATACTACGCTACAGGTGTAGATTTAGTTCATATTCTGCAACTAAATCATTTAAAGTCTCTATACTTTTTGAATTTTGAAATTTCGATCTTGACATAAATGAGACTTTTATTAAACCGATGCTTTTGGTTATATTTGACAAGTTTTGGAACTCGATGATCGCTCGAAATGTTTTTTGTATCTGAGTTTTATTTTATGTTACCATTTGGCAGGAGGAGTTTCAATTGGCATTATTCAAAACAATCAAAAAGGAGAGCTGGTTTGCAGATTGGGTATTTCTTAATCTAATGTTAACTGATATTGTTTTTGTTTCCGTCCTCGATAAAATAATGCTCGATGGAAGGATTGACAAGGAAGAGTGGAGAAGCCTTGTTTTACGACATCCGTCCCTTCTGAAAAACATGACCCTGCAATACCGCAAGTAAGTTCCGAACATTCCCCGATAAACACTTTGGTTTCATCCCATGTCTGCTCTCACCGTCAACGATTTTTGTTCTATATCCTCGAAACAGGGACATCACAACAACATTCCCGAGCTTCGTTTTTTATTCACAAGTTGATGATACCTGAATGCAACTGGATTCAAAGCTTGTTCCTATCCGTGGAGGTTTCAAATCAAAATGGCCAAAAGAGTGAGTTCCTATGATGTTGTTTTGGTTCATTGGTTTAAAATTTATCTTTCTTATGCGTGTTCATATTCAACTGTTGAACATTCTTGTTTTTCGTCAATTGGCCGTCTGCTGTTCGAGTCTATATTGTAAATTATTGTGTACATTATGCTGCAAATGACTGAAATTTCCTTATTGCTTGTCGATTAAGTGAGAGGAAGTATTGGGAATCTTTGAAATTGAATGAATTGATGTGAAATTGAGGGAGCAGTAAACACGTTGGAGACAAATTTTAAGTTCTTCAGACAAAATGAAAAGCCCAATAACAATGTTGCAGATAAATATTAAGTGGTGTTGATAGGTTATGGATGCGGGGTAGTGTTTGGAATGGGCATGGGATATGTTGTTTTCAAACCGGTCAGCGAAATGGTTGGTCAAATTGGTTGAAGACCAACATGAGAAGAGGCGAAGAAGAAACTCAAAGAATAGCAATCGCATCAATGGACGAAGAAGAATGTAGTTGGTGCAAATGATGTTCAAGCATTTTTGTTGTGTCTTCATAATTTCTTGTTTTGTAGTTTGTCAGAATGTTTTGCCTATGGTGAAAAGTTGCAGTGATATGGGTCTTTTTTTATGATTATACCAATTCCTCTATATTTCATTGCATTTCGTACTATTGTTAAGGGTTTATTTTGAGTGTAACATTTTGTATGGTGCAACTATGTATGTCTTCTTTCTTGAATAATTCAACCTTCCTTTGTGTATTCTTAATTTTGTGCCAAACCTATATATCTACTAACAAATTTAAGAGTAATATTTACAATAGCATTGCAGACTAACATATTTAACATTCAATTACACTGTCAAAAGATTTCAGCAAGCATGAGATTAATCCAACTACAGGAATTGATATCCTAAATGGCTTGGCGCTACCTATAAATACCATTCCTATCCTTCATCTTCCTCTACAACAATAACATGGCCTCCTATCTCTTTCTCTGCCTTTTCCTCTTCTTCCCCATCTTTATGCTTCTTCTTCAGTATCTCACTCCTGCTTTTCACTAATCCAGTTCAAGAACTCCTTTTCCATAACAGAGGATGCTTCTTCGCTGCGATGAATCTTATCCCAAGACAAATTCATGGAAGGAGGGTACAGATTGCTGCTCATGGGATGGGGTCACTTGTGACCACCTAAATGGTCATGTTATTGCCCTTGACTTGAGCTGCAGTTGGCTATATGGCAACTTCCCTTCCAACACCACTCTCTTGCTTCTTCCTCACCTTCAAAAACTGAACCTTGCCTACAATGATTTTAATCTTTCCAAAATTCCATCCGAGTTTGATCGATTTACAAGCCTATTCTACCTCAACCTTTCTTACGCAGAATTTTCGGGAAAGGTCCCATCCCAAGTCTCCCACCTGTCAAAATTGGTTTCACTTGATCTCTCTTTCAATGCTGACCTAACATTTTACAAACATGCTCTGGAGGGACTTGTTCACAACCTAACCGTGGTCAGACATCTGTTTTTGGATGGAATCAACATGTCTTCTATTAATCCTCATGTCTTCATGAATCTATCCTCTTCTCTAAGGTCTCTCCGTCTTGCTTATTGTTATTTGCAAGGAAAATTCCAAAAAAACATTTTTGATTTGCCAAACCTCTTGCAACTCACTCATTTAGTCATGTTGCAGAACCAATTGAGTGGACAAATTCCTTTGTCAATTTTAAACCTAACGCAACTTGAATTCTTGGAAATATCTGAAAATTCATTAGAAGGTTCCATTCCAGATGAGGTAACCGCTTTTCCTAATCTAATATATTTATCGTTATATGAGAATTTACACAATGGAACACTTCTGTCATGGTTGTATACTGCTCCCTCCTTAAAGGTAATATATCTCCATCAAAATAAATTCAGTGGGCATATCAAAGAATTCCAATCCAAATCACTAGAATTTATATGGTTAGAGAATAATAAACTCAAGGTCCTCTTCCATCTTCAATATTCCAACTTCTCAATCTTACCCACCTCTTGTTATCCTCAAATAATTTTAGTGGTGTCATAGAGTTGAGCATGTTCTCAAACCTTCCAAATCTCACAGCTCTTGACCTTTCATATAACAGCCTATCCTTAACATCTAATAGCACTTCTACTGTTAATCTTACAAGATTATTTTTGTCATCTTGCAATCTTAGTGAATTCCCCCAATTTTTAAAACGGCTTAAAAGTTTGGAATGGTTAGACCTCTCTTCCAACAGAATTGAAGGCAATCTTAGTGAATTCCCCCAATTTTTAAAAGGGCTTAAAAGTTTGGAATGGTTAGACTCTCTTCCAACAGAATTGAAGGCAAGATTCTGCAGTGGATGCAAGAGGTGGGGAATGACTCTTTGTGGTATTTAAATGTATCCCATAACTCTTTGACAGAAGTTGAGCAATTTCCATGGAAGAATATTCAAGTTCTTGACTTAAGCTCCAATTTGATCCGTGGAAATCTTCCGATTCCAGCTTCGACGATCAATATATTTCTGATCTCAAATAATAGTTTCAATGGAGAGGTCTCTTCTATAATATGCAATGCCAGTGCTCTTCAAATTCTTGATTTGTCCCACAATAACTTGAGGAACAATTCCCAATGTTTTGGAAATTTGAGCAACAGCCTTGAATTCTTGAATCTGAAGAAGAACAAGTTTTATGGGACGATTCCTCCAACATTTGCAAAGGGATGCCAACTGAGTAATTTCAACTTAAATGGAAATCTGTTAGAAGGGCCTTTGACACCATCCATCCTTAATTGTAAAGGTCTGGAAGTGCTAGATCTTGGTAACAACAAGATCAATGATACATTTCCTCATTGGTTGGGAAGTCTTCCACAGCTACAAGTTCTTGTATTGAAGTCAAATCATATGCATGGTTCCTTGTGTGTCAATAGCTCCAAGTCTAGCCCTTTTTTCTCTAAAATCCAAATTTTTGACCTCTCTAAGTAATTATTTTCTGGACCCCTACCAGTGAAATACATCAACAGCTTCAAGGGTATCATAAATCTAGAGAAGATTGGGAGTAAAATGTCGTACATGGGGGTGGGGTTGAAAACTCCGGGAAGTAGTGGCTTCTATACCTATTCCATTGAAATTGTTATGAAAGGACAATATATGGAATTGGTGAAAATTTTCAACATGTGCATGATCATTGATCTATCAAACAATCAGTTTGAAGGGAGATTCCAAAGGTTATTGGGAAGCTTAACTTCGAAAGGGCTCAACCTTTCTCATAATAACCTTAATGGTGGTATCCCCACCTCAATAGGAATTTGACAAGTCTTAAATGGTTGGAGCTATCTTCAAACGAGGTTGTCTGGGGACGATTCAAATAGATTAGCAGATCTGCCATTTCTTTCATCCTTAAATGTTTCGAAAATCAACTCCATGGTCGATTCCTCAAGGCAAGCAATTCAACACATTTGGAAATGATTCATATGAAGGAAATAAGGGACTATGTGGGTTCCGGTGTCGAAAGGTTGCAACATCATTGAGCCACACCTTCAAATGTGCTTGAAAAAGATGGCTCAAAATCAAACATTGCTTTTGGTTGGAAAGTGGTGTTGATAGGTTATGGATGGAGTAGTGATCGAATGTCGGTGGGATATGTTGTTTTCCAAACCTGTAAGCCGAAATGGTTGGTGAATTTGGTTGAAAACCAACAAGGGAAGAAGCGAAGAAAGTCAAAGAAAGGCAATCGCAGCAATAGAGCGAAGAAGGATCTAATTATCGCAAATGATGTTCAAGCATTAGTATTGTATTGTCACAATTTCTTGTTGTGTGCACCGTTTTGCCTATGGTGAAGGTTTGCATTGCGTATGTGTTCATCTTTATTATTGTACCAATTCTCTGTCTTTCATTGCATTTACGTACTATTTGTAATGGTTTGTTTGAGTGTAACATTTTGTATGGTAGTGTTGTTTATGTCTTCTTTTATGTCTTTGAATTTAGTCTCGATAATCTTTGCTACTTGCTCAAGATAAAGGAGAAAGGAGAACAAAATGTGTGAATGATTTACATTGTATTTTCATAATGTTTTACAAGTTAGCGATTAAAAGGTTTGGTTATATGGAGAAAGTAATAATAAATAGCGAGAGTTGAGCGAATGATGTAATGAATTGAAACATGAAAGTAATAATTTTTATATTTTTTAATTTTTAAAATTTAAGAATCAATTAATTGTTTATATGATATCGATATGTATATCTCATCAATAAAGTTAACAAATGTTAACTTTTTCGTATATTTTGGGATGATTTGATAAATAACGTAAATTTAAAAGCTCAAAAAATTAAATAAAGAGTTAGAATGATTTTTTTAAATAAAATTGAAGGACCATATAAGTGATTATGTCAAAAATTTTACAAAATTTCATCTAAAGAAGAAGATGCGGTTTACGGATCGTTTTCATCAGATTAATAGAAAATGACATATGCAATTATTCAACACACATACCTTGAATTTTATGCAATAAAATAAATGAATATAGCCCCACATGCTTTGAATTTTTGTGTGTGCAAATTTCTACATTGCTTTGCCAGCCATTCATACTAAGTGAATAGACACTCACATTCTTTACCTATTATAAGGAAGAAGGCTTTGTGATGATGAGAACTCATGAACATAAGGTATGGTTTGAGCCTTTGTGTATTCTTAATTTTGTGCCAAACCTCATGAATATAGCCCTTGACTTGAGCTGCAGTTGGCTACATGGCAACTTCCCTTCCAATACCACTCTCTTCCTTCTTCCTTACCTTCAAAAACTCAACCTTTCCTTCAATGATTTCAATGATTCCAAAATTCCATCTGAGTTTGGTCGGTTTACAAGCCTAGTATATCTCAACCTTTCTCATACAAGTTTTATAGGACAAATCCCATCCCAAGTCTCCCACCTGTCAAAATTGGTTTCACTTGATCCCTCCTATTGGGCTGATGAACAAACAATATACAAACGTGCTGTGGAGGGACTTGTTCACAACCTAATATAGGTCAGACATCTGTTTTGGTGCAGTTAATAGAAAATGACATATTTAATGCCAACCGATTAAAGTTTTGTGGAAAATATGCTTCTTGGATACAATTATTCAACATACATGCCTTGAATTTTATGCAATACAATAAATGAATATAGGCCAGACATGCTTTGAATTTTTAAGTAGTGCACAATTTTGTTTTTTTGGGTGCAAATTTCTACATTGCTTCACAGCCATACATACTAAATGAACAGACACTCACATTCTTTACGTATTATAAGGAAGAAGGCTAAGTCAGTTTACTTTGTAATCTCATCCTTCTTAGTTTTCTCAGTTGTTTAGGGAGTTCAAATGAAATACCCAATTTTGTGAATGAAAAATTTATGGTAAAAAGCAAGTGGTTGTTGATGACTTGAGTATTGAAAAATATAGGTTTTCAATGGCAGCATTTCAAACTCTTCTAATAACAATCTTTATACCATAAAAGAAAAAAACACTGTAACAGTGGTGTTGTGGTATTAATCAACAAATCTTTTGTTTAACATTGGATTTTATTTGGTTCCTATCCTTCATCTTCCTCTACATATGTTATTGATAGTTTATATTAAAACTTGTCCACTTGATATGTTTATGTTCCGTCAAACATGTGTTACATTACATGAGGGCAACTTAGTCATGATGTCAATTTGACTTCCGTAAATACATAAGATTTTTTGGCACCCCAACTTGTTTCATCCTTATGTTCTTTTTTGTAGCAGAACAAGAACATTAGGATGCTTTGTTTTAGGCTGTAGCATGGCACAGAGAGGTACGTTCTCGGATGATGAATTGGAACTTGACTCAGAAGCGAGGAATTGTCCAACAAAATCTTTCTTTTCTTGCTAGATTTTACTACAACAAAATCCTTGCCTTTATATTTATTGGATCTTGCAAGGGATTCAATCTCTCTAGTAACCATGAATCTTATTTTCACCTCCTGTGATGGGTAGTATCCAAAGTAGAAGAGGTTTTCTTGGCTCGAACTTCATTTTTATTATAGTTTTACAATGATCAAGTTAAAGAATATATAAATTTTAAGCACTAAGTTTATAAGAATTTTTATCTTAAGATTAAATTGTGTAATCATTACGAGCTAAACTTTTATTATTGTATATTGTGGTGTAAATGTCGGAAATTTTCTCACGGTTTGTTGATTAAATTTTTATCTTAGATACTGTTATTCAACATATATAGGCCACACTGGTTTCAACTTTATACACCAATGCCTGTGGAATTATACATTAATTAAACCATTCGACACTTAATACACACAATGTGTAAGCATGGTCTCCAATTTGGTATTAAATATTTGTCGATTAAAAATGGAGTGGATGCTGCAAATTGTTTTAATTTGTGTGGAATTATTGGACATTCTTCTGCAATTGTTAGAAATTGGTGGTGTTGTTATGGAGTTCAAAGGTTAACATTAGACGTGGAATGTAGATGAACTGAAGGCTGTTTAACTTTTGTCTTATAAGCCATATATGAACATACTCCTCAAACATCAATTTCCACATTGATTCGTGGATCACATGTCTTGTACTTCGTCAAGTTAAACGGACAGCACCATTTTCTTCTTTTGCGTGGAAAATAATTTGGCATTATGCAAATTTATTTCACATTCATACATATAAAGGAAGTAAGACCAAGTCAATATACTTTGTAATATCATCAATTCTAATTATTTCACTTCTTCATCCTTTAGGGGTTCAAATGAAATTACAAAATTCTGGTAAACCGACTATTCATTTCTATGAATAAAATTATATGCTCAAAAGAAGACTAATATTAAAGCAGTTTAGTCTATCATCTGCACAATATATTACTACAAATGTACCGTACAAAATATTGAAAGAAAACTAATAAAGAATACGAAATTTTAACAAGATTCTGCAAATTATGTTTATGATCTGCTTTAAATTGATATGTCAAATTTAAAAAATTTAAATTCCAAAACCCTAAACAATCTAGTAATTGGAGTTATAGAAAAGAAATATGGGTTTAGAAATAAATAAAACAAAATAAATTTGTAAAGTAATTTCTAGGCAAAACAACGTTAAGTTGTTGATGTGATTGACGATGAAAATAAATAGAATTTAACTTGAAAATTTTAAGACTTTTAAACAATAAAAAATTTTAAGACGTTTAAATTGTTGTTAATTTTGTGGAATTATTTGATATTCTTCGCAATTGTTCCACATTTCTTTTTTTTTTTTTTTTTTACGATTATAGGAAGAAAACTAAGTCAATCTATTTTGTAATCTCATGAATGTTAATATTTTTAGTTGTTTAGGAGCTCACATGAAATACAAAATTTTAGTTAAAAAAAATTATTCAATTTTGTGAATAAAAAATATATGGAAAAAAAAGGAAGTGGTTGATATCAATAAGTAATTCAAACTCTTCCAATAAAAGTCTTTATACCATAAAAGAAAAACACTGTTATCAAATAATTCAAATCCAAATCACTAGAATTCTTAAGTGTATTGGAACTCTAATTTAATATAAATAAAAAGTAGTTTTAAACTAAACTTTCTTGTTAACATAAAACTACTAGCAAAACTTAAAATACTTAATAATTATAAAAAAAATTGGAATAAAATAATAAGAGCTGATAAATACAATATTGAGCTAATATATAATAAAAATTAAGCCTAAAATATGAACCCAATATGATTTAAACTCAATTAAAAACTCAAAATTTGTAATTCCGTCAGAATCCCGTTTAGAAATTTCATTCAGACAATTTTTGAAATATTTGAAAATTAATTAATTACCCACTGAAATATTTTTTTTCGAAAACTATATGGATAAAAAAATTGTTTTGAGGCTGTTTTCCAGAAATCAGTTTATAAAAATAATAAGAATCTAATATCAAATAATACGGAATGAGACAGATGAACACGGAAGTGGATTGTAAAATTTGTCAAAGTTGTGGATTTGACTTAAGGCTCTAAACGTTTGAAAATAAATTTGGATTTTGATACAATCTAAAACGAAAACGAATCCAAGTAAGAAGATTTTTTTGGCACCCCAACTTGTTTCATCCTTTTGTTCTTTTTTGTAGCAGAACAAGAACATTAGGATGCTTTGTTTTTGGCTATAGCATGGCACAGAGAGGTACGTTCTCGGATGATGAATTGGAACTTGACTCAGAAGCGAGAAATTGTCCAACAAAATCTTTCTTTTCTTGCTAGCTTTTACTACAACAAAATCCTTGCCTTTATATTTCTTGGATCTTGCAAGGGGTTCAATCTCTCTAGTAACCATGAATCTTATTTTCACCCTCCTGTGATGGGTAGTATCCAAAGTAGTGGGCACTCCCCCTTGTCGCTTGAACCTTATTAGAAGAGGTTTTCTTAGCTCGAACTTCATTTTTATTATAGTTTTTACAATTAAATCAAGTTAAAAGAATATATAAATTTTAAACACCAAGTTTGTAAGAATTTTTTATCTTAAGATTAAATTGTGTAAACATTACGAGCTAAACTTTTATTATTGAATATTGTGGTGTAAATGTCGGAAATTTTCTCACGGTTTGTTGATTAAGTTTGGCTGACAATTATAGTCTTGCATTGACGTGAAATAAGGGCGGCAGCAGCTCAGTTACAATTGGTGGATCCCATGTCCCTATTTTTCTATAAGTAGGCTTTAGTGAATATGCAATTTGGGGGTTGTATCTCTACATTTTTCCTATAAGCTCAGGTACAATTGAGGCTTTAATTTAGTGAGCATGTGAAGTTGTTGGGGTTTTGGCAGCAGCAAAAGAAGAGAACAAGACATTGAACAAAGCATAAAGAAACAAAGAACAATTTACTTGCTCACAAACGTGCAGCAAGGAAGCAATTTGCTTGCTCAAAACTGATCTGCATACTCATTCAATATGAAAACAATACATTATAGTCAAAATACATCACTAAATATTCAACTAACCCTACTAATCAGCATTGGGACTATTAAAACATCACTTGTACACATGGGATAAGCTGAGTTATTAGCTCAATCATCCCCTAAACCTATCAAAACATAAACAACTAAGTTCATTTTCAACCAAACTAAATTAAATTGCAACTAAAACAGAAAATATGTTACTGCAGCATGCATACAAGCTGTATGCACTCAACAAATTCATCATAGTAGTACGCACTTTAAACACAAATTGTTGCTATTTTGTGTGGAATTGTGCTTTAAACACAAATATGTAACGCTTCATGGAATGCATTCATATGGTAGCTTCATTGACGGTACAGACAAGCATGTTTTTTTTCCTCTCTGTTTCCCAAGTAAACGTAATCAATACAACAAATTGTTGTTATTTATGTGCTGAAGCACATTATCCTGAAAGTAAGAGCACTTTCAGGATTCATCAATTAGTAAGGTAATTAATAGTTTAGTATTCATAAATGTAGTTCAAGGATTTACCACAAGATTGCAGAGTACTAGGACCCCCTCAAACTTCATGCTTGGGTCTTCTCTGTATATCCAATATCACCATATGTATAAACAGTAATATTTACAATGGCATTGCAGAGTAACATATTTAACATTCGATTACACTGTCAAAACATTGCAGCAACCATGAGATTAATCCAATTACAGGAATTGAGGTAGCTTCATTGACCGTACAAACTAGTTAAAATTTGCAGCATTCATGTCTTTGTTTTCCCTCAAGTAAACGTAGTCAATACTGCAAATGGTGTGGAATTATTGTACATTGTGCCACAAATGTCCGAAATTTCCTCATTGCTTGTAAATTAAGTTTGGGTGAGAGAGATGGGAGGAAGCAACAGCAAGTGTGAAGTCAATAGACAATTGATAGTCTTTGTCTTTGTCTTTTTTTGTGGGGTTAAAGTATAGTCAATAGACAATTGGTAGTTAAATTTGTAGCAGTCTTCTTCCTCTTTATTCTTTTGTGTGGAAAATAGTTTGGGACCAAACTTGACGTGTTATATACGGAAGAAGACTTTGTAATCTCATGAATGTTAATTATTTTACTTCTTTGTTAAAAAAAGTAATCAATTTTATGAATGAAAATATATAGTAAAAGGAAGTAGTTAGTTGTTGGTCACTAACAACATGATGATTGTGGAAATACAAAATTCCCATATATGTGTTGAATTCTACCGAATGTAAATGTCTCGCATTACATATGAATTCTGGATAGGACCAAAGTTTACCTGTTATAGTCCTTTAAACTGAGTTAATGAAAAGTAACCATTCTCATCAAAATTAGTTATACTCTTAATTTATAACAAAGGCAAGAGTAATTTGAGTTTAACTCAAAGGTTAATATGTCACCAATGAGTGATGGCGTGGCGCTACCTATAAATACCATTCCTATCCTTCATCTTCCTCTACAAACATAAAATGGCCTCCTATCTCTTTCTCTGCCTATTCCTCTTCTTTCCCCATCTTTATGCTTCTTCTTCAGTATCTCACTCCTGCTCTCAGCACGAAGCTGCTTCTCTAATCCAGTTCAAGAATTCCTTTTCCATCACTCAGACAGAGGATGCTCGTTGTATTCGATTATTTTGTTAAATCTTATCCAAAGACAAATTCATGGAAGGAGGTAGAGATTGCTGCTCATGGGATGGGGTCACTTGTGACCACCTAAATGCTCATGTTATTGCCCTTGACTTGAGCTGCAGTTGGCTATATGGCAACTTCCTTCCAATACCACTCTCTTCCTTCTTCCGCACCTTCAAAACTCAGCCTTTCCTTCAATGATTTCAATGGTTCCAAAATTCCATCTGAGTTTGGTCGATTACAAGCCTATTCTACCTCGACCTTTCTTATACAGGGTTTGCAGGAGAAGTCCCATCCCAAGTCTCCCACCTGTCAAAATTGGTTTCACTTGATCTCTCCTCTGATATTGTCCTAACATTTGACAAACATGCTCTGGAAGGGCTCGTTCACAACCTAACCGTGGTCAGACATCTGTTTTTGGATGGAATCAACATGTCTTCTATTAATCCTCATGTCTTCATGAATCTATCCTCTTCGCTAAGGTCTCTCAGTCTTGCTGGTTGTGATTTGCAAGGAAAATTCCCAAAAAACATTTTTGATTTGCCAAACCTCTTGCAACTCACTCATTTAGACTTGCTGCAGAACCAATTGAGTGGACAAATTCCTTTGTCAATTCTAAACCTAACATAACTTGAATACTTGGACATATCTGAAAATACATTAGAAGGTTCCATTCCAGATGAGATAACCGCTTTTCCTAATCTAGTAATTTTAATGTTAGGTGACAATTTACTCAATGGAACACTTCCGTCATGGTTGTATACTGCTCCCTCCTTAAAGGAAATACATCTCTTTCAAAATCAATTCAGTGGGCATATCAAAGAATTCCAATCCAAATCACTAAAATATTTATATCTAAATAATAATAAACTCCAAGGTCCTCTTCCATCTTCAATATTCCAACTTCTCAATCTTACGCTGCTCAGCTTATCCTCAAATAATCTTAGTGGTGTCATAGAGTTGAGCATGTTCTCAAACCTTCCAAATCTCACATATCTTGACCTTTCATATAACAGCCTATCCTTAACATCTAATAGTACTTCTACTGTTAATCTTACAGGTTTATATTTGTCATCTTGCAATCTTAGTGAATTCCCCAATTTTTAAAAGGGATAAAAGTTTACGATGGTTAGACCTCTCTTACAATAGAATTGAAGGCAAGATCCCGCAGTGGATGCAAGAGGTGGGGAATGACTCTTTGCGGTATTTAAATGTATCTCATAACTCTTTGACAGAAGTTGAGCAATTTCCATGGAAGAATATTGAAGTTCTTGACTTGAGCTCCAATTTGATCCGTGGAAATCTTCCGATTCCAGCTTCGACGATCAATGTCTTTCTAATCTCAAATAATAGTTTCAATGGAGAGTGTCTTCTTTAATATGCAATGCCAGTGCTCTTCAAATTCTTGATTTGTCCCCAATAACAGGTGGAACAATTCCGCAATGTTTTGGAAATTTGAGCTACAGCCTTGAATTCTTGAATCTGAAGAAAAACAAGTTTTATGGGACGATTCCTCCAACATTTGCAAAGGGATGCCAACTGAGTAGTTTCAACTTAAATGGAAATCTGTTAGAAGGGCCTTTGACACCATCCATCCTTAATTGTAAAGGTCTGGAAGTGCTAGATCTTGGTAACAACAAGATCAATGATACATTTCCTCATTGGTTGGGAAGTCTTCCACAGCTACAAGTTCTTGTATTGAAGTCAAATCATATGCATGGTTCCTTGTATGTCAATAGCTCCAAGTCTAGCCCTTCTTTCTAAAATCCAAATTTTGACCTCTCAAGTAATTATTTTCAGGACCCTTACCAGTGAGATACATCAACAACTTCAAGGCTATCATAAATCAAGAGAAGATTGGGAGTACAATGTCGTATATGGGGTGTATGTTCCTGAAGGTGGTGTATATGATCAATTTGGTGTATATGAACAGAGAAGTCTTGCCTTCTATACCTATTCCATTGGAGTTGTTATGAAAGGACAAGATATGGAATTGATGAAAATTTTCAACATGTGGATGATCATTGATCTATCAAACAATCAATTTGAAGGAGGAATTCCAAAGGTTATTGGGAAGCTCAACTTCTGAAAGGGCTCAACCTTTCTCATAATAACCTTAATGGTGGTATCCCACCTCAATAGGGAATTTGACAAGTCTTGAATGGTTGGACCTATCTTCAAACAGGTTTATGCAGGATGATTCCAAATAGATTGGCGAGATCGCCATTTCTTTCGATCCTTAAATGTTTCTAAAAATCAACTCCATGGTCGATTCCTCAAGGCAAGCAATTCAACACATTTGGAAATGATTCATATGAAGGAAATAAGGGAGCGTTGTGGGTTTCAGGTTTGAAGGTTGCAACATCATTGAGCGGCACCTCAAATGTGCTTGAAAAAGATGGCTCAAAATCAAACATTGCCTTTGGTTGGAAAGTGGTGTTGATAGGTTATGGATGCGAGTAGTGATCGGAATGTCGATTGGGATATGTTGTTTTCCAAGCTAGTGCCAAAAATGGTTGGTGAATTTGGTTGAAAACCAACATGAGAAGAAGCGAGAAGAAAGTCAAAGAAAGGCAATGTGACAATAGACGAAGAAGGATCTAATTCGCAAATGATGTTCAAGCATTAGTGTTGTATTTCATAATTTCTTGTTACGTAGACCGTTTTGCCTATGGTGAAGGGTTGCATCGGTGTGTCTGCATCTTTATTATTGTACCAATTTCTCATCTTTCATTGCATTTATACTATCTGTAATGATTTGTTTGAGTGTAACATTTTGTATGGTGGTGTTGTTTATGTCTTCTTTCATGACTTTCAATTTAGTCTCGATAATCTTTGATGCGCTCACTAAAGGAGAAATTAAGAGAACAAAATATCGAATGATCATGTTGTATTTTCATAATTTTTTTACAAGTTAGCGATAAAGGTTTGGTTATATGGGGAAAGTAAGAATATATAGCGAGTTGAAGGAATGATGTAATGAACTGAAACATGGAAGAATCAGAGTGTAAGAGGGTATATATGAGTTGCTTTAATTGGTGGATGTAAAGTCCTTAGTTCCTTTAGTTAAGGTTATGAATTGAATTGGTGAATCAAAGATGCATGAATTTGTAGCTAGCAAACCGCTTGCTCATCTCATTGCCAAACCTATATATAATGCATGAATTTGGATTGTCTGTGGTTGTGACACTTAAACACACACTCAGTTTATATAAATTCTAATTCATATCCTTGTTTGATTAAAATTCCTTAATTAATAAAAAGTGAGATCAGATAGTCAAACATCAATTTCCACATTGAAATTGAATCCAAACATTAATTAGCGGATCACATGTCTTGTTAATTTTTATATTTTCAAATTTTCATAAAAATAATTGTAACAAAATCTTAAAATCTTAAAAATAAATAAAAATTTTATATAAAAATTAATTGCATCGAGAAAAAAAATTTTCCAACCGATTTTTCACATCCAATCTCATAAATAATTAGCCTTTAATCCTACTTGTTTTTCATTTGCTTTATTGATTTATGCTCTCTTCATATTATCTTCCTTTGCTTGTTTTGTTACTCTGTTGGGAAGAAACCGAACAACCGAAATAAAGCGGAAGCACAACCGTATTCTTTCTCTCCTATAACTCTGTCAAATATTATGACAAGCACAATAGCACAAAAATATGTTCTCTGGCAACTTTAATCAACCACAAAGTCAAGGACACCTTGTCGCCTAGTCGCTGTAAAAAATCAGCTCAATCGAACCACGGATGGACCTCCGATCGAAGAGTTGATCACGGCTGCAAATTTTCTTTCAAGAGAAAATTCTGCTCAATATCCCGACTTCTCAATCTTACCCGACTCAATATCCCGACTTCTCAATCTTACCCGACTCAAATTATCCTCAAATAATCTTAGTGGTGTCATAGAGTTGAGCATGTTCTCAAACCTTCCAAATCTCCAATATCTTGACCTTTCATATAATGACCTATCCTTAACATCTAATGGCACTTCTCATCATTAATCTTACAAGCTTACTTTTGTCATCTTGCAATCTTAGTGAATTCCCCAATTTTTAAAAGGGCTTAAAAGTTTGGGATGGTTAGACCTCTCTTCAACAGAATTGAAGGCAAGATTCTGCAGTGGATGCAAGAGGTGGGAATGACTCTTTCTGTATTTAAATGTATCTCATAACTCTTTGATGAAGTTGAGCAAT
Organism: Gossypium rotundifolium; assembly: GCA_025506655.1. Classification (NCBI taxonomy): domain Eukaryota; kingdom Viridiplantae; phylum Streptophyta; class Magnoliopsida; order Malvales; family Malvaceae; genus Gossypium; species Gossypium rotundifolium. The sequence continues at coordinate 10,919,836 of CP106726.1, forward strand.
TTCCATGGAAGAATATTGAAGTTCTTGACTTGAGCTCCAATTTGATCCGTGAAATCTTCCGATTCGACTTGACGATCAATGTCTTTCTAATCTCAAATAATAGTTTCAATGGAGAGGTGTCTTCTTTAATATGCAATGCAGTACTCTTCAAATTCTTGATTTGTCCCACAATAACTTGAGTGGAACAATTCGCAATGTTTTGGAAATTTGAGCTCTGACCTTGAATTCTTGAATCAAGAAAAACAAGTTTTATGGGACGATTCCTCCAACATTTGCAAAGGGATGCCAACCGAGTAATTTCAACTTAAATGGAAATCATGTTAGAAGGGCCTTTGACACCATCCATCCTTAATTGTAAAGGTCTGGAAGTGCTAGATCTTGGTAACAACAAGATCAATGATACATTTCCTCATTGGTTGGGAAGTCTTCCATGCGCTACAAGTTCTTGTATTGAAGTCAAATCATATGCATGGTTCCTTGTGTGTCAATAGCTCCAAGTCTAGCCCTTTTCTCTAAAATCCAAATTTTGATCTCTCCAAGAATTATTTTTTTACGGACCTCTACCGGTGAGATACATCAACGACTTCAAGGCTATCATAAATCAAGAGAAGATTGGTAGTACAATGTCGTACATGGGGGTGAATGCAGATCGTGGCTTCTATACCTATTCCATTGGAATTGTTATGAAAGGACAAGATATGGAATTGGTGAAAATTTTCACCATGTGGATGATCATTGATCTATCAAACAATCAGTTTGAAGGGGAGATTCCAAAGGTTATTGGGAAGCTTAACTTACTGAAAGGGCTCAACCTTTCTCATAATAACCTTAATGGTGGTATCCCCACCTCAATAGAGAATTTAACAAGTCTTGAATGGTTGGACCTATCTTCAAGCAGGGTTGTGCAGGACTATTCCAAATAGATTGGCGGATCGACATCTCTTGAGTCCTTAAATGTTTACGAAAATCAACTCCATGGTCGATTCCTCAAGGCAAACAATTCAACACATTCGAAATGATTCATATAGAAGGGAATAAGGGACTATGTGGGTTTCCGGTCTCGAAGGTTGCAACATCATTGAGCCAAGACCTCAAATGTGCTTGAAAAGATGGGTCAAAATCAAACATTGCTTTTGGTTGGAAAGTGGTGTTGGTAGGTTATGGATGGAGTAGTGTTGGAATGTACATGGGATATGTTGTTTTCCAAACCGGTAAGCGAAATGGTTTGTGAATTTGGTTGAAAACCAACATGAGAATAAGCGAAGAAGAAAGTCAAAGAAAGGCAATCGCAAACAATAGATTAAGAAGGATCTAATTTCGCAAATGATGTTCAAGAATTAGTGTTGTATTTTCATAATTTCTTGTTCGTAAACCGTTTTGCCTCTGGTGAAGGGTTGCATCGGTGTTTGTGTATCTTTATGATTGTACCAATTCCTCGTCTTTCATTGCATTTCGTACTATCTATAATGGGTTGTTTGAATGTAACATTTTGTATGGTGGTGTTGTTTATGTCTTCTTTCATGACTTTGAATTTAGTCTCGATAATCTTTTGGTATTGCTCACTAAAGAAGAAAGGAGAACAAAATGTCTTAATGATCTCTGTTGTATTTTATAATATTTTTTACAAGTTAGCGATAGAGATTGGGTTATATAGAAAGTAATAATGTACAATGAGTTTAAGTAATGAAGTAATAATATTTGGAACAATACAGTGTAAAAGGAACATTTTTTTAATTTTAAAATTAAGAATTAATTAATTGTTTATATGATATCGATATGTATGTCTCATCAATAAAGTTAACAAATATTAGCTTTTTCATATATTTTAGGATGATTTGATAAATGACATAAACTTAAAAGCTCAAAAAAATTAAATGAAAAGTTAAAATAATTTTTAAATAAAATTGAAGGATCATATAAGTGATTATGTCAAATTTTTATACAAAATTTCATCTAAAGATAGTTTTGTCACATATTTAATGCCAACCCATTAAAGTTTTGTGAAAATATGCTTCTTGGATACAATTGTTCAACACATACATCCCTTGGATTTTATGCAATAAAATAAATGAATGAAGGTATGGAAGTGCTAGATCTTGGGGTTTCTTGAGTTAGCGTCACCTTTTAACTAGGTCTTAAATAAGTTGAGTAATTCTAAAACCCTTCATTTTATAAAATAATAAACATTACTATAGAGAATTTTGTCATTTAAAATCATATGCGAGGGTAAAGCCAAAATAATTTTTTAAGGGGGTTGAATGAAATTTTAATTTTTTATAATTTATATTTTATAATTTTAAAGGATTAAATTATATTTTATAATTTTATGGGGCCAAAATATAATTTTACCTTTATTAAAAATTAATTTTAATAATTTTATGAGGGTCAAATTTTTTATACAAAATTTCATCTAAAGATAGTTTTGTTCAGTTAATGGAAAATCACATTTAATTCCAACCCATTAAAATTTTGTGGAAAATATGCTTCTTGGATACAATTGTTCAACATACATCCCTTGGATTTTTTGCAATAAAATAAATAAATAAAAGTATGGAAGTGCTAGATCTTGGTAACAACAAGATCAATGAATAAGAGGTTCACTGAGTGACGTCACCTTTTAAATAGGTCTTAAATTAGTTGAGTAATTTTTGAAAACCCTTCATTTTATAAAATAATAAAAATTACTATAGAGATAATTTTGTCATTTAAAATCATATGCTTAAGTGAAGCCTAATTATTTTTAAGAGGGTGAATGAAATTTTAATATTTTTATAATTTTTAAAGAATTAAATTAAATTTTTATAATTTTATAGAGGCTAAAGTATAATTTTACCTTTATTAATTTTAAATTTTAAATTTTAAAAAACTTAAATAATAATTTTCTATTTTAAGGGTGGGGCCTTGCCAGCCCCTAGATTAACCTAAGATCATATGAAATCTAGAAAAATGTAATTGATGAGAGTGAAATCTAAAAATACCATAATTTTCAACAGCTTTACCCTTTTTAAGTAAAATTCTATTTGATCCTTAAACCATTTTCAAATTTTTCATCCCACTCGTGAGTGTAATATAACTTAATATTATATTAAATCATTGATTGAATTGCTTTCAATATTTATCAAACATTAATTTTGTTGAAATATTATTAAAATACCATTTTATATATAAAATAAAAATTTAATACAATAACATTTTTGTCTTTTCATTTTTTATTAAAATAATATTACGATAGAATTTGAACTCACGAGTTATGCAAATAAAATTTCAGTATATTTTAGGATGATTTGATATTGATATGTATGTCTTATCAATAAAGTTAACAATATTAGCTTTTTCATATATTTTAGGATGATTTGATAAATGACATAAACTTAAAAGCTCAAAAAAATTAAATGAAAAGTTAAAATAATTTTTTAAATAAAATTGAAGGATCATATAAGTGATTATGTCAAATTTTTATACAAAATTTCATCTAAAGATAGTTTTGTCACATATTTAATGCCAACCCATTAAAGTTTTGTGGAAAATATGCTTCTTGGATACAATTGTTCAACACATACATCCCTTGGATTTTATGCAATAAAATAAATGAATAAAGGTATGAAAGTACTAGATTTTAGGAGTTTACTGAGTTAAGCGTTACATCTTTCAAATAAGTCTTAAATTAATTAAGTAATTATCAAAATCTTTTATAAATAATTTTTATTTAAAATCACATGCGGGACAAAATTAAAACAATTTTTTAAGGATGTCGAATAAAATTTTAATTTTTATAATTTTAAAGGATTAATTTAAATTTTTATAATTTATGAGAGTCAAAGTATAATTTTAATTTTACTTATAATTTATTTATTCATATTTATCATTTTCCATTTTTTAGAAAATTATTTTATTTAATTTTATTATTTATTATTTTCAATTTTTTGTCTGCATATAAATAAATGATTGGACTCTACAGTTCTCTCCACAACCCTTATCACCATCATTAACTAACACCCAGTTTCATAGATTTTCTATACTACCTCAACATTATTCTCTCATAATTTTCCCTTCAATTCTGTTTTCTTTTCTCTGTTTGTTTCTCGAGAAAATTACCTAACTTTTTCTTTTTTGAAAATCTACGTGAGCTTAAAAGTGAGTAACTTCTATCTAGGTTTCCAATCTTTGATAGATTTTGTTATAGTTATGTTTTCTATTTTTCAATCTTTTGTTGTTAATTTTGCGTGGAATTGGTTAGATTGGATCTGCTTGGGGGATTGAATTGGCGTTTTTAATGTGTTTGATTTGATGGGTATATGATTTTGAACTGTTTCTTTTATTAGAAAATTCTGTTTACATCCTTTTAACAATAACAATAACAATGTCTGGTGTAATCATAGATTCTTGATATTAATGGGTGTAACAAAGCCTGATGATTTGTGGTCAACCACTGTAATTTTGATCATTTTTTTTCTTTGTTCTTTTTTTGGTTCTTGATATTAATGGGTGTAATAAAGCCTGATGATTTGTGGTCAACCACTGTAATTTTTGATCATTTTTTTTCTTTGTTCTTTTTTTGGTTTTTTCTGTTTGGCATTTCATCATTCATCTGTTAGCATTGCCTTCTTGTTTTCAATTATTACCCAATGCATGAAAAATGAACACAAAGGAATCATTATCATATATATACACATATATACATATATATGTATATATGTATATATATGCATGTACAAAGATCAGGAGAACATCATGGAATGCATTTAAGACTGTTAGGACAAAAAGAATTGGGATCTTGGTTTCATTTATCATACCGATATTTATTTGATTTTGAGGATTTTTTCCTTCCTTTTCGAGAATTCAGATTCTTACATTTTGAGCTTCAGTCAGCAGAATCAGTAAATGGTTAAAAGGTTTGTCGTATATTCGTCCTGAGACAGATTATTGAAAAGAATGTTGTGAATGGGATTTTTTTCTAACCTGGTTGTGTTTTGTGGGTATGGAGTGTTTTGATGTGTGGAAGATATCATGTTGCAGTGCGTAGCTGGTGTGAACATTTATTTGCTTCTGTAGTGCAATGTTGTGATATTGATTTGTACAAACAATCTAGAGGTCTCAATGATCCTGAACTTCTTGCACGAGAGACTGTGTATGTTATTGTTTTCTTTCTTTTCTTTTCGTTTTTTCTTAAATTGTTAAGCTTTTGAAGGAAATAATGTCTTATTCGAGCTTTCCCTTATTTCGCACCTTGATGCAGTTAGTGTAAGTGAAATAGAAGCTCTTTACGAGCTCTTCAAGAAGATAAGTAGCACGGTGAATTAATTTTAAACTTCTTGTATTGGTCAATTTAACTTCTTGTACTTTTGAATTTTAAACTTTTAGTCCTAACCCAAACAGTAATTGTTAAATCTGTTTGGTTAAATTCAATCACTAGCTTTGTACTACGCTACGGTGTAGATTTAGTTCATATTCTGCAACTAAATCATTTAAAGTCTCTATACTTTTTGAATTTTGAAATTTTGATCTTGACATAAATGAGACTTTTTATTAAACCGTTGCTTTTTTGGTTATATTTGACAAGTTTTGGAAATCGATGATCCTCGAAATGCTTTTTTGTATCTGAGTTCTATTTTTGTTGCCATTTGGCAGGAGGTTTCAATTGGCATTATTCAAAACAAACAAAAGGAGAGCTTGTTTGCAGATCGGGTATTTCTTAATCTAATGTTAACTGATATTGTTTTGTTTCCTTCCTCGATAAAATAATGCTCGATGGAAGGATTGACAAGGAAGAGTGGAAAGCCTTGTTTTATGACATCCGTCCCTTCTGAAAAAACATGACCCTGCAATACCTCAAGTAAGTTTCGAACATTCCCGGATAAACACTTTGGTTTCATCCATGTCTGCTCTCACCGTCAACGATTTTTGTTCTATATCCTCAGAAACAGGGACATCACAACAACATTCCTGAGCTTCGTTTTATTCACAAGTTGATGATACCTGAATGCAACTGGATTCAAAGCTAGTTCCTATCCGTGGAGGTTTCAAATCAAAATGGCCAAAATAGTGAGTTCCTATGATGTTGTTTTGGTTCATTGGTTTAAAATTTATCTTTCTTATGTGTTCATATTCAACTGTTGAACATTCTTGTTTTTTGTCAATTGGCCGTTTGCCGTTCGAGTCTATATCGTAAATTATTGTGCATTATGCTGCAAATGACTGAAATTTCCTTATTGCTTGTCGATTAAGTGAGAGAAGTATTGGGAATCTTTGAAATTGAATGAATTGATGTGAAATTGAGGGAGCAGTAAACACGTTGGAGACAAATTTAAGTTCTTCAGACAAAATGAAAAGCCCAATAACAATATTGAAGGCAAATATTAAGTGGTGTTGATAGGTTATGGATGCGGGGTAGTGTTTGGAATGGGCATGGGATATGTTGTTTTCTAAACCGGTCAGCGAAATGGTTGGTCAAATTGGTTGAAGACCAACATGAGAAGAGGCGAAGAAAAGTCAAAGAATAGCAATCGCATCAATGGACGAAGAAGGATGTAGTCTGCATAATGATGTTCAAGCATTTCTGTTGTGCCTTCATAATTTCTTGTTTCCAGGTCTGTCAGAATGTTTTGCCTATGGTGAAAAGTTGCATTGATGTGTGTCTTTTTTATGATTGTACCAATTCCTCTGTATTTCATTGCATTTCGTACTATTTTTAAGGGTTTATTTTGAGTGTAACATTTTGTATGGTGCAACTATGTATGTCTTCTTTCTTGAATAATTCAACCTTCCTTTGTGTATTCTTAATTTTGTGCCAACCTATATATCTACTAACAAATTTAAGAGAAATATTTACAATAGCATTGCAGAGTAACATATTTAACATTCGATTACACTCTCAAAAGATTTCAGCAACCATGAGATTAATCCAATTACAGGAATTGATATCCTAAATGGCTTTTAGGTACGTAGCTTCATTGATGGTACAAACTAGTTAAAATTTGCAGCATTCATGTTTTTGTTTTCCCTCGAGTAAACATAGTCAACTGCAAATGGTGTGGAAGTATTGTACATTGTGGTCAAATGTCAAAATTTCCACATTGCTTATAAATTAAGATTGGGTGAGAGAGATAGGGAGGAGCATGTAAGTGAAGTCAATAGACAATCGATGGTCTTAGTCTTAGTCTTAGTCTTTTTTGATTTAAAGTATAGCCAATAGATAATTTGATAGTCTTAGTCTTTTTATCAAGTAAAGTGTAGTCAATAGACAATTGATGGTCTTAGTCTTAGTCTTTTTATCAAGAAAAGTGTAGTCAATAGACAATTGATGGTCTTGGTCTAGTCTTAGTCTTTTTTTTATCGTGTAAAGTATAGCCAAGAAGACTTTGTAATCTCATAAATGTTAATTATTTTACTACTTTGGTTAAAAAAAAGTAATAAATTTTATGAATATGAAAAATATATGGTAAAAAGGTAGTATTGAGTCGATTAATCAATAACAACATGATGATTGTGGAAATACAAAATTCTCATATATGTATTTGAATTCTGCACATACTGTAAATGTCCAGCATTACATATGAATTCTGGATAGGACCAAAGTTTATGTATTTATAGTCCTTTAAACTGAGTTAATGAAAAGTAACCATTCCATCAAAAATTAGTTAATGCTCTTCATTTATAACAAGGGAAAAGAGTAATTTGAGTTTAACTCAAAAGTTAATATATGTCTGTCAGGTGATGGCGTGGCGCTCACCTATAAATACCATTCCTATCCTTCATCTTCCTCTACAAGCATAACATGGTCTCCTATCTCTTTCTCTGCCTTTTCCTCTTCTTTCCCCCATCTTTATGCTTCTTCTTCTTCAGTATCTCTCTCCTGCTCTCAGCATGAAGCTGCTTCTCTAATCCACTTCAAAATTCCTTTTTCCATCACTCAGACAGGCCTTGCTGCTTTGTGTTGCGATGAGATTGCTGGCCTTGAATCTTGTCCCAAGACAAATTCATGGAAGGAAGGCACAGATTGCTGCTCATGGGATGGGGTCACTTGTGACCACCAAAATGCTCATGTTGCCCTTGACTTGGCTTTGCAGTTGGCTATATGGCCTTCCCTTCCAATACCACTCTCTTCCTTCTTCCTCACCTTAAAAACTCAACCTTGCCTACAATGATTTTAATCTTTCCAAAATTCCATCTGAGTTTGGTCGATTTACAAGCCTATTCTACCTCAACCTTTCTGACGCCAGAATTTTCAGGAAAGGTCCCATCCCAAGTCTCCCACCTGTCAAAATTGGTTTCACTTGATCTCTCCTCTTGGAATTTTTATGACCTAACAATTGACAAACATGCTGTAGGGGACTTGTTCACAACCCTAACCGAGATCAGCCATCTGTTTTTGGATGGAATCAACTTGTCTTCTATTAATCCTCATGTCTTCATGAGATCTATCCTCTTCTCTAAGGTCACTCAATCTTGCTTATTGTGATTTGCAAAGAAAATTCCCAAAAACATTTTGATTTGCCAAACCTCAATTTTTTCTCTCAACTTGGGAGGCAACAAAACCTCAATCTTGATCCTTTGAAGTTCAACCGGAGCAGCAATCTTGAACATTTGGATCTGTCGTGGATGTCCTTCTCTACAGAATTGATTGATTCAGTTGATAATCTACAGGCCTTAAAGGTACTTAGATCTATCAGGAAATTCTTTCTTTCAAGGATTGTCTGTCTCAAATCACAAATTTATCATCTTTGGAGCAATTGATAATTTCAAGCGCAATTTTTTTTGGAGGATTGCGGACTCGATGGGAATCTTGTTGTCCTTGAGTTTTTAGATCTCTCCTATTCCAACTTATGAGGACCTGTTCCAAGATCACTAGAAACCCTCTTGCAACTCACTCATTTAGACTTGTCAGGAGAACCACTTGAGTGGACCAAATTCCAAGATCATTGGGAAGCGATCTTGCAACTCACTCATTTAGACTTGTTAAACAACCAATTAGTGGACAAATTCCAAGATCTTGGAAATCACAACTCACTCAATTAGATTTGTCGTTGAACCAATTGGTGGACCGTTCCAAGATCATTGGGAACTTCTTGCCAACTCTTCGTTTAGACTGTGGTGAACCAATTGGTGGACAAATTTCAAGATCATTGGGAACCTATTGCAACTCGCATTTTAGACTTAGCGAATCAATTGAGTGGACAAATTCAGATCATTGGGCAACCTCTTGCAACTCACTCATTTAGACTTGTTGGCAGAACCAATTGGTGGACAAATTCCTTTGTCAATTCTAAACCTAACGTAACTTGAATACTTGGACATATCAAAAATTCATTAGAAGGTTCCATTGATTGAGTAACCACTTTTCCAATCTAATATCTTTCACGGCAGGTAACAATTCACTCAATGAAACACTTCCGTTATGGTTTGTATCTGCTCTCCTTAAAGCAATATATCTTTCTCATAAATCAATTCGAATTGGGCATATCAAAGAATTCCAATCCAAATCACTAGAATCGATATGGTTAGAACAATAATAAACTCAAGGTCCTCTTCCATCTTCAATATTCCAACCTTCTGAATCTTATTTTGCTCAACTTGTCCTCAAATAATCTTAGTGAATTGTCATAGACATGTTCTCAAACCTTCCAAATCTCCATATCTTGACCTTTCATATAACACCTATATTTGGGTGTCATAGACATGTTCTCAAACCTTCCAAATCTCACATATCTTGACCTTTCATATATGACCTATCCTTAACATCTAATAGCCTTCTAACATTAATCTTACAAGCTTATTTTGTCATCTTGCAATCTTAGTGAATTCCCCAATTTTAGAAGGGATTAAAAGTTTGGAATGGTTAGACCTCTCTTCCTGATGAATTGAAGGCAAGATTCCACAGTGGATGAAGAGGTGAGAATGACTCTTTGTAGTATTTAAATGTCACCGCAACTCTTTGTGAGAAGTTGAGCACTTTCCATGGAAGAATATTCAAGTTTTTGACTTAAGCTCAATTTGATCGAACAATCTTTAGCTAAAACTTCGACCATCAATGTCTTTTGATCTCAAATAATAGTTTCAATGGAGGTCTCTTCAATATGCAATAGTGCTCTTGAATTCTTGATTTGTCCCACAATAACTTGAGTGGAACAATTCCGAATGTTTTGGAAATTTGAGTGACCTTGAATTCTTGAATCAAGAAGAACAAGTTTTATGGGACGATTCCTTCAACATTTGCAAAGGGATGCCAACCGAGTAATTTCAACTTAAATGGAAATTGTCAAGGGCCTTTGACACCATCCATCCTTAATTGTAAAGGTCGAAGTGCTAGATCTTGGTAACAACAAGATCAATGATACATTTCCTCATTGGTGAGAGTCTTTCCAGACTACAAATTCTTGTATTGAAGTCAAATCATATGCATGGTTCCTTGTGTGTCAAAAGCTCCAAGTCTAGCCCTTTTTCTAAAATCCAAATTTTTGACCTCTCAAGTAATTATTTTCCGGACCCCTACCAGGAGATACATCAAAACTTCAAGGCTATCATAAATCTAGAGAACGGGAGTACAATGTCGATATGGGGTTAGGGGAGTGTGGGTGAATTTTTCGACAAGTAGTAGCTTCTATACCTATTCCATTGAAATTGTTATGAAAGGACAATATATGGAATTGGTGAAAATTTTCAACATGTGGATGATCATTGATCTATCAAACAATCGATTTGAAGGGAGATTCCAAAGGTTATTGGGAAGCTTGAGTTATGAAAGGGCTCAACCTTTCTCATAATAACCTTAATGGTGGTATCCCACTCAATAGGAATTTGACAAGTCTTGAATGGTTGGACCTATCTTCAAACAAAGTTGTCCGGACGATTCCAAATAGACCGTAGATCCGCCATTTCTTTCATCCTTAAATGTTTCAAAATCAACTCCATGGTCGATTCCTCAAGGCAAGCAATTCAACACATTTGGAAATGATTCATATGAAGGAAATGAGGGACTATGTGGGTTTCCGGTGTCGAAAGGTTGCAACATCATTGAGCCAAGACCTCCAAATGTGCTTGAAAAGATGGGTCAAAATCAAACATTGCTTTTGGTTGGAAAGTGGTGTTGATAGGTTATGGATGCGAGTAGTGTCTGAATGTCGGTGGGATATGTTGTTTTCCAAACCGGTAGTCAAATGGTTGGTGAATTTGGTTGAAAACCAACAAGAGAAGAGGCGAGAAGAAAGTCAAAGAAAGGCAATCGAGCAATAGCGAAGGATCTAATTACGCAAATGATGTTCAAGAATTAGTGTTGTATTTTCATAATTTCTTGTTCGAGACCATTTTGCCTATGGTGAAGGGTTGCATCAGATTCGTCTGTCTTAATTATTGTACCAATTCTCTGCTTTCATTGCATTTCGTACTATCTGTAATGGTTTGTTTGAGTGTAACATTTTGTATGGTGGTGTTGTTTATGTCTTCTTTCATGTCTTTGAATTTAGTCTCAATAATCTTTGCTATTGCTCAAGAAAAGAGAAGGAGAACAAAATGTGTGAATGATCATGTTGTATTTTCATAATGTTTTTACAAGTTAGCGTAAAAGGGTTGGTTATATGGAGAAAGTAATAATATATAGCAGAGTTGAAGGAATGATGTAATGAATTGAAACATGGAACAATGCAGACTGTAAAAGGTTATAGCATAGTTAAATCCGAATAATTTTTAGGGCGAATGAAATTTTAACTTTTATAGTCTATTTCTTTATAATTTTAAAGGATTAAATCAATTTTTATATTTTTAGGGGCCAAAATTTTAGTTCAATCATTACCGTTATTGATAGTTCATATTAAAACTTATCAACTTAACATGTTTATTTTCCTCAAACATATGTTACATTACATAAGGGCAACCTAGTCATGATGTCAATTTGACTTCGGTAAATACATAAGATTTTAATGATTGGGCTGTTATTTTTTAAATAAACAATGTAGGAGGAGCTAATTTTTAACTTTGTAAAGTACAGGGACTAAATATAAAATTTTGTCAAATTACAAGGAGTAAAAGCAGATTTTAACCATAAATAAATGTTTTAATTTATTTTCTCCAAAAAAGAAAGTGCAATTCATGAGGAAGAAATTGAGAAATGGAGTATTATGTCACGGAGTTCGCTTGATACTACTAGCTAGTACCAGTCTCACTATCACCTCGAGTGGCAAACTCGTTGAATTATGCAAATAGTGCTGCAACCAGTGGCGCAGCTGCAATAATCGTTTTCTTGGAATAACACCTGCTTATTTGCGGCAAACTCAACTTCAACGAGTACCATTGTCAATGGTATGAAAACTTTGTTTCATGATTGCACATGGAAGTTTTAAGATCTTTAGTTACAAAAGAGGCCCTTGTTTTAGTTGTCATAAACTTTCTAGATCATGACACATTTCTAAAATTTTTGTTAATTTGCAAATTTAGGATATGGCTGACTATCAGTTAACTCTTTCAAGCGAGATTGATCTCTTAATTATTCAAAACTTTTTATTTAAGTCAATGGATTGTTAAGGTTTTTTTTTTTTTTTTTTAAAGAAGTCTAGCTAGGAAGTTCCAAGCGATAATTCGATGATCGGTATGATAGATCAGTACCCATAAACGAGTAGAAGAACATAGCTTAGATTTAAGTTATAATTTGCAATAAGATTCATGAAAAAAAAAATAAATCTACATTGTTAAGATGGAAAAATTTAATTTTGTCGCAAGCAATAGAAAATGACAGTCGATTCATTCCAAGCAATACAAAATTTGCAGTGGAATTCATCCTATCTTTTAGGTAGCTTCATTGAAGGTATAAACAAGGTAGAATTTGCAGTCTGGTGGAAAATATGTTTCTTAGATACTGTTATTCAACATATATAGCCCACACTGGTTTCAACTTCATACACCAATGCCTGTGGAGTTATACATTAAACCATTCGACACTTAATACACACAATTTGTAAGCATGGTCTCCAATTTGGTGTTATATATTTGTCGATTAAAAATGGAGTGGATGCTGCAAATTGTTTTTAATTTGTGTGGAATTATTGGACATTCTTCTGCAAGTGTTAGAAATTGGTGTTGTTGTTATGGAGTTGAAAGGTTAACTTTCTATGCTTGCAGATTTGACGTCGAATGTAGATGAACTGAAGGGTGTTTTAACTTTTGTCTTGTAAGCTATATATGAACATATGGGATGTGACGAATATTGTTTTAGCTTTTGCATATGAAATGTTTGATTAATAAAAAGTGAGATGGAGATAGTCAAACATCAAATTCCACATTGAAATTGAATCCAAACATTAATTGGTGGATCACATGACTTGTATTTTGTCAAGTTAAAGGGTGTGAATAGAGCACCATTTTCTTCTTCTGCCTGGAAAATAATTTGGCATTATGCAATTTCCACATTCATACATAGAAAGGAAGCAAGACCAAGTGGTGTTAATAATGTGACGAATACTTTGTAATCTCATCAATTCTAATTATTTCACTTCTTCATTCTTTAGGGAGTTCAAATGAAATTACAAAATTCTGGTAAACCGACTATTCATTTCTATGAATAAAATTATATGCTTAAAAGGAAGTGGTGTTAATAAAAGAAGACTAATAATAGAAAACTAATAAAGCAATTTAGTCTATCATCTGTTCAATATATTGCTACAAATGTACCGACAAGATATTGAAAGAAAACTAATAAAGAATACCGAAATTTTAACAAGATTCCAAATTATGTTTATCATCTGCTTTAAATTGATATGTCAAATTTAAAAATTTAAATTCCAAAACCCTAAACAATCTAGTAATTGGAGTGATAGAAAAGAAATATGGGTTTAGAAATAAATAAAACAGAATAAATTTGTAAAGTAATTTCTAGGCAAAACAACGTGAAGTTGTTGATGTGATTGATCTTGAAAAATAAATACAATTTAACTTGAAAATTTTAAGACTTTTAAACAATAAAAATTTTAAGACGTTTAAATTGTTGTTAATTTTTGTGGAATTATTCGATATTCTTCGCAATTGTTCCACATTTCTTTCTTTTTTTTTTTTTTACGATTATAGGAAGAAAACTAAGTCAATCTATTTTGTAATCTCATGAACGTTAATATTTTTAGTTGTTTAGGAGCTCACATGAAATACAAAATTTTGGTTAAAAAATTATCCAATTTTGTGAATAAAAAATATATGGTAAAAAAGAAGTGGTTGTTTTCAATAAAAATCTTAAGTAATTCAAACTCTTCCAATAAAAATCTTTATACCATAAAAGAAAAAACAGTGTTATCAAAGAATTCCAATCCAAAATCACTAGAATTCTTAAGTGTACTGGAACTCTAATTTAATATAAACAAAAAGTAGTTTTAAACTAAACTTTTTATTAACATAAAATTACTAAAAACTTAAAATACTTAATAATTATAAAAATTTTTGGAATAAAATAATAATAAGAGCTGATAAATACAATATTGAGCTCATATATAATAAAAGTAAGCCTAAAATACTAACCCAATATAATTTAAACTCAATTAAAAACTCGAAATTTGTAATTCTGTCAGTAATCCTGTCGAAATTCGCTCATGCGCTTTCACTAAAATTATCATAACTTGAGCTCTCAAACTTAAAATTAAGTGATTCAAAATGCATTTCAAGCTATGGACATCTCAACCCGAAATGTCGGATCCCATCCTAAAAGTCGTCAAGTCTACTGATTTCCAAGCCTGAAATTTGGAATTTAATAAATTTTACCCCATCCTGAATGTATTATTCTCCTTTTCCTAAAAAGATTCATCCTCGAACATTGTCTTTGATCGAATCCTGATTTGATTTGCTTAGCCTTTGACATTGTTGTTGGACCTTGAGGTAGCGTGAACCCATCACATTCATGGGTCTGAAATTGTGCCTTGAGACTCACATTATTCCCCCCTTCCTCAAGAAGATTCATCCCTGAATCTTTAGCTCTTTCTCACAAATAAAATCGTCTATCGATGATAGAGTAATATAATCGAGAGTCCGTTAATGGATCCTTGAAATCCTATAACAAAGAAACACCACTAAACAAATTTAAGTTAAGAGTTAGTTAAAACATAATCATTCCTCACTTTTGTATGAGTATTTTCTTACTTTTCATTTTCTTTTCCACTTGAGAACTCTCCAATTTTTCCTCATATGAATTTTCACGCACAAATTTGGACCATTAAGTAGACTTTTGTCACTAAAGGTCTCTTTTCTCTCTGTCTTTTCATATGATTTTTCCTTACTTTCATATCCTCCTCACAAGTATTATGAATATTCAATTCAAGATAATATATCTCAAGAAGAGAACATGACGTTTCTATTTCATCTAACTTTATAGATTCGGGGAAAAATTCTCATTATCATTTATTTCGTTCACAAAGTCTAGCTAGGAAGTTCCAAGCGACAATTCGATGATCGGTATGGTAGATCAAGACCTATAGAAGTAGAAGAACATAGCTTAGATTTAAGTTATAATTTCGTTGAGATTCATCGAATAAAGAAATTAAATAAAAAATTATATGCTCAAAAGGAAGTGGTGTTAATAAAAGAAGACTAACAATAGAAAACTAATAAAGCAATTTAGTCTATCATCTTACAAATGTACCGACAAAATATTGAAAGAAAACTAATAAAGAATACTGAAATTTTAACAAGGTTCCAAATTATGTTTATGATTTGCTTTAAATTGATATGTCAAATTTAAAAATTTTAAATTCCAAAACCCTAAACAATCTAGTAATTGGAGTGATAGAAAAGAAATATGGGTTTAGAAATAAATAAAACAAAATAAATTTGTAAAGTAATTTTTTGTGGGAAATATTTTTATACTCTAAAATAGTGCTAAGAAATAGTATGTAAAATTTCAAATCGTTTGAAAATCATTTACCCACGGAAATATTTTTTTCCGAAAATTGTTGGGGTAAAAAATTGTTTTGAGCCTGTTTTCTAAAAATCAGTTTATAAAAATAAAAGAACTCTTAAAAAGTCCAAATCTAATACTAAATGATAAGGAGTGAGACAAATGAACATTGAAGTGGATTGTAAAATTTGTCAAAGTTGTGGATTTAACTTAGGGCTCTAAACATTCAAACTAAATTTGGATTTTGATACAATCTAAAACTAAATCGAATCCAAGTAAGAAAATTTTTTGGCACTTAACTTGTTTCATCCTTTTGTTCTTTTTGTAGCAGAAT